>JALMGF010000036.1:6005000-6372500 GCA_023333645.1 Sceloporus occidentalis | reverse complement strand
CCCGGGACTTGGGCGGGTTGGACCGCCGTTGCTGCACCCGGGCTGGGCACCCCGAGGTCCGGGGAGCCCCTGGCGGGACCCTCGGGGGTCTGCCTTAGGTGCTCTTCCCGGGACCCGGCCCGGGACTTGGGCGGGTTGGACCGCCGGTGCTGCACCCGGGCTGGGCACCCCGAGGTCCGGGGAGCCCCTGGCGGGACCCTCGGGGGTCTGCCCCCTGGTGCTCTTCCCGGGACCCGGCCCGGGACTTGGGCGGGTTGGACCGCCGGTGCGGCACCCGGGCTGGGCACCCCGAGGTCCGGGGAGCCCCTGGCGGGACCCTCGGGGGTCTGCCCCATGGTGGTGTTCCCGGGACCCGGCCCGGGACTTGGGCGGGTTGGACCGCCGTTGCTGCACCCGGGCTGGGCACCCCGAGGTCCGGGGAGCCCCTGGCGGGACCCTCGGGGGTCTGCCCCCTGGTGCTCTTCCCGGGACCCGGCCCGGGACTTGGGCGGGTTGGACCGCCGGTGCGGCACCCGGGCTGGTCCTCCCGAGGTCCGGGGAGCCCCTGGCGGGACCCTCGGGGGTCTGCCCCATGGTGCTCTTCCCGGGACCCGGCCCGGGACTTGGGCGGGTTGGACCGCCGGTGCGGCACCCGGGCTGGTCCTCCCGAGGTCCGGGGAGCCCCTGGCGGGACCCTCGGGGGTCTGCCCCATGGTGCTCTTCCCGGGACCCGGCCCGGGACTTGGGCGGGTTGGACCGCCGGTGCGGCACCCGGGCTGGTCCTCCCGAGGTCCGGGGAGCCCCTGGCGGGACCCTCGGGGGTCTGCCCCATGGTGGTGTTCCCGGGACCCGTCCCGGGACTTGGGCGGGTTGGACCGCCGGTGCGGCACCCGGGCTGGTCCTCCCGAGGTCCTGGGAGCCCCTGGCGGGACCCTCGGGGGTCTGCCCCATGGTGGTGTTCCCGGGACCCGGCCCGGGACTTGGGCGGGTTGGACCGCCGGTGCTGCACCCGTGCTGAGCACCCCGAGGTCCGGGGAGCCCCTGGCGGGACCCTCGGGGCTCTGCCTTAGGTGCTCTTCCCGGGACCCGGCCCGGGACTTGGGCGGGTTGGACCGCCGGTGCTGCACCCGGGCTGGGCACCCCGAGGTCCGGGGAGCCCCTGGCGGGACCCTCGGGGGTCTGCCCCAAGGTAGTGTTCTCGGGACACGGCCCGGGACTTGGGCGGGTTGGACCGCCGGTGCGGCACCCGGGCTGGGCACCCCGAGGTCCGTGGAGCCCCTGGCGGGACCCTCGGGGGTCTGCCCCAAGGTGGTGTTCCCGGGACACGGCCCGGGACATGGGCGGGTTGGACCGCCGGTGCGGCACCCGGGCTGGTCCTCCAGAGGTCCGTGGAGCCCCGGGCGGGACCCTCGGAGGTCTACAGGACGGTGGGGTTCCCGGGGCCGGGGCCGGGACATGGCCGGCACCCGGGCTGGGCTTCGCGAGGTCGTTGGGAGCCGGCTCTCTGGAACAAGCAGCAGCAGCTTCCCTATATATCCGGCGGAGGGTGCCTGACGTCCCTGGCGAACCGGGACGGAGTTCCACGTCACCACCGGGAAAATCCGGCAAGGCATGCCGACTTCGATGGAGCGAGGGTCGGATGCGGCCGGCAAATCCGACCTCATTGACTTCCAGGGTTTCTCAAGCAACTTGACCTGCCAAAAACGGGGACTTAGAGCAAAACTGCCGGCCGGCCGCGATCAACTTAGGCGGCCGGGAACGGGCACTTTGGGCACATCGACATCTACAGGACACCTAAATGGATAAATCTGGATGGAATTTTCTGTCTTTTTACCTAATTTTGTGAGGATTCAGAGGGAAAATGAAAAAAACACAGATTTTTTTTTCTAATTCTTGCTACTTTTTACTAAATTTCTAATTCTAAATTTTCAGCTAATCATCCAACTATGGTATCAAAAGAAAGCTCTATCTCTCCTTGAAAAAACAATATATAGTTTATATGGGTACACTATTCACAGTAAAAGAGAATCATCGCTGAACCGACATAGCGCAAAAATGGCAAAATTTCTCCGGGATTGAAGGGGTTAAATGCTTTCCTTTTCTTCTCCTCTACTAAAGCTTTAGAAAATGGGGGCAGACTCCATTTCACAACCGCATTTCAGGGGCATTTAGATACAAAACAGGAATATTTCCCTCTTGATTCGAGAACATAACTTTGTTTGTTCTCCCGCATACCTATGAGCAGACAGCCATGGAAGGCACTTCTATTCTTTAAAGGTTTTTCTTCTATAAATGTTCTTTGCATGCTGCATAGCTACATAAACATTCAGGCGGCTCCTTTTTTTACCTGCTTTTAGTTGAGGATGAATGGATCACAGGCAAGTTGTGACGTATGTAGCATTTAACGCTTTTTAATGCATTGAAATGACATGGTCTGTATCAGCGTCTTCTGTCTGCACCCAACCGTTTGGAGATTCCAACATCCTGTTGACTTGGACATATTTCTAACAATATATTTAATCTCCTTGTAGTATATACCTCTCACACTAGGTAACAAGGGAAATACTTAAACTCCAGTAATTTTTATTTGCGGGCAAAGTAAATCTGTATCCACATTTCAGTGTTCTGCGGAAGACCAGGAGAGGACATTCTCGACACGCTGTTGGCAGCTACAATGATGAAAAACCATACAAATACATAAACACACTAGATCTGGAAAATAATAATAAAATACTTAGTTTGCCTTAAGCATGGTAAGGACACCAGCAACATGAATACATGTTGTGAACATAAATGAATGCATATTGCATACCCACAATAAAAAGCACACAAACCATGGCACTAGATCCAGGTTCAGATACAGCTTGGATACTTCCAAGAAAGTCACCGGAAAGCAATTATTAAGCATCTGTCCCCTGCACAAGCATTTTGACTAACTTAAATATAGTGACCCTATAATGTTACTGCTGCTGCACCCTATGGAGAAATCCTGGCGCACTCACTGTTTCAAAATATAACTGAGCAGAATTAGTCTGTGAATCTTTAAAGGGGCATTAGGGGCATTATTTGGCTGTTCTAAAACTGTCACTGCCCCGCAAACTATTTTCCTATCTATATACTTCGCTATTCGATCAATAACCCCAATACTACGCCCATGCTTTCAAGATGATCTTTGAAGTCTCAGCAATGATAGAGCTTTAGAAGACCCGAAGAAGTACGAGTTTGTTAGCCTGCAGCTATCTGTGGGTTATTATTTGAAAATGGTTGTGAATGTCGATTCAAGTATTTTATACAGTGTCAAGGAATTCAGGATGTTTTTTTTATCGGGAGGAACTGCGCACATCTCACTGAAATGCTAATAATGTAATATTATTTAAACCTAGATTCTAAGATTGCCAGCCGGGCCGTCGTTACTTAATGCATCAGTTTGCCTTAGTCTGTCAGTTCTAGTTTTGTCAGACCCTTTGAATGTATGTAGTGTAAGAAGCGCTGCGTACATTGTTGGCGCTGTGTAAATAAACTATAATAAACCACAGTAGGAAAAAGCAAAGGATACGCTTGCTTGACTGGTGCCCTTTACGATTCAGCTAGGGTTTGCGTTTCCCTTGGCTTTATGTCAGTAACGGCCTAAGGCTTTAATACAGCTCTCATCGGACCATAAAACCTTTGTAGGTTTAGCAAGTGTGTGTGAAGTCACCATGATTTTCCATGCAGTAAAGTTATTATAAAGCACAACATACCAAATATCACACTACCCTCTAGATGCCTGGATGTGCCGCCACTGACCTTATCCTGGGCTATACCTGTCTGCTTATGAGTGTGTATATATATATATATATATATATATATATATATATATATATATATATATATGCAACAAAAAAAAGGCTTTCTCCTGGACTGATCCTATCTAATTGAAAGACACCTTTCATCTTGACCTAGGTGAGTAAAATGGAATGGTTCTGGTTAGTAATAGTTGCAGGAACTCAGCCTATGGATTCTTTACTGAGAGACTCTTAGACCTGTTTTACCTGTCTGTAACTGCATTGTTCTGTTGTGTGGCTAAGGATACTGCTTTCAATTTCAAGAAAGTATGAAGAGTCTGTATGTATTTTTGTTTGTGTTCATGATCAAGGAAGGCAGACCCAGCTGAATTCAAATCCTAAATTACTTTTCAGAGTCACTGCAGATACATTTATGGGGAATTCACACCATCATTTTATTATTCTATGATTTTTAGAACCGTGGGAGCTGTAGATCATCACCTACTTTTTGGTTGTACCTAAACATAGTTCCTGATATAGCCTTTCATCGTTAGATAGTTCAGGATAGCTTTTCTGTACTTGAGTGAAGGCTGAGTCTCAATTGTTGCTTAACTGCTCAGTTATCCTTTTCTCGGTTCCATTATGACAAAAAAGCCCACTTTACATTTTTGAATTCTCCTGAGCCGCCATTTTGGCACATTGTTGAGTCATGATGCCCTGCCTCGTGATAAAAAGTAGTGTGCTTGAGTAGTGCTCAAGATTTGAAATGGACAATTCTGTTTCTGTATGTTGCAATACTGATCTTTAATAATGCTTTCATTCTACTATATACATGGCGTAGGATTAGGAACAGATTTTTGCCTCATTTCAGGTTTGGTTTGGAGCTTTCTTTTATGTTTTGTTTACTTTACATTCCAATGTGTGACCTTGAGCTTGATGTCTTCTATGTGTACTGGTTATAAGTAGTGAGACACCTTAACTCTATGCGAGTGATTGTTAGATTGGCATCCATGCAGTGCACGTTTTTCAGAGAACGATACAGCAGAATTTCCATCAGAATTCTTTTCAGAAGTCATGGAGCATGCTGAATTACTATGAAAGCATTGGGCTTAACTGTAACAGAGCTTGTTTGGGTTCTCCTATTAATTTCCTATTCAGAATAATACAATTTTGCCGTATTGATAGATATAAATAGAAATAAAGGCCACATAACCTCAGAATAGGCCAACCATTAAGGAACACTGCTTTGAGATGTCAGCTGACCTCTCACTAAGTGGTCCAGTAGGCAGAGTTTACAGGAGTAGCCGTCTTAGACATCTGTTCCTTAGCAGGACACAGAGCAGGTTTAGTTTCCGTGAAGTGCTTATAGTACTTAAGAAGCTGAAGTGGTACAGAGTAACACTTGTCACCCTTGACATTTAATTGTGCATACATGTAAAGTCTACAATTGAAGACTATGTACTATTCTCTGAAACAACCAGGTTACTGTCAGGTTTAAAGAATACACGGGCTATGTGTTCTATAGCTATAACATGACGACATAGGCTATAAAAATACCAATTTACAATTATTATTATTTTTTAAACTTGTTTGTCCTTCGCTGTGTTACCTTTGTGTTCTGTAATTGGGGATGTTGATGTCATCTTCCAATGGTGCACATCAACGTGAGCTTCCCAACAATCGGTTTGTATGACCGTTCCTTTACAAAAATAGCAACATAAAAGTTTTTGGAAATGGAGGTGCTGATGTGGCCATCTTAGCAGCCAAGCACTAGATGTTTACGAGCGAGTCTGATAATTTTTATTAGAAGCATCCTATAGAGCTTCAGGGGAAACTTTTGCCAGACTCCTTGGATTGATCATGCCCTGTTGTGGATATTTTTTGACAACCTTTGACATCTTTCACAGATGTTATGCTGATTGCTTTTATTGTGTCACCCAAAAACTAAGGCATGCCAGCATCTACTCAAACATTTCAAGCTTGTCAGAGGATACATTTTCAGTTGATATCATTTTCAGCTTAATGGATCCAGGGCTAGTGCTGACAACCCTGGCAGCTGCATCTAGATAGTCATGTGAGCGGCACAGTAGTGTCAGGGATTTTAGCCAGGTGATGATAACACTCTTAAGGGCCAGAGGAACAATGGGTTGTCCAGGTGTGAGTTACAAATAATATTTTCCCAAATTCATATGAGGTTGCCATTGCTAGCCACTCATGGCCTGTAAATCACTGAAATAGTGGCCATCCTATATAGTAAGCATGTGATTCCAAATACTTCAAATGGCCAGTAGGGAACCACATAGTCTGAAGGATGCTAATGATAAGCAGATGCTGTCCTCTTCCAATGTGTACTCTGTCTCATCTTCACAATATGAAAAAAGTATCCTATCCTTTATACAATCATAGATGATAAGGTTATTACTGATCCTTTACTTTAGGTTTTTAAGTTTTGATGGCGTTTTTATATGAGTTTGTGACCTGTTGATGTATGTAATCAATTAAGGAATGTTGAAGAATATTTTGTTTATGTAATCAAGTAAGATATTTTGAGGAAGAGTCATTTGTTTACCCACCTTAATTTCTAAACACAATAATATACATTATTTTGACTGCTGGGTTGTGAGTATGATACACACATACTCTGCAAACATTCGGAACTCCTGGAAAAGAGCGACATCATGGGAGGAAAGAGGGACACGGGGTTTTGATATAAATGAACATAACGACAACTTTAACGTATATGTAAAATAAATTAAAACATAACAGCTTTGCAAACCGGGTTTGCACCTGGAAATTTAAACATCATTCTTTGCCGAATCCTTTTTGAAGCCTAGTTTCCAGTATTGATGTTCATTTCAGTGGTAAGGAGATCATTATTCACGACATCATAGGAGAATCCAGTAAAAACAAAGTGAGGGCTTTAGTTGGAAAGCAGATGTCTGGAGCTATTCATGTTGGTAAGACAAAATAAAATTAATGCAACTCAGACTGGTTACTGTGCGGTGTTACATAATTCACCGACAAAACAAAGAGAAGAACAAAAATATTATATCTTGCTGAACAGTTTATACACACAGGCTGCTAGCTTGGCGCCCAAGCAAATATGGAGACTCACATCGTTCTCTGC
This sequence comes from Sceloporus occidentalis, assembly GCA_023333645.1. Taxonomy (NCBI): domain Eukaryota; kingdom Metazoa; phylum Chordata; class Lepidosauria; order Squamata; family Phrynosomatidae; genus Sceloporus; species Sceloporus occidentalis. The sequence continues at coordinate 6,365,630 of JALMGF010000036.1, read as the reverse complement.
TGGTCGCTTTGATGTTTGGCTTCAGTGGTGCCACCTAGTGCCTGGTTTCAGCGTTTCCATATAAAATTTCATGTTGTGCATATGTATCCACTTACAAAACCACCACGGTGCTTAGTTGCACTTTCATAATGACATTCTTGTTTCAAGAGTACATCAAAAGGAAACTAAGATTTCTTGACTTGTCATTAATGATAACTACGTAATGGTCTCCAGTTGTTATACCTCCTTTAGATTCCAACTTTTTACTGGCTTTCTGTACATACATCATGTTGTGTGAATATTCCTCAACAAGAAAAGAAGTATGTCTGGAAACCTGACTTAGGTTTTTTTGTTTTTTTTGTTTGTGTAAAATATATCCTTTATCTTGAATGGAATGCCTCATAAAATGTTTGTGTTCTGTACCTTCAAGTATGCCTACCTCCCAATGCATTGCTCCCTGCATGATGCGTTGAGTTGAAGTACATTTTAATTGTTATAGTTAATAAACACCTAAAGCTCAGTCATATCAAAGAAAACTACACTTTGTGTATCTATTACCTGGCGCAAGTTGAGGGCTATATAGAGCACCTCGCAGTTGTCTCACTAAAGGACCCTCTACAGTGACTTACTGACAGATGAATACCATGTTAAATAGTCTTACTTAAATGACAAAAGTATATTTCTCGTTGAGTATAAAATACAGCACTATATACAGTAATATAGGTAAACATTGACTAAAACCTGATTCCTTTGTCTGCAGACCTGGAGGCTGTGTGTGTTGCCAGTTTTGATATTTTGGTTGCCTTTCCCTGCTGAAACACCACGCAGATCCGATTCTTTATAGCAATGCTATTGTATCTTTTTTGCCCTTGGTACATACAGACCGTATCGAATCTGGCACCTTCCTAACATGACATGTCGGCTAGATGGATTGCCTGCTGAAGATGCCAAAACCCAAATTAGATCTGGCTCTCTGGGATACTGTGGTATTTAAAAATTTATTTTTAATACTGTAAGTCATATTTACCAGTACATGTTATATATATATATATATATATATATATAAATAATATATACAAACTATATACTCTTTTACGTGTCAAACCTTTTCAGAAGTGGGTCTCATATCAGCTGCCATATAAAGCAGGGGAACTCTAATTAATTGTTGGATTTCATGCATTGCAAAATGGCTGGTGTTTTTTATAAAATGGCTGACGAAAAAATATAATATACAATGGATATTAAAAATACCAAGGCATTCAGATAACGAGTAACAATACACTGTAAAAAAGAAAAAAAAAAATAAGCAATTTTTATAATGGGATGGTACATTAAAAAAGGTGTTTTGTTATCAAAGGAATGTAATGTTTGTAATTGCTTTTCCTGGATACCAAGTTGATGATTGTCAGCTGAGACTAGGCCAAGCCCTCACAATAGATTTGGTTGATACACCCTGTGTTCGCGTTTCAAAGATGAGTGATAAGGTAAAACAGACCTTCTCAGAGTTTCGTCTGAGGCCCAATTAAATCCCTTCACATGCCACGCTCGCTCCTTTATAATTGCGTTGCCATTGAAATGATTTTGTCTGTCTCTCCAGGATTTCCTAGACCTAGCTAACCCTGTGCTGACTGGAACTTAATTACGTTAAGGCTTGACAGTTACCACTAAGTAACTGTTTATGGGAAAAGGATATCTTCTCGACAATTAGAGTTTGAGAGCCTATTGTCACGGATATTTTGGCTGCCCACATTGTGCGTATGTGTCTGGTTTATGTCTTGAGGAACCAAATCAGCTGTTGGTGCTGCAGATGTTGCCATATTGTAGCAATACATAGCAGATGACAAGTGTGTAAGTGTTTTGAGTCGGGATCAGAATTCTCATGCCACAGCTTATGCTTTAATGGGAGGTTCTGCACCACAATCCCATTATCCTTAGGCTAGGAACATAAACTGGTGAGATTTTGCTGCAGTGTATCTGCTGAACCACAGAAGACCTCTTACCATATGTGGATTATGGTAAGGAAGACCATGGAAAAAAATAGCACGTGAGAAAACGTATTTTTTTTCTTTAAAATAGCCATTATTTCTAAACCTTACCTCCCCTCATAATACAATTATAAGAATATGGTTAATTGAAAATATTAAACTGTATGCCTTACTGACTTGTGTATGTGAAGCAATGCCAGCAAAGCAGACCTGCGCCTGTGGTCAAGTAGTCATAGGCATCCCTCCACAATGTAACTACAACCCCGTTAAAACTCAGCGGTTCTGTGTGAGATAACAGAAAAATTAAAAACCGGGACATGGTTCATCTATGAAAATGTATCAGGCAGAACTGGTATAAAATCACACACATTTTCCTACTGTTAGGACAGTTGGTATGTGTAGTCCACGTGTCTGAAATCACAAGTAGTCGTTGACAATCTTTTACTTGTAATCTTAAATTTGGCCTGTGTATTATAAAATGTGTGTATGGTGGAAATGTATTTTTTTCCCCCGTAAATGTGGTAAATACGATCCCGGGGTTTTTGCTTGTAACATGCCAGACTATGGCTGAGTAATTTTTGGGCTACTGATTGCTCTGGTAGCACGTAACGCTGATCTTTTCAAAGCTATAACACAGCCTTTGCTGAAGTGACTTCAGTTCATGGAAGTCTGTCGGTAGAAGCCTCGGGAAAAGGTGATATGTTGAACCTCCTTACCCTTTCATCTTGCTGTAAAAATAAACGGCATTCTTACAAAGGCCTTTTGTGCGTTAGGATCTGCGAGGTTTCCTGAGATATTTCTGCTAGAATGACTGTATACCTCAAGGATTTTTTTCATATCCTACACTCTTTACTATATACAACTGCAATAAACTACTTAACCCCTAAACTGCATAACAATACAACCATGTCTACAGAGGACCCAGGGACAGAATTTGCACCAGTCTATTTTTGGATTTACAACCTATTTTTTTAATAGACAGGAACGATCAGTTCTGTGTTGCTACCGCAGTCTACGCCGGAGGATATAGTAGATGACTCTTTCTAAGACTGGGTTGGAAGCAGACTTTGTCAGCTAAATAAACATTTATACGGTTTTTGTGTCAGACACCTTTTGTTATAAATATAAATGGGAGAGTCCCCGCCATCCTCCAGGATTTGTAACTATCTATTAGTTGGCCAAAGCTTTTAGAAGTGTGGTGTGAAACTAGCTGGTGAGAACCCCCTTTTAATTACTCCTGGATTCAACAAATTCATCCTCAACTTTTAAAACATCTTGGAACAGTGAAAACTAAGAAATATTAAAGAAGACTGGTAGGGTGATAAGAAGTATTAATCCCACAGCATAGACAGTTTATATGCCATGCATGACTGTCTGTATGGTTTTCATTGTTTGATACGTTTTCCAAAAGATGGAGTTTATTTGTAGCTTTTAAGTACCGGACACATAAAAAAAATTAAATAAAATGAATATATAAAAATTTATTTATAGGGAAAGTTAAGACATCGGTGCAATACTTGTTTCTCTACTGCTTAGGGCCACCTGTTTTGCGAGACTTGGCAGCCTCTGTGTGACCTCTGTCACGCTGGACACACATCTTCTTGCCCATTTTAATGAGCTAAGCTTGATGTAGACATTCTTGTTGCTTTGCTCACTGTACCACTGTAACTATTGCCAAAAGGTCCCTGCTTAATGCACGGTTAATGGAGGGAGATTACATTAGTCTTCTCTGTTTATAATCATGTGTTATCCAGGGCCAACCCAAAACGTCGTCCACGAACAGGTCACCAAAGTTGCCCATCATAATGCGCTCTGTAGTCTTCGAGTTGAAATTTGTCTGGAGACGCCTCATTATTGTTATTTATTGTTTTATATAGCACCATCATATTCCCCAGTGCTGTACAATGGGTAAATAGGACACGATGAGTAGAATATAAAATAGCAATTAGATTGGTTTTTATTAAACAATTAAACAGGTGAGGAGGGCCCTACTCAAACAATGCAGTTATTTTATTCAAAAGCATAAGCTTTAGTACTGACATTTAGGGTAAATAGTATTTGCATTGTCCAATGAATAATACCTTTATGCTATAGATAACTGCTGTTTAGGACAATGTTGAACCTCTAGGAAACCAGCAGCAAAGAAAGCTGAGAATGATACTGCTTACTTGAATGGTTGTGAACACGCATCCATGGAGCCTCTATTGTTTAACCCCTTAATGACAAAGCCCGTACATGTACGGGCTCAAAATGCATTGTTTTCAATGGGTTTAGGGACTGCCCATTGTCCTTAAGGGGTTAAGAGATACCGAAGGTTCATATTTGGCTTCTCTGTATGTGTATATATCTCGACCGGGCAAACATGTACATGACGACTAAAATGGTGACCATGTTTTAGTACAGATACTTGTGTATGTTATAGTATGTTTGTATTCATAGTAATTACTGATAATGAATAGTTTGATCTGTTTTATTCTTTTAGCCCGGGAATAAGATCTGATGTGAGCCCTTCTCCGTCCACCTCCTCTACCAGCACCGGACCACCGCCCAAACTCTGTCTTGTGTGCTCAGACGAAGCCTCTGGTTGTCACTATGGAGTTTTGACTTGCGGCAGCTGCAAAGTGTTCTTTAAGAGAGCTGTGGAAGGTACAAGCTATGTTTTTTTTTGTTTTTGTTATATTGGTGTTTGTTATCATTAGCACTTACTGAGACAATACCTATAAGGAGCCAATGAGAACTAGAATTTTGACCTTTCTGGTTTCCTGTTTTAGAACCCTAACACATATACTGCCTGTTTTAATATATTCTGGTCTGCCAACACAACTCTTTGGGAAATGCAGCCTTTTGGTAAGTCTGCTGGATTGCACTGATCTCTAAAGCGATAATGTGAGGAGGGGACATTGTAAGCATCAACCCTACCCTACAGATGCGCTTGGACTTAACTTTAGATTGAATGGAAAGAAAGAAAGGGTAAGGGATTCGTGAAATAAAGACTAAAATATAATGAAATAATTTAGCCAAATAGAAATAGACAACTTCATTCAATTCACAGAGTGCTTCTCAGGTCACCAGAGAGAAGGTATCTGTAATGCATGTGCTAGACAGCTGTTCAGGTAATTCAAGGTATTAAAGTATGGATATGAGATCACATAACTTTCCTACATCTCTGGAAAATCCATTCAATTCATTCATTTATGATTTCTTGCCTACAGTTAATGTTTTTTTAATGAATTGATTTTGAGGTCTTCTGATTTTTAAATTTGTTTTGTATTCCAAAAGCATTGGGACTATCTAGGGCAGGGGTGTACAAGTTTTTTCTGCAGTGGGCCACTTCATCAGAAATGTATATGTGCGTGGGCCGCACTCATTTTTCACTGAGAGAAAATACGGCCTTTAATAAGATATGCAGATTAAAGTAAATGACACAAAACCTTTACTTTTCCTCTCACTGATTTCTGGGCCTAGAAAGTTTTGTCCTCTGAAGTGACTACAAATTCAGGATTCTGGATAAGTAAAAATTAAATAGTTCTATTTATTCTAGGGATGCACCGGAATCAAAATTCTGGACTGAAACCGAAAATTCAGGGTTCACTTACCGAAACCAAAAATGACCCCCCCACACACCTTTAAAAATAAAACAAATAACCACACTTTTAATAAAAGCAAGTAACACACCAAAATTGTAAAAAAAAAAATCAGTAACACTGTTAATATATAATTATATATGATTGTTAACAGCAATGTCAGGCATACCCAGATTCCAGCATGTACTGGTTGCCTGGGCATGATAGGAGTGTGATTGCTAATATTTTTGTCCAAAAAAATTCGATAACAATATTTATATATATATTACGCTTATCACACTCCTATCATTCCCAGGCAGCCAGTAAATTCTGGAACCTGGGCATGATAGGACTGGCATCATGGCAAGTCAGCCAGTAAATGCTGAAACCTGGCTAGCTGCCTTGTGTATTGATGCTGCCAGCAGTATGGGGTCTGCACATCACTTACAGCCACCCTGTGCCATGCCCCCCCCCACTTACACATCCATGCTATCACACACACTCATTCATATACTCATTCATTCACAGATTCATTCCCTTAATCACGCATACTCATTCATACACCCTCCCCACCTCCTTACCTGCACTACAGCTCTCTCGGTGCCGCTTGCAGATTTCCGCAGAGGCCGCTGCTTCCCTCTGCGCTGTTCGCGTTCTGTGCGAGCAACTTCTCTTGTACTGCACAGAGGAAGCAGGAATGGAGCAGAGTCATATGATGTGAGTCACGCGGGCCGCATGATGGACGCCCCTAATCTAGGTGCTCTGTCTAAGATGTAGACCTTGTTTCTTACAGGTTTTTGGGGGATACCAATTGTACAATTGTACATTTTTTGTGTGCAGGATTAGCCTGATTATTCTTCTGCTAAGTCACACTAATTGTCCAGGACAAACAGTGTTTCTTAGTGCAACAGTGTTTAGGTTGCAGAAAGTCATCCGAGATATCGAGGTGAAGCAAAAAATGTTTCACCGATCCCTGCAAAAAAAAAAATCATTACTGTCCCTTTAAGGCCTACTAATAAATGGAATCTGTGACAAATGTTTTGGCAGTTATAACAAACTTGCTCGCGGGTTTGTAATATACAGAATCAATATAGTCTCCTGTACATCTAGTTGAGATATTTCTTTATGTTTCTTTCAGTAACAACCGGCAATATTATGCACACAGGAAACGTATAAGGCAATTGAATTGAGCTAGTAACTAAAGCTTGTCTTGTCTCACAGAGCCATCATTGTTCATCCAAAGGAGATCATTGCCAACTACAACAAGCTAGAGATAATTTATTAAATGATTTAATTTGCTTAGCACACAGTGAATGGCAAAAAGTGTGTTAAGCAATGAGTTGGCCTTACAAATAGGTCACATCCTATGTCCATGCACATATTCAAAGCTGTTTCGTGTTTAGCACAGTTTTTGCAGCCGGCTATATTTGAAATTTAAAATAAATTTTGTCTTTTTTAAAAAAAATGCCCAGAGGTTACTACAATAGACGGCGAATAGCTAAACACAGTTCCATCTTAAGCAGTATGTGCATACCTTGAAAAAGTGGTATAGTCCAGTCAATGGTAAGATTTTATTGGATAGTTGTGGTGTTAAAAATTCTCAGAAGAATTATTTTCTAGAATCTCTAGGGCTTACACCTTCTGCAGGTTTTTTTTCCTGTACACTCTTTGAGTAGTTGGGGGTTTGGCCCAGGCGGGTGGCTTTACCAGTGACGGCTAAGATCTTTGCTTTAGTAGAAAGACAGAGAGAGAGAGAGAGAGAGAGAGGAAAGATAAAAAAGAAAAACAAGAAACATGAGAAAGGAGGGAAGCAAGAGAGTAAAGAGAGAAAAATGAAGAAGAGGTGAGACAGGAGAGAAAAGAGATGTGACATGAGAGTGGAAAAAAGTAGCAAGAGAATAAAGAAAAAAGAAATAGAAGAGAGAAAAGAAGTGGAGCTAAGTGTAGGAATCAGTCATGTTCACTTGCCAATGGATTTGGACACTGGACAGACTTAAAATATCAGAATTTCAAATATGCTTTTTTTAGTTTGTATCAACTGTCACCACATGGCTATATAAAACTGTGTTTCAAATAGAAATATATGGCAGTTGCGTTATTTAACCTTCGCCTGGTATTAAGGGTGTTTAGCCACGACCCCACCCAACTCACTTTCCCTCTTACTCAGTGCTATCTGGGCCCAGCCTCGCCCCTTTGCAAAGCTAACGCCACCCTACTCAGGAGTGTCACCTGCATGACCAGATAACCCCCCGCAAGCCTCTCCTCCAGAAAAAAGGGAGCTCTGAGTAGCCTGCCCTGGGAAGTTCCCAGGTATAGTTGTCAGTCACAATATTCTCTCAAGACCAACCACAATCATTATCCAAATATAACGCTAAACACCAAGGCATGCAATTAAAGCATCAGGACAATCAGTTTGATGGCACAGATTGGCCTCTATGATCTTCTGCTATGATGTTATGAGTTGCTTTTGGCTCGTTACCCGTTTTGGCTGGCCCTGTTAAAATAAACACCGTTTGCTTATACATTGCATGCCTAAGCTTGGAATGGGTGATATGGAACAGTGCAAAGTTTTTATGTGGAATTTTATATTCATATTTTAAACAACTGAGGAATTTGCTTCCATTTAGCCTACTAAATTATACACAAGACCCAGAGGTGGATGCAGGTCATCTGATTGTTTCTCCGGTTCACTCTGTTCAATGTAGCTAAAGAGCCATTACATTATTGTAGGGCTGAAACAACTAATCGATAAAATCGATAATAATCGATAATGAAAATCGTTGTCAATGATTAATCGAATCGATTTTTATCGATTTATAAAAAGAGGTTTTTTTCAGAGCAAATGCTCTGAAAAACTCCTCTCCTTATATAATCCGACCTCAAACAGAGATCGGATTATAACACTAGAATCCAGATCCCCCGCAACGCTGCAGGGGACCTGGATTCCCCTCACTGTCGGCCGGTCTCTCACTTCCGTCTCTCTCCCCCCCTCCCATACACCCCTCTGACTCCTCCCCCCTCCCTTACACTGCTCTGCCTCTCTCCCGACTCCCTTGTGCTTTGTGAACCTCCGTTACTGACAGGCACTTTCACTGCAGCTTCATAGAAGCCTCCACGTAAGTGAAGGGCAGTAACGGAGGCTGTCTGTGCGATGCAGACCCCCACCGGCTGACAGAGAATCATCCTCTCTGTCAGCCGGTGGGGGTCTGCATCGCACAGACAGCCTCCGTTACTGCCCTTCACTTACGCTGAGGCTTCTATGAAGCTGCAGTGAAAGTGCCTGTCAGTAACGGAGCCGGGTAGAGAGGCAGAGCGGTGTATGGGAGGGGGGAGGAGTCAGAGGGGTGTATGGGAGCTACCCTCCCATACACCACTCTGGCTCCTCCCCCTCCCATACGCCACTCTGCCTCTCTACCCGGCTCCCTGGTGTCTTGTGAACCTTCGTTGCTGACAGGAGGCAGAGTGGAGTATGGGAGGGGGGAGGAGGCAGAGTGGAGTATGGGAGGGGGGAGGAGGCAGAGTGGAGTATGGGAGGGGGGAGGTGGCAGAGTGGAGTATGGGGAGGGGGGATGAGTTATAGTGGTGTATGGGGGGGTATTCTGAATCTCAGGGCATATAGGGGGTATAAGGCATATCGATATTAGGCATATCAGGGGGGCATAAAACATATCTGGGTAAAAGGTATATCGGGGTGCTCAGTTGCATATCACGGGCATATAAGGAGTATAACGCATATCAGGGGCACAGTGGAATCTGGCATATAAGAGGTATAAGGCATATATGGGGGCAGAGTGGCAAGCTGGGGGTCAGATGTGCATAACTGGGGGCAGTTTGGTAAATAAAAGAAAATATAAACAAGGCTTTTTTCTCATAGTTTTTATTAAATATGAAAAATAGTTAACATATGAATTAATATTTACTGATAACTTTGTATTAAAACCTAGTTTGAGAAACACTGTGTTTGGGTTCTTGTAGCTTTTATTATTATGTCAGTAAAATAAGAAGGTGAATAGAGAGAGGCCATTGCGATAAAGAGATGAAAGTGTAAATTGTACGTTTTTTATTACATTATTTTAAATTTAAAAAAAAATTGCATTTTTTTATCCGATTAATCGAAAAAATAATCGGCCAACTAATCGATTATTAAAATAATCGTTAGTTGCAGCCCTACATTATTGTGCATTTTCATGTGCAAAATAACTATTCTTTATGTGGTTTTCACACCGGGCCACATAGTGATATCAGTAATGACCTTTTTGCTTGTTCCACACATGCGCTTGTATGGACACCATTGTTGCGAATGCCACCAGTCCATCATTTACCTATGACTTCTACTGTTCTAAGCCAGACATTTAGCAACATCATACACTTAGTGTATTCAGTATGCGAGTGTATGAATTGTTACATGCTGCTTGCCACTTGTAAAAGTTTGGCTTGCAGCATAAGGTGCCAGGTTTTAAATGGCCAATCTGGCTACCCTTACTTACCCTAGAATGTGATGCAAATATTTCTTATGTGCTACATTAATGTATCAAACGCATCAATTTAGCTTGTATTACTGTCACTTGAATATCTCTACAGGTCAATGTTAATTCTTCAGTCATGATCTCTGAGCTGCTGATCATCACTTTTAAATGTTTTATTTTTTTATGTTATTTTATAGGTCAGCACAATTATCTTTGTGCTGGAAGGAACGACTGCATTATTGACAAAATTAGAAGGAAGAACTGCCCAGCTTGTCGCTATAGGAAATGCCTCCAAGCTGGAATGAATCTGGAAGGTATGAAAACTGAAAGTCTTCTTAGTGGAGACACTATCTAGACACACAACATGCAGATACAAGACGGTGGTCTTACACCCATAGAGCTTAACATTTTGAAATTGGTCTTACCTTGAAATGATCCAATCTTGTATGTTAGATTTTTAACACATAACGTTAGCTTTGGAACTAAGATAAATGTATTGAACTTCTAATTCAATAGAATTTGGCATTTTTTAAAGAATTTAAGAACGAATCTGTAAGTGGTCTTTAGACTATTATTAAAAACGAATCATTGTTCTAATACAAGAACACGTGTTTTGCCACTGTTGATTCAAGACATGTCATATATGTTACGATTGAGAAGCATATGACCATGTATCGCTAACTACTGTAGCCATAGGTTTTTTTTTCAACTTGTATCAGAGCAAATTTAATTCTGGGACATGACTGACCTCTGCAACGTCTACAACTAATATTTTATATGCATAGCTTAAATAACAAAAGTGGTAACTTAGTCTATTTTAACTTGTCAGAGCTGTAAATTTACCATTTTAATGTCTGGGCCATGTTAATATTTATTTTAAAAGATATGGAGCTTCATCATTCCAAAGGCTCAATTTTGTAGCATGTGGGCAAAAGTTCCATCACAAAGCAGTACAATGGGAGAGGAGCTAAACCTCAGATTTCCAGGATGCCTGCGCAAGACAAACTTGTTCTCTTTATGAAAGTATCTCAAAGAACGTTTAGTTGGTCTCAGCCATTTAAAAAATTGATGACCTAAAAGATAATTTACAGAGTTTAGAACATTGCTACAAGATAAAATGAGCTTACTATGCTTTGTAAACATCCAAACCTGGCGATGCCTATTAAAGAAATCCTATTATTAGTGTTAACAGTTTTCCTCTCTTAAAATATATTGGTCTTCCCCTATAATATCAGTTTGGTGGCAATGATGTTGCCCAAATACCAACACGAGTTTGTTTCAAAATAAATGATTACCAAAATATAAAGCTGTATAAAAGAATACATCCAGATTTGCCCCACAAAGGCTTTTGCATGTCCTGGGCCGTCTGAAATCATCGCCTATTATATCACCGGGCCCAGCCCTTCCAGCAACAACGTTGGCTAAACTCTGGTATGAAGTAATCTAGAGAATATGTGAATGTTGGAAGGATATCATCAGTAAGACTTTCTGAAATGTTGATATGTTTTTAGGAAGCGATAGTTACTGATTTTGTGAAAAATCCCCCACTGATTGTGTGGCTGTGTAATGCATTGCTGTCCTTACAAGAAGAGGTTAAAGAATGCTCTTATGGCTTGCATTCATTCCTCTCCAAAATGCCCATTCTCCTGTTCACAGATTATTATGTACAGAGGACTAAGTGGCTTGATTTGCAGTGAGCAACGTGTACCACTCTGTACAGGAAGAATATGTCTTTGCATATGAATGAGAATTAACGATAATGCATTTTAATGATTGACGTATGACAGATCCCACCGAGGAATTGAAGTCCAAGCCAGTGGCCAGACACTGGGAAGTTGATGCAAGTTTATGACAAAGGGAGGGGAGAAAAACACATCACAAGATGAAAGAACATCATTTACCAGTTCACCACAGTATTTATAGAAATACCTTGCATAGCACAAAGACTCTGGCTGTGTGTTCATACGTCCTTAGATTACCTTTATCATTGATGCGGGGAGGGCGATGTTCCCCTTCCTGTGTTTAGCAATGTAGATCTTTATTGCATCTGGTGCTATAGTGCAAAATTGTCATCCTTTATTCAATAGGAGCTAGTGTCCATCTTTGCCCTAAATGCCGACTAACAGACAGCTAGGAAACGCATAGATGACCCATTATTTCCACCCATTGCTTTTTTTTTTTTTTTTTTTTTTTCTTAGCAGTGTCTCCCGTGATCTCTGCTCGGCATTTCACTTTCTGAAGAGCCAGAAGCACTGTTTCTTGTGTGTTAACTCTCACGGCTTGGCATCATATATTGTGTATTATTTATTTTGCCATATTACCTCTGAGGGGAATTTACCAAGGATGCAATTTCTCTGTTCTGTGAATTGTCAGGAGGTGTTAGAGTTTAGCTATGCTCTAAACAAGATATATTAAGGCCGCCTGGTGTTGCTATACAGAATCCAGTTAAGATTCTAATTTTCACAAAATACGTATGTATGTGTGTCTATATATGAACGTATATATATATATATATATATATGTGTGTGTGTATATATATATATATATATATATATATATATATATATATATATGCCGCAAATAAAGTTGATGCACTCAGCGGGTCTTCTTTTTATAAAATTTATTAACTTGGTGAAAGTCCGACTTTATAAAAAGAAGACCCGCTGAGTGCATCAACTTTATTTGCTGCATATATTTTTTGGATTGTTAGCACCCGGGTATATTGCAACTGCTTCCATTCAAGTGAGTGTGTTACATTCTATATCTTTTGTGTGTATGTATATGTATATATATATATATATGTGTGTGTATATATATATGTGTGTGTGTGTATGTGTGTGTATATATATATATATATATACCGTATTGGCTCGAATATCGGCCGCACTTTTTCCCCCCACTTTAAGTCTTTAAAGTGGGGGTGGGGCCTATATTCGGGGTCTAGCGCCGGGCAGGCAGCGGGGTTAGGATATAGATCCCCCGCAGCGGTGCAGGGGACCTGCATCCTACTCTCCGATACGCTCAGACAGCCTCCCCTGCCAGCACTTTCCACGGGGAGGGGGGGGTGCCGGCACGGGAGGTTGTCTAACCGCATCGTGCGGACGGTCACCGGCTGCGGCGATGCGGGTAAACAGCCTCCGCTGCCGGCACGTCTGCACGGGGGGAGTCCCGGCAAGGGAGATTGTTAAAGCACATCGTGCAGATGTCCCGGCAGCGGAGGTTGTTTACCCGCATTGCCGCAGCCGGTGACCGTCCGCACGATGCGTTTTACCTCTGCCCCCAAGACTTACCAGAGCAGACTCCCGGGTGTCTTGCGGGGACATCTACGCAATACGCGTATACAACTTCCGGTGCCGGCACATCCGCTGGGTGCTGGCACATCCGCTCAGTGCCGGCACCGGAAGTTGTATACGCGTATTGCGTAGATGTCCCCTGCCGGCCCCGCAAGACACCCGGGAGTCTGCTCTGGTAAGTCGGGGGGGGGGGGCAGAGTGGCAGCATATCTCTGGGGGGGAGGAGGACAGTGGCAGCATATCTCTGGGGGGGAGGAGGACAGTGGCAGCATATCTCGGGGGGGACAGTGGCAGCATATCTCGGGGGGGGGGGGCAGTGGCAGCATATCTCGGGGGGGCAGTGGCAGCATATCTCGGGGTGGAGGAGGACAGTTGCAGCATATCTCGGGGGGAGGAGGAGGAGGACAGTGGCAGCATATTTGGGGGGGGAGGACAATGGCAGCATATCTCGGGGGGGGGGGCAGTGGCAGCATATCTCGGGGGGGAGGACAGTGGCAGCATATCTCGGGGGGACAGTGGCAGCATATCTCGGGGGGGACAGTGGCAGCATATCTCGGGGGGGGGAGGAAGAGGAGGACAGTGGCAGCATATCTCGGGGGGGGGACAGTGGCAACATATCTCGGGGGGGAGGAAGAGGAGGACAGTGGCAGCATATTTTGGGGGGAGGACAATGGCAGCATATCTCGGGGGGGGACAGTGGCAGCATATCTCGGGGGGGGGACAGTGGCAGCATATCTCGGGGGGGAGACAGAGTGGCAGCATGTTTTTTTTGGTGCTTTTTTAAAGAAAAAAACTTTTTCTTTAAAAAAGCACCAAACTTTTAGGGTGCAGCCTATATACGGGGGCGGCCTATATCCGAGCCAATACAGTGTGTGTGTGTGTATATATGTGTATATATATATATATATATATATATATATATATATATATATATATATGGTAACCACAGTTCTTCATTCTATCATGCATCTGGAGACTACCTTTATCTACAGATTAATAAATACAATCCATTCAAATGTATTATCTAGAAATTCTTAAAAGGACAATGTGTAGTCGGCACCATGAACCACAAAAAAACCCCAGTATGAAACAGTGTAGAGCCGGGCAGCAAAAAGTTAAAAAAAAATAAGTGCGATCATTCAACCCAACCCCATATGTGTGCCTCATACAAGAGAATCCATAAAACTATTTCAGTATGTGGTGTGTATCCTCTTGTCTCAGCCTGCACCGAGTGTCTGCCCTTGCCAAACTCTGAGCAGGGAATGAGGGAGAAAATAGAATATATGGAAAAGGATTACATACTTTTTTCCCCTTTTGAAATGTTGTGAATTGGTCTAAAGTTGGCACAAACAAGAACCCCCTGAGCAGAATGTGCTTTTTTTCTAGGCAGAGTATTTCAGGGTAAAGAGTTTGCATGGAAACGGCTGCCTGCCCTGATTTCCAAAGTAAATAGCAGACTTACAGTATCATCCTACTTTGGCTCTGATGAAAAGCAGCACTGTTTTCCAAATTAAATATGTACAGTATTTCCAGCTCCAGAAGGTGGAGACAGACATACTGTATGCTCTGGCCTTGCTTTATATTCTTGGACAGTATGGAACATTTACTGCAAAAATGATTAAGGCGGATAAACCTATTCTTAATCTTCTGTTTGCACGGAGATGCAGATTCCATCAAACATTTGGTTTTGGTTAAACTGTTGACCGGGCTTGGCATCTGTGGCACTGGTTGTTATAAATAGCTTTAAAGAATGATCTGAGATTTATTTAATCACGTAAACATGCTATGAAGGCACAACAAACATCACTTTCACACACTGGTAATTGTCAGACTCAATCGGATGATTGGACATGTCTGTGTTCATTGTAATTTAGATCTGTTTTAAAACAATTATAATTAAACATAGGTTTACCTAACATTGACTAGTCTAACCTACCTCCTTATTCTGAGCTCACCCCAGCCTTCTGCAGAATGACAGGAAAGTAATATTTCTGACACATTTCCACAATCCCCAGATTATACTGTGCCAAGCTGTCACAATATTCTGCCAGCACACTATTTTCCACACTCTTCATATTGTTGGAACATCCCACAAATCCTGACTAACAAAGAATACAGCGACGCTTGATGATTCTGTGGAATCTTGTATACCCATGAAGTTTAAAATCATCCTGGAAAATGTCACCCTATAGCTGTGCTGTTAGTTACTGTCTTGAACAGCACTACAGGATTTCCCAGAGTTCCACAACTGATGTTCACACTGAAGGCCATGGTCCAATACTTGTCTGTCTGCCACGTTCCACCAAGGCCATGAGTTCAGCTGTTGTGTAAAAAGAAGTTTGTGAATTCTTAGTGTCACCACCACCCTGCACGCACAGCAGAAATACCCATGCAGATCAGCGTTGCAGCAGGGGGTACATGTAGGAAAACGAGGAATCCCGATTGCCATGTCGCTATACTTTAATAACAGCCCCATCGTAGCTGTTGACAGATCCAAACTTCAATACTTCTCTTACCAGATGGTAAAAATTTGAGAGGGCTGCATGTTCACACTTTCACAACCTCAGTCTGCATGGCTGAGGAAACCACATAAGGAAGATGGTAGATATTTCCAAAGGTCCGCATCCGACTATGTGAAAATATCTTTGTTGGTCTACTACTACAGTGGGACGCAAACTAGTCCTCAAGGGCCACTTAATTTTAATCCAAAAGTCGCTTCTCACATAGAGGTAATCAGAATTTCTGAAATCCTTGACTCCTAGCATTGGGTATCGCTGCTCTAGGGTTTGTGGACATATCTTAGAACAACTGGAAGCTTTTAATATTCTAGACGGCTAGAGAGGACTGAGGTGGTAACCACTGTTCCATAAGTTAAAAGAACTTTAGGAACTTTTTTTTACAGAAGCTGACTGTGCACTGTCAATATTTTGCTGCATATTTATGTTGGCTTCCCTTGAGGAATCATTACTTCTTATCAATCCATAACATTTACTCTTTCTTGTCAGAAAAAAATGCCATTCAATAAACGATTCCATCATGACCCCTGAGCCTTGCTAGCTTTCATTTTATTTTTTTTATTTTTAAATAAACCAAATTAAGTATTGATTTCTGGTAAACGTGACGTATAAAGCTGAAGAATAGGATTGCTGTACCTTATAGATCTAATTAAAGCCGTCCTGCATCATAGCCCTTGGGTGAACAATGTCCCACAGCACATTGTGTTTACACTGCAGCAACTAGACATTTATGTTCCTCTAGAAGAAAAAGCAATAGGCTTTTGAACATACATATCCAAACGGAACATATCCATAACCTGTTATTTTTTCTGAAAACTAGAGAAGTGGAGCCTTAATTCTGTTTTCTACCATCTCTAAACTCCTTATATTTGTGTCTCTAAGGAAGCTGTGTACGGTTTAGTAAGCATCCATGTACAATGTTGAATATTACACATATTGTGTGTATTTATTTCAAGAAACATGTCCTGGCAAATAATTGCTGTCCATCTAGGAGAGGGTTAAACCAATGTTAACCAGTCTATAAAAATGAGAAGTGCACATCTCAAATAGCTTCCTCGTTACCACAATTGTACGTTATTCTTTTGCTTAATAGCACCTATTCTTTCAAGACGCAGGATGGAGAAATCAATGCGTTTTTACACTGAATGGTTGGAAGGAAACCATCGCAACCAAGGGTGTCTTTCACAAGAAAAATAAAGCAATATTCTCAGTAGTGTACATATACGTTTTTAAGAATGAAGAAAAGGATTGTTAACAGCAAACAGAATTAATACCAAGCATCCATCCGCTGATACAAATTACCCCGTGCTGAGTCAGCAAGGGGTATCTGAATAACCAAATTACTTTGTTCAAAACAGTTGCCAACATACATTCAAGAAGACTTACAACACAATCATACTGCAAACATGCTGCTCACGTTATAGTGTTTTCACAGCTATTCAGAATCTAACAAGGCCGGAAAAACATTTGTTAGCAATTATTTTTTTTTAAATTGTTAAACTTTAGAGCGGTAGAGCTTTGTGATACACTCATACACCCAGCAAACTTTCCGAACACATTGAAAAGTGGGACATCGGGGGCGGGGGATTTGTGTCCTTAAAGGGGACACTTCTAATGCATGTTTAAGTGTCACCTATGCGAGGGGGGGTGATGGTACTTGAAGACAGGAGTCGAGCGTGCGAATGCCTTAATGAGGGGGCGGGGTTAGTCACTGTTAAGGACTAGCAAGGAGTGGGGATGGCTAAACATCGCTCCTACGCCCCAGTGAGGAAGCACTTTACCAGGAGAGTCTCTGGTATGATGGTCAGGTTTAAAAAGTGTCTTCTGTAGCTTGTCCTAGACAATCGTTAGGTTAAATATTATGCATGAGCCATCCGTGCATACCTAGTGGTCATTCTAAACTCATAGGAAAGGGGGTACAAGGATTTAGATCACACAACAAAAAAGACTTTCCCTCAAGCACAGGGACACTAGGGAGCTATGCGTTAAGTAACGTGTCTTTATGTGTCAACTATTTTCTGTAATAAAGCCTTCGACCGCTATTTGACAGCGCATAGGCCCAGTTCCCAGAGGCGCCCACACCTTGGCATGACATACCTGATTATGACACAAAGACTTGTTTTTAAGAACTCCTGATGTGCAGAGCTTGTGAAAATATATAGACATTGATTAAAGCAGAAATGAGCCATTAAAAACAATATAAGTGCCATTTACTGGAGACGTATAAGTATCTTCCTTGTCATAAAGCCAAATGGTAGAATCCATAGCAAGTGACTGAGGATAACCTGGAAGAGACAGGGGGTATTAGCAGATCTTGCCAGAAGAAAGATGATATTCTTTAATTAAATTATAATTTATTTCATCCTCACTACAAAGCCATGTGTTTTGATACGGTTTCATCTGTATAGTATCTGCCTTAGTATATGAAGTTAACGGCCTCTGACTTATTTCTATGTATTTATTTATAATAATAACGTATGGATTACTGTATGCACTACATAGAGTGTTATGTTATAAATGAAGGCTACAATAATTGCTATTAGGCAATCAGCCTTTAACACAATATAATTATGTGACATTAAGCTGAGTTTATTACCTGGTGTAATATTCACCTATGTTATATTAGTCAACTAAAGTTCTTTCTTAGTTTTTCTTTTGTTTGGTTAAATACCGTATATATGATTTACAATACTATACCTCATTGTACAAAATAGTGCGGAAGATCACTTTCATTAAGAATATAGGGGTATGAAAGTGGTGTATGGGGGGTATTATGAATTTCAGGGCATATAGGGGGTATAAGGCATATCGATATTAGGCATATCAGGGGGGCATAAAACATATCTGGGGGTAAAAGGTATATCAGGGGGCTCAGTTGCATATCACTGGCATATAAGAGGTATAAGGCATATATGGGGGCAGAGTGGCAAGCTGGGGGTCAGATGTGCATAACCGGGGGCAGTTTGGTAAATAAAAAAAATTTAAACAAGGCTTTTTTCTCATAGTTTTTCTTAAATATGGAAAATAGTTAACATATGAATTAATATTTACTAATAACTTTGTATTAAAACCTAGTTTGAGAAACACTGTGTTTGGGTTCTTGTAGCTTTTATTATTATGTCAGTAAAATAAGAAGGTGAATAGAGAGAGGCCATTGTGATAAAGTGATGAAAGTGTAAATTGTACGTTTTTTATTACATTTTAAATTGAAAAAAAATTAATTTTTTTTATCCGATTAATCGATTAATCGGCCAACTAATCGATTATTAAAATAATCGTTAGTTGCAGCCCTAATATATATATATACCAATGACATTACAATGAAGCGGAGAACAAAATGTATTTATTCTTGTTTCCTAGCACGTAAAACAAAAAAGAAGATTAAAGGAGTCCAGCAGTCTAACACAGTACCAGTACGGGAGTCTCCAGAAAACGCCATGACTAAGGCCATGCTCCCAGCAGCTGTGGCTCAACTTACACCCACTCTGATCTCGTTGCTGGAGGTTATCGAACCTGAAGTGTTGTACTCTGGCTACGACAGTACTTTACCCGAAACAGCCTGGAGACTCATGTCTACTCTTAACATGCTAGGAGGTCGGCAAGTTGTATCTGTCGTGAAATGGGCAAAGGCAATACCAGGTAATGTGCACTGCGTAGGTATACAAGACCCCCACAGTCTTGTTGTTCAATATATTTCTAGGCCATATAACTTTGAGCTGTGCCTATTGGGTAGGAGAAACCAATCAATGTTGTCCTTTCATAATGCAATAGTGAACTGTCTTCTCAACTCAACCACAGCTCAGAGATTGTTGGAAAAACCCTTTAAGATGCCACATTTGTTAGATGATATACCTCACAGCCTTAAATTAAATTAAATGTATGACTTCCCATTAAATTCCTCTATAATTGTTTACAGGTTTCCGAAATTTGCACCTGGATGATCAAATGACCCTTCTTCAGTACTCCTGGATGTTCCTAGTTGTTTTTGCTCTCGGGTGGAGGTCTTACAAACAGTCCAATGGGAGTGTGTTGTATTTTGCTCCAGATCTGATCATTACAGAGTAAGTAATTATATTTTTCATTGTTTAACATGTTTTTCATCTTATGGTTTTAATACTCTAAACTAGCTTGTTGGATAGTAAAGAAAAGAAGTAAACAAGCCTCTCATTCATCTGCTGTTTTAGCATAGACCAGGAGAAATTCTTTTCCTTTACACCCGTGTCAAAACAATGAATAAATCGGTTAAAATGCAGTTAATATTAGTGATCAAGCCACTAAACAAAGTTTTACAGACTCCATTTCTGTTTTTTAGACTATGGCAGCTGTGTGCACAAAATTGGCTGGTGCTAAACATAATTTTATTTTTATCTGAATTAAAGTTGGGGTTGTACAGAAAATGTTATGTGGTTCTCCTTCACTAAGGAGCTCTATGCTCTTGGAAGGGAAACAGTGACTTCTCTCAGGACAAGCTTGGCATGTCTGTGTACAGTAATATGAATTTGATACTGACTACAGGAAGGTCAGTGGATGAAGGTCAAAGCAATCATTATTTCTGGCATTGGTAATGTGTGACCCAAAGGTCTGTACTTTTCCCAGCTAGTGTGAAAGTAGTGGTGTAATTGGTGCCTTTACTTTAAAGCAACAGGTAAGCCCATGTTATCATGGATCAGTGAAGGCAATTAAGTTTACCTTCACTTCAGAACACATCTCTTCTGTGTCTCCCTGCATCATGATGATTTCAGTGAGAGCCACTATTTGGTAACTATCCCAGTGACAGCCGTCTGCCCATGCACACACTGGACATATTTGGGGAGCATGAGTATACACGTCCTCAACACAATGGCTTCAGCAATAAACCCAGTTTAGTGTGTAGTCATTCATACACCATGCTGTGAAACCAAGGGGATGGATTTAGGCAGAAATCACCATGCAGGGTCTTTTGCATTTGAATAGTAAACAATTCGATGCAATCAATATAATGTTGTTGATATTCCTGTTGTGATTTTGCTACTAATTTTGTTAAATAAAATGTATTTTTTTTTTAAATGAATAAAACAATGTGTATTTCTGTATATTGTTTTATTGTAATATATATATATATATATATATATATATATATAGAGAGAGAGAGAATCTAAAAAAATATTTATATCACTTAAAAGAAATAAGTGATCATTTACATTATGTACCTGTGCAGTGCAACCCAACTTCTAAATTATACATATCTATTAGAAATCTGTTGACATTTCTGTTGAAGAAAACCAATTGTTTCAGGCTGTTACAAAATGTTTTCGTTTAAAGTGACCTATTTATATAACTTAGTATCTTATGTTTAGCATAGGATATAAATTGGAAATTCACACCAACTGCTTTCCAGTGGGCAGCCATCCTAACATGAGTTTAATGATAATTACACACATTGGGTTTTCCCCTCAGCAAATGATATACTATATAATCTAGAAATCATTTTTTTTATTTTGCCCATTTTACTCTTATATAAACCCCAAAAAGTACTAGTTATTGGTAGTTAATAATTTTAATGACACTAATACTTGTGTTTATATACAAAGGATAAATGAATGTATTTATTAAGTGTCTCATAAGTTAATGTAATGAAGAATATAAGTAAAACATTTTATAAATAGGGCTTTTGATGTATAGATATACCATAAAATCCTGAAATGAATATTTTCAAATGTTGCTATGCTGTTTTCAAGTATCTTCCGGCACACAATTCCCAATTTGAAGTCTGAATTCAAATTACTGAACATCTGTCCATGTATTGTACTGTATGTTTGTGAAAAGGCACCGAAGACTTCCTATGCCTGTGGGTTAAAGTCAGGATTGAGATGAAATTGAATGGAAAAACTACACTTTTATGTTAAAAAAAAGTCCACGGGCTACATTGATCACCAGCCTTACTCTGCTTTACGACAAGACATGCTGTAAAAGACACCATGGGCCCTTCCTAACAGTGATTGCATTAATTGCACTCTAGACTTTCTCTGGAGAGGCATTAAACAATCGGGCGTTATGGCTGCTACTAGAACTTGGTCATTCCTCCCAACTGTATCAGCCCATATTGGAATTGTAAGGTGTATATAGTAAGAGTTGTCTCTTGAGCTGGAGTACTATAGTGAAAGCAATTTGGTGTGGCAATTAATAGAAATGTCTGCACACTACTTTCAATCCTTCTGAGTTTGACTGTCATGGTATATACAGATTTACTAAGGCCTGCTCCCAGGATCACTAGCACCCTTTCCTGCATGCACTTCCTAACAAAAGTGGAAATAGTTGACTGACATTCTTTATATGAAGAACATCTGAAGTTAATGGTATTCCTAATATTCTTTTGCTCTTGTATGTGCCTTGGGTTATGTTTTTACAGCCAGTGCAGGTGGCGTCATAAAATATTACTTGTACCCTAGTAAATAGGCGATGGCCGTACCACAGTAAGAGTCCCACTGTTTGGTTTGTGAATGTTGTGCTTCTGCAGATTTGTGAGAAAAGTAGCTCGATATCCATCTAAAGGTGTTAGGACAATTTGAAGAGTTTTATGTCTCATTGTTTTAAACATTGCGTCACAGAACATTGATATTCTGACTCTGACCTTTCCTTCAGCCAACACAGGTTCATTGTGTCTTTTGAGTTACAGTCATGACCTTCTTGGTTAATTCTTTACAGAGCCCATGGCTGAGGAATTTAATATGTCTGTGTAATTGGTGGTAAGACCACATTTCTTACCTTTTTATAGTCCAGTGGCCTCTTTAATAATGTATAGGTGAATTCAGTTAGGAGTTTCTGCAAATGAAAGTATTCATAGTTTGTCCAGATCTTAACAGTTGGTCATGGTTCATTAGTGTTTCAGTGGTGTACAGTCTCATTACAGTGCACCAACAGTATCTTTTATAGGACCCTCAGCTGCTGTCATTTAAAAAAAGCCCCAATTTTGACAGCTAGAAGGTCTAGTTACCAGTAGCTTAACCATATGATTAATATGATAAATGGTTGCATTAGATAACAAAGGGTTAAACAGGCTCACGATCATTCTAAAATGATTCTCCACTTATTATAGTAAATCAAATAACTGGTTAAGGAATAATTCAGAAAATTGGAGATTATACTTATTTGGTAAATGTCCTGTGACATCCAGGTTATTGTTTGTTTATTTTGTTTTCTTTTTGTTTAATACATTTTCCAAGTTCCGGTCTGCTAGGTACAACTGTCCCAGTGAGAGAGTGATTTAGTGTAGGGCTGCAACTAACGATTATAATCGATTAGTTGGCCGATTATTTTTTCGATTAATCGGATAAAAAAAAATGAATGTAAATTTTTCATTTATTTAAAATAATTTAATAAACAAATTATATTAAATACAAACAGCATAATAAAAAAACTTTGATAAAATGCATTTCTTGCCTTTATTTCGCAACCAGACCCCCCCAATTTATGCACATTTGAGCCCAGGCTTGCCACGCTGCCTCCCAGACATGCCACGCTGCCTCCCACATATGCCACTCCACTCTGCCTCCCACATATGCCACTCCACTCTGCCTCCCACATATGCCACTCCACGCTGCCCCCCACATATGCCACTCTGCCTCCCACATATGCCACTCCACGCTGCCTCCCACATATGCCACCCCACGCTGCCTCCCACATATGCCACTCCACGCTGCCTCCCACATATGCCTCTCTGCCTCCCACATATGCCACTCCACTCTGCCTCCCAAATATACCACTCCACGCTGCCTCTCACATATGCCACTCCACGCTGCCTCCCACATATGTCACTCCACGCTGCCTCCCACATATACCACTCCATGCTGCCTCCCACATATGCCACTCCACGCTGCCTCCCACATATACCACTCCACTCTGCCTCCCACATATGCCACTCCACGCTGCCTCCCACATATGCCACTCCACGCTGCCTCCCACATATGCCACTCCACGCTGCCTCCCACATATGCCACTCCACGCTGCCTCCCACATATGCCACTCCACGCTGCCTCCCACATATGCCACTCCACGCTGCCTCCCACATATGTCACTCCACGCTGCCTCCCACATATGTCACTCCACTCTACCCCCACATATGCCACTGTGCCTGATACACCTTATACCCCGATACACCACTCCATCCTCCCCAGACATGCCACACTGCCCTCCCCACATATGCCACTCCACTCTACCCCCAGATACGCCATTCCACTCTACCCCCAGATATGCCACTGTGGCCCCAGATCTGCCTTATACACCCTGATACACCACTCTGTCCTCCCCAGACATGCCACACTGCCCTCCCCACATATGCCTTATATACCCTATATGCCTTATACCCCCAGATATGTCACTCCGTCCTCCCCAGATATGCCTTATACCCCCCAGATATCTCATAGTCCCCTCAGAGTCACAGACCATACTTTTATAAATAAGTACTGGGTTAATCTTCACTGCCCCCAGGATTTAGATTCCCCTTAGTTTGCCCCCCTTTATCTCTAACTGCACCTTAAGTTAACTTTAATAAATTAATAAAATTAACTCTCAGTCCTCATCATTAAATTAACCCTAAACACCCCATTAACCATAACTGCCCCTAAATTAACCCTAAAGACCCCATCAACCACAGCATCCCCTAAATTAACCCTAAAGACCCCATGAACCACAACAGCCCCTAAATTAACCCTAAACATACCATTAACCAAAACTGCCTCAAATTAACCCCAAACACCCCATTAACCACAGCTGCTCCTAAATTAACCCTAAACACACCATTAACCATAGCTGCCCCTAAATTAACCCTAAACACCCTATTAACCATAACTGTCCCTAAATTAACCCTAAACACCCCATTAACCATAACTGCCCCTAAATTAACCCTAAACACCCCATTAACCATAACTGCCCCTAAATTAACTCCCACCTCCCCTAACTTTCAGCAGCCCAAATATTAATGTTATACTTACAGTTAGATGAGTGTACAGCCATGTGGTTCTGGCCTTCTGGGAGAAGGAAGGGGGCGGGGCCAGTTGTCACAGTGATTACAGGGAGGGACTGGTAAGTAGGAGCTGCTGCTGTGAGTCACTAAAACGGATTATATAATGAGGGGTATTTTTCAGAGCGTTTGCTCTGAAGAAAACCCTCATTTAATAATCGATAAAAATTGATTCAACTAATCGATAATGAAATTCGTTGGCAACGATTTTCATTATCGATTATTATCGATTAGTTGTTGCAGCCCTAATTTAGTGTACTCTCTCCTCATTCCCCCCACCCCACTATGGTCTCCTGACTGCAGACAGGACTCCAGCTCTGGTGATGGATTATTCATAGATTTATTTATAATATTCTACCTTAGGCAAGAGGACTCTGGGAATATCTAGCATCCTTCTAGGGTTGTTCCTCAAGGGATTGCATTTATTGTAGTGAGGGTGATGTGGAGACGGAATCCATATATTACTAAGGTTGGTTATTACACCTCTTGGATAATGCTGTTTAATGCAAATGCATTTCCATGCTTTCCTCTTTTATAATATGCATAATATGTAAATGAATGTAGTGTAGAGAGCTTCCCATTCACTCATTTTCTGGTCACCTGTAGAGCTTTGAAAGTCTTTGTATAGTTCCTGCATGGAGACAGAATAAATAACATTGAATGGGTTGTGCATGGTCTGAGACTGGCCTTCCTGCGCCAGTTTCACTCTATATAATAGTGAAAGATAACACACAGTGGGTTATGTAGCCCCAACCTAAAGAAAGCATATATTTCCTTTTTAACCTGTTTTTAACCAAGGTAACATTTTGCACTTCTCTCTGAGGACATCGTTGAAAACGTTGACTTCAAATACTGTTAGTTTCCATGTCATGCAATTAAAAACCTAGTATTTCCAGTGCTGTGGCAGAAAACGTTCTAGCAAGTTGGAAGAAACCTTCAGTAAATACTAATTAAGTATTGTTAGAATTTTAGAACTTTTGGGGGGCATGGCCAACTGAGCTCCAAGATGGACACGTGAGCTGTGAGCTCCGTCTACCCTTGTTTCTTAAACTCACCGAACGACTCATTTTCACCAATGATGGGCAAGCCTAATAGAGCTGCGGCCACCCCGAAGTCACAAGTCACAAGGCTCGAGGGAGAAGCAATCACTTACCTCCGTCCGCTCCTTCTTCCACGGAGCCGTCGACCATGATTCACGGGACTCCTTCCCTAGGCCTCTCTCTACTCCTGGCAGCCCGCAAAGTGGTGCGTCTGAGGATAATGCCTCCACACTTCCACCCGATGATCGGGGAGTTACTCCCCAGGACGCTTCCTGGCAGGACGCCCTCAAGCTCCTGCCTACAAAAGCGGATCTTCTGTCTGTAGTTGACCGTGCAACACGTGGCATCCATGAGGTCCTAACCGAGATAAAATAGGACATGAAACACATTGGCGACCGCGTGGCCACACTTGAAGCAGACAACACTAAAATATCGTCGACATTGGATCTCCTCTCTGCCCAACTCCAAGATCAGGTGAGTACTATTGTGGGCATTACCCGGCGCCTTGACGATATTGATAACAGGGGCCGCAGAAACAATTTACGAGTCCGAGAGGTCCCGGACGCTGCTGCAGCGGCCTTTAGACACTCCGATTAAATTTGACCGAGCCCATAGGGCTCTGAGGCCGTGATCGACTGACGCTCAACCGCCTCATGACATAATTTGCCGGATACACGACTTCCCTACCAAAGAGACTATTCTGGCGCGCTACCGCCCGACTAATTCGGTCATGTGGGAAGGCCACAAGATCCTGCTATTTTCTGATCTCTCGCCGCAAACATTACAGTTCCGACGCTCTCTCCGTCCCGTCACGTCTTCGATTACCTGTAAGGCAGGTGCAGTGCCTTGTCGATGTTCCGTCTTTGCCTACGCTGGCATCTACGTTGTTTGCTTCCTCCGTTTTCCTGTTCATGCCGGCTCGCTGCTTGTACCTGGATCGCCCTCCTACCAAGTCTTCTCTACATACTCACCTTGCCGGGCCGTCTTCAACTGTATCCTTCCTGCGTCTCCAGCTTTGTTCAGACGTTCCTACCGGGACCCGACTATTTGCTCCTTGGAGGACAAGTTGTGAGCATCGTTGTTAAGTGGACTCTCTCCTTATTATTTTCTTGTTTTCTTACTGTTTCTTTCATCCCCCCCCCTTTCTTTTTTCCATACACCTGTCCATACTCGCTACACAGGGGCTCTGGGACCCTTCTCTGGGACCTTCTGCATTACACTACACATGTTCCTTACGCTGTACTAGGAGATGTTTGTTTTTTTTTTGTTTGTTTTTTTTATATTGTGCCATAAGCATACACGTTTTCTACTCATTATTTTCCCCTCCTCTTCCCCCATTATGTTCTGTTCGGTGATCTCTATTCCTTTCCTCCTCCTTCATACATAGAGGGTATTTATCCTCTGTTCGATGTTTGTCCTGATTTCTGTTGGCCTCTGCTGCCCTGCCAGAGCCCGCCGCCTCCAGGCGCTCCGCTTGGTGGTCTTGGTCTTAGATCGTATTCTCGATCTACTGGCTCACTTCTCAATGCTTTTGCATTTGACGATTGCTTCGTCTCGGTTCTGTTTTCTGTTACTTTGGGCTTTGTTCTTTTTTCTTTTATTGACCGGTGTCGATAATGCTCCTAAGGGATCCCTGCCATTCTCTTTATGTCTCCTGAGTTAATACAATTTACGTCTCTCAACATTAGGGGCATTAATAAACCCTAGCAATGCTCCAAATTATTATATGTCCTACGCTCCTTGAAAACTAAAGTAGCTTATATTCAAGAAACGCACTTTTTGGCCACCAAACAGTTTAACTTGTCTGATAGATACTTCCGCACGGTGTATTATGCCAGTTGTCCGGATTCTAAAACCAAGGGGGTTGCTATCTTGATCCATAAAGATATCCCCTTTAAGGAGCTTGAAGTCTGGCGGGACCCTGAGGGACGTTGTCTCTTTCTCAAATGTTATATTGGTCAACAGAAGGTCACTATGGTTAATCTCTACGCCCCCAATAAGAACCAGGCTGCTTTTCTAGTGCGTGTTATGGCTAAGCTGTCTGTCTTTCAAGAAGGCCTCACGGTCCTAGGGGGAGATTTCAATCCCGTCTTGGATTGCTCCGCCTCGTCATCGTCTGTCTCTTACTCCGACATTAACAAAGTGAAACGACAACTGCACCTTAGTCAGTTAGTTGATGTGTGGAGGGCGCAGCACCCTAGGGATCGGGACTATACGTATTTCTCGGCACTCCATAACAGATACACCAGAATTTACATGTTCTTTATCTCCCATCACCACCTACCTCTCCTTCTCAAATCAGACATCTGTGTGCAAACACTAAGCAATCACGCCCCTGTACACCTTTCCCTTACCCTCCCTGATCTCCCAGCCAAGCTGTGGTCTTGGCGCCTAAATGAGAATCTTTTAGGTTGTTCACAAAATGTTGAAGCCTTGTCTAGTCACCTAAGTAATTATTTTCAGGAGAATTTGTCTCCTGAAACCCCCTTTCCCACCGTCTGGGAAGCCCACAAGTCAGTTATCCGGGGACATCTGATTAAACTGGGCTCTCAGAACAAAAAACTGGAACTGTCCAATATTCTCAATCTCACCCAACGTATTGCTCAGTTAGAGACGCAACATAACCGCTCTGGTGACGGGGCTCTCCTGCTCCAGTTGCAAACACTTCGGGACCAGTTGGCTTCCCTTTTAGATGATAAGGTGAAACACAATTTCCTCCTCCTGAGGAAACACTTCTACGAACTGGGTGATAAACACTGTAAATCTTTGGCCAGGGCCCTTCGCCATAAACGCTCGGCTGCATATATATCTAAGATACGGGATGCACAGGGCTCTTTGCACTACCACTCTGAGAAGATTGCGCAATGCTTTCAATCTTTCTATCAAAAATTGTACAACTTACCTTCCTCTCCTGGCGACTCCATCCGACTTATCCAAGTATCAAACTGCTAGGATCTCCAGAGATGACAGGGATGCGCTGGACGCTCCTGTCACTTTGGATGAAATAGATCAAGCCCTGAAACTCCTGCCTCGGGGTAAGTGCCCTGGTCCAGATGGTTTCACCCCGCTTTACTATAGGAAGTTCTTTCCGGTATTGGGCCCCCAGTTACTAACCCTTTTCGGTGCTCTTTCCACTGGTGCACCACTCCATCCTTCCTCCAACACCACTGTGATTACTGTTGTCCCCAAACCTAGTAGGGACTCTGAG
The DNA here is from genome assembly GCA_023333645.1 of Sceloporus occidentalis. NCBI lineage: Eukaryota > Metazoa > Chordata > Lepidosauria > Squamata > Phrynosomatidae > Sceloporus > Sceloporus occidentalis. The sequence goes on along the minus strand of JALMGF010000036.1, from coordinate 6,336,582 downwards.
AGTTGTGGCAGTTATCGGCCAATATCGCTGATAAATACAGACTTGAAGCTGCTGGCTAAGATACTGGCGCTTAGGATACAACCTCTGATTCCCTCCCTTGTCCGCCCTGACCAGGTGGGATTTGTCCCTTTTAGGGAGGCAATGGATAACACGATTCGCCTACTTAATTTGATTTCGCACTCTCAGTATCATAAACTCCCTTCGGTGTTGTTGTCCATGGACGCCGAAAAAGCCTTTGACAGGGTTGCCTGGCCCTTCATGTTTGCTGTCCTGGCTCGAGCGGGCTTGGGTCCCACTTATGTATCTCTCATTAAATCCTTGTACTCCGGCCCATCTGCCCAGGTCAGAGTCAATGGGATCTTGTCGGGTCGGGTCGCCCTGTCCAATGGCACTCGTCAGGGATGCCCCCTCTCCCCTTTATTGTTTATTTTGTCCCTGGAACCGCTTCTCAATGCCATCCGTCTTATCCCATCCATTTCTGGCTTGCGGGTAGGGGACATAGAACACAAGGTCATGGCTTACGCAGACGATGCGCTCTGCTTCCTGCAGAACCCTGTTGACTCAGTTTCCCATCTACTTCACGAATTACGTGAATTCCAGGTGATTTCCAACTATAAGATTAATCTCCAAAAGTCGGAGGTCCTTGGGGTCGGCCTAGCTGACTCGCTCCGGGCCCGATGCGTTGCCTCCTTTCCCTTTCAGTGGCGCACTGAAGCCATCAAATACTTGGGCCTCTTTATCTCCCCTTGCCTCTCTGACCTTGCCAACCTCAACTTCACCAGGCTCCTCCGCTCCATTGACTCTGATTTGAAGCGATGGTCATTCCCTCACCTCTCCTGGTTTGGGAGGATGAGTGTCCTCAAAATGAACATCCTTCCCAGGCTCCTATACCCCGTTTAGACTCTCCCCATTTTCTTGCCAAAAACCTTTTTTAAGACCTGCCAGAGGATTTTTACGAGATACGTCTGGGGAGGCCGGACGCCCAGGCTCTCTTACTCCCACTTAACTAGGCCGAAAATGCAGGGGGGTATGGGGCTCCCTGATATCGAGCTTTATTGGATGGCCTCCCACCTTAGGCGTCTTGTGGAGTGGTCCCTTTATGCTCCCAAACTCTGGGTTCATATTGAGCACTCGTTATTCACCCAGCATGTCTCTACTGTGCCATGGATTCCCGAGCCACTGCGACTACCGCTTATCCCACGTCATCCGACTATTTCTCCGACCTTGAGAGTTCTTAAGCGGGTCCTGGCTAGGGGTCATCTCCTCTCCCACCCTAGCCCTCTCACGCCTATCTCACACAACTCTGCTTTTGGTCCAGGTCTGTCCTCTGCACTGCCCCGGGCTCTGCTGCCGCCTGGTGCCCACATTCTCCGACTACACCACGTATTACACGGCTCCTCTCTGCGTCCCCTCCATGATCTCTGTAAACTTCGCCCCATCCCTAAACATTTTAATTTTTTTTATTATCAACTTAGACACTTTGTTTCTGGTCTGCTCAGGGATTCCCGGGTGCTGCGTCCTCTCACGCCCTTTGAATCCTTTTGTGACGCCGGTAAGGAGACCCCTCATCTTCTATCCCTCCTTTACTCCGCTCTTTTGGACACCACTTGTAAGACTAAACTTTACTACTACAGTTTTTGGGAACATGAGTTGGACGTCCAGTTCTCTGACCTGGAGTGGAGTAATATTGCCTACCTAACTCACAAGGGGGCCACCTCCAGAAAGACGCAGGAACTAGCTTTTAAAATACTCACCAGATGGTACAGGGTTCCTGTGGAACTCCACAAGTTCCTTCCCCAGGTTTCTGAGTTGTGCTGGCGTTGTGAGTCCCAAGTGGGCTCCTACGTCCACATCTTGTGGGATTGTCCCCTGGTCCGTCCATTGACTATCAATTGACTCCCCAGTTGGTCTTGTTACAGGCCCCCCCTGTTTCGATTGGCAGCTACAAACGCTCCCTTACTGTGCACTTCCTAAACGCAGCCAGGGCCCTCATTCCTCAATTTTGGAAATCCCACTCCACTCCCCCGATCCAGATTTGGCTTAAGAAACTAGTCTTCACCTGCCGTATGGAAGACCTTGTGATGCCCTCAAAGGGTTTAGCACATAAGCATGAGGTACGCTGGTTCCATTGGAAGGTCTTCCTTCTATCTTCGCGATTCTCCACCATTGTGGGAGTTGACGCCCCTCGAGCCACATGATGGGTTTACCTCTCTGCTGTGTATCGCTATGACCTCTGTTGCCCGTGGACTCTACTTTACCTTTATTTTTTTTTTTACATAATAATGTCTATGCCGCTCTTGTTTTTGTTTTTCTTTTGTTATGATTTGATATGTTTTGAAGTTATTTCTGTGACTCTGCACACTGAGGCAGTACGCATACACTTGCTGCCAGTATTTACCCAGTCTCCTTAGGCCTTCACATGTACTACCCTTGCTCATCTCATTGAACCACGTTCTGTTATACTTACCTGATGATTTGACGCCGCTGTGATTCTGTGTACCCAGTCATTTCTGACTCTATCTTCTTTTACCATGCAGCCGTGTCCTACTTGTTGCATTTGTCTTAACACTGCATTTGATTTCGGTGTCATTCACTCTGTTTCGCGTGTTTCTGCGATTACTGTATGGTTTCCTGTCATTGTGGTTCGTTTCGCAATAAACAGAATTTAAAAAAAAAAAAAAAAAGAATTTTAGAACTTTCTTTTATCCAACTAGCTCATTTGTCTCTGCATTAGGTGTATTCAGTCTGACATCCTTGGCATCACATCCCCTGAAGTCACTCTTAGAATATCTGAAAACCCTAGGCTCGATTTAGTGACCCATTCAAAGTGAAAACTAAACAAATAAAACTGTCACAAATGTAAATCTTGGTGTAAACACTAGTCTTTACTTGAGAAACAATTACAATAACACCTGTGCATCTATTGGCATGCAGATATCCACGTGTATATAAATGTATATCTGTGTCGGTGGGAGCACAAGTCTTCCTACTTCTCCCAGACCACCAGATATGGGGCATATAGCAGCATTGTATGCCTTCTTGCACCTCCTGCAAATCATATTGTTTCACCACAGCACTCAAGAGTACTATACCTGGTGTTTTTTGTGATATAATGCATCTTGTTACTGGTAATAAACCCATATAAAGGACTACCAACAAGAGACACATTTTATTAAATAATGATGCCTATAATATATGCTGTTTATATATGAAGTTTATACCCAGAGTGATGCAAAACAGGTATATTGTTGTCAATTCTAGCTAATCCATTCCCCTAATTGGTTTCCAGAGAGATTACATGACATCACATAATGTTTTTTATATCCCATTCAGTATGTTTTCAAAACCTCATGTACTGCGTGGCTGTCGATCAGCAAATGGTTCCCCCCTGCCTTAATTGCTTACAATTAGTAATAAAGTATTGCATGTTATTTGTAGGCACACTACCAATTTCCAGAGTGCCACATATTAATGTGGAGCTTGACATGAAAAAGGATGATTTAACTTACACAGAGAGGATTAATGTATCACAAATGATTGCAGTCATGCCAATTACAGGACCTAGCATGCATATATGTATAAACCATATTGCACATTGTATTATTAAAAAAAAAAATACATATTTTACTTATTTTTTTATACACAAATTTGCTTTCATTTTTAATACATAATAGTACATTACTACACAGTGCCTCCTGGCGCAGACACAAGACTCATATGGACCAGCTGGTAGGGTGGCGAGGTCACGCTTTTCAGAAGACATTTTAGCTCAAGCCTGCATCAGACTACCGCTTTATATGCACAAAATGTTTTTCTCTAAAATATAGTGCTTACAAATGCATTTTCTTCTCTTTTATAAATGCAATTTATGGGAATAGTTATAAAATGATGGCTGTGAGGCAAACCTGATGTCTTAATGACTGGCACCGGTTACATGAAAAAAAATAAATAAAGTGCATCTAGAGTAAATGTAGATAGAAACTGTATGTAAGTGAAAAAAGGTGGAAATGCCACTTAATGTGAAAGTTTGGAATAGCTCCTGTGTTCTACAGAAGCTCATTTCCCAGTTGGTGGACAAGTTCCATAGTGAAGAGAATAGATTTGTTAAATAGTTCTCTAAATCTATACGAAGATGAATATCTTGGATATCGAATAGCACAACAAACACCAAGTTGAAGTTCAAGAACTATATAGCTGTCTCCTGCTGTGTTAGATTTTGTTTCTTGGAAGGGCCTCTAGATTCTGCACATACAGATGTTGTAGGTCACCAGATATTAACCTTTTGCCCCCCTCTTTTCAAGGGAGAGGATGAATCTGCCCTTCATGCAAGAACGATTTCAAGACATGTTCAAAGTAGTCCATGAATTGACACGTCTCCAGGTCTCTTATGAAGAATATCTCTGCATGAAAGCCTTGTTGCTTCTGTGTACAAGTAAGTGTATTTGATTGACTATACTTACAGAACGATATGCTTATCCACATTGCCCACTAAATAAGAACAATTTTGTTTTTTTGTCAGTTCCAAAGGATGGCCTGAAAAGCCATACTCTGTTCGAGGAAATCCGCATGACTTACATTAAAGAGTTGGGGAAAGCCATAGTAAAGAGGGAAGGAAATTCCAGCCAAAACTGGCAACGATTTTATCAACTGACAAAACTATTGGATACAATGCATGAGGTAAGGTTCCCACAGCAGGAAAAAAAGGGAATAACTTCATTACAACTCACACATCTTGTTCTTAGAGATGGCGATAATTCACAAATATAAAAGTGTTATTGGATGCCGTAGCTATGGTCACGATTACTCTGTATCAGTCCAGTGTACCTTGCCAGGAATGTGGGTTAAGCTGATTTTATCAACAGGCAACAGAGTTTGAGGGAAATGTGTTTGATTGACATGAGCACTAAGAACGCTGTTATATCCGGGTTACTGCAATTGTGCCCCTATGTGTTAAAGCAAGCATGTAAACTAGTTGGAAACATGTGGTTTAGTGGCCTGGAAGTGGTGTCATTAGCTTTTCTTGTGGAGAACATAGTAGTAGATTGAGCTTCTATTAGGCTAAGTAGCACGTGTTAATTAATGGGTGACCTATGACTTCACATCACTAAAGGTGTTGTCTTTTTCATACAGGATTAGCTGTAGTTGCCTATAATGGTGCGTGACAGACAGTGGCGTGGCAATTCCAATTCTGTACTTTTGATACTATCCTAAGAAAAGGGCTTATTTGTCACTTGTCTCAAACATTACCTTTTTTACCATCTTAAACACTAGTAAACAGAATTATGCCTGCAGGTGCTTAAAGTAAATAATATGTGTGTGTCAGAAATGCTGCCTATGGACTCCAGGATTAAGCTAACTAAAGTTTAAATGGTTTTTTACGCAAATGAATATTGTTAAAGACTGACAGTTCCCCTTTAACATCTTTCACTCTAGTACCCTGGCACTTCTGCGTAATGGCATCTAAGACTTTTCACTCTCTGATTTTAGACTATGGCTTCTTCAAATATTTTTATTATTGTACATTGTTTAACCCCTTTTTGTATTTAAGTGTTTCAATCCCATCCTATCTTGCCTCTATACATGTACTTTTCCTTTATTATCCAAAAAATTGCCATCTTAGTTTTTTGCAACAAACAGCTGGGTAATTACTGGGTAATTTTCAGAAAATAACTCTACTGGGATAAGAAAATACAGCGAATATTGTTAAAACATTTCTACGAAGAATTACATCATGCCAAGAATAGTAGTACCCTTCTATACACAAACACTCCATATATATATATATATATATATATATATATATATATATATATATATATATAATATATAGATACATAAATTAGACTTCTGTGTATACCACCAAATTACCTTCAATTTAAAACCCATCGTCTCCATTTTTTTCAGGTGGTTGAAAATCTACTAGCCTTTTGCTTCCATTCCTTTCTGGATAAATCAATGAGTGTCGAGTTTCCTGAGATGTTACAAGAAATCATCAGCAATCAGATACCAAAATATTCATCTGGAAATATCAGAAGACTTTTATTTCATCAGAAATGACTGCCTTACTAAAACAAAAAAACAAAAAAAATATATATATATAAATATAAAAAAGTTGCCTTAAGGAAAGAAAAAAGTAAAATGATAGCTTTGTATTGTATAAAACAAACAAACAAAAAAAATCATGAAACAAAATCAGACATGGTAATTGTCCTTGCAATGGTGTTCCTTTTGTAATTGTGCACTACGGTTCATGTGGTTTACAGAGGGCCAAGTTCTGGACTACGGGAACTTCCTCATTTCACAGTGAGTGACGTGAGAAGTATAAGAGACAGATAAACCAGAGTCTGCTTTGTGAACATTCTGCTAGTAATTTTTTGCATTTAGATAAATGTTTTGCGAGATCGTTGGAGGGAGGGGAAGGGAGTTTTTTTGGTTTTTTTTGCTTTCATACTTTTTCTTTCTGTATTCTGTAATTAAGAAAAAAAAAAGAGCTTTGATTTATGCATGTAACCTGAGGGAAGTTTACAAGTGTATATCTGAAAAGGGAAGTTGAGCCTTTTTTTAAGCTACTGTTTTGATTAGCGTTTTACGCCCTTAATTTAAAAAAAAGGAACTGATTTTATCTTTTCGTCCTTTTAATTCTTTAATGACACCTGTTGTACAGATTTGGGCAAAATGGGGCAGCTTAAAGCTTTGCTCATACATTGTTCCCACAACCCAAAGGGTTCTAAAAATTACTCTAACCAAGATATTAAATTACTTGCTACTTTTAGCCTTATCTAAACACATTTCTCATTTCTGTGGCCAAAAACAATGACTTAACTAGGGAGACACCATTCTTGTTGTTCTGTGTAGATACCTGTTCACGTTAAGCTCTCTTTTCCGTTTAAGAAGTGCTTCAGACATGGCCACAAGGACCATTTTAGTGCTGTGATAGACATTGAATGCAAGACAGTTAATAGACGTTTTCTTGCCAGAAATTGATACTTTTTACCCTTTTCACATGTGCCATATGATGCTCAGAGAGACTTTATTAGAAGCTGCTGTAGCCGTTTCAATAGCTTGTACATGTATATGCTTTTATTAAGTAAAGAGTAAAAAAAATATATATATAAAAATGATTTTAACAGCCATTCATTAAGACTTTTTTTTTTATCGGATAAAATATTTTTTACTTTATCAGGGTCACTACAAAGCCACTGTACCACAGAGTAGTAGTAATTTATAAGTGTGTGTGTATATATATATATATATATATATATATATATATATACATGGTAAAAAAAAAAGCTTTTCTCAAGCTATGCTACAACTTACATTTTGTCTAAACTAACTTTATATTTATAGTTTTAAACTGTATGCCATATTGGTATAATTGGATGTTTGGGCAGAAAATGAAAGGGCTACTGCAGCTTGAAATGACAATATATATTATCTATAAAATGCTTTATAAAATGTTGGAAAAGGCTTTAGCACTTTGGGTTGGGCAAATTAAATCTGTGCAAAGCAAACTAACCTTTAATCATCTTGAAATTCCAGTGTGTCTGATTAGGTGTTCCATAAAATTTACATAGAAGGCCTAATGCATTAGATTGCTTAATAGTGCTGATGTCTGGTTTTATGCGTGATGTGTTTGTTATTTTTAATAATTTTTTTAAAATCTAGAATGTAAGCACTTTGGCTTCGGTTTTGAGTATATTTTTTTTTCTACTTCCTACAATAGTCTAACAACATTCAGGGCACATTAATTAGAGGTCCTAAGGCCTATATAATTCAACACATTAAGATAATCTATTTGTGTCATCCTGTTGAGGTTCCGAGCAGAGTGAAAAGTTTTTCTACGCAAATCTCAATGAAATTCCACTATTGGAAAGCGCATAGATTCTGACAGGGTACAAATATATACCGGTTTTACACTTTTTACAGTTTTAATACCTGAAGCAATTTCATAATTGTTTTTAAAAAGCAAACGTTCAACTTTTTACCAGTGCATGTTATATATTCTATGTAAAAAAAACTACATCTGGTTAAGAATTATTACTATCTTTTTTTAAAAAGAAAACTTTATACAAACAATTTATTTGTGTGCAGGATGTGTTTGGCGTAGTTGGTAACACCTTACACTTCTGTACCTCTAAGGTCTCTGGCTGAAATGTGTCTTGAAACTGTTTTAAGAAAATCTTAGAATACTCCTGATTTTATCATAAATAAATTCTGAGTTGCCATCAGTTAACGCTGAGAAAAGTATTGTGAGAGCTTTCTTTTGTCTTGATAAGCGTCCATACAAGGGCAGTATTAACATACCAAATCAAGTAGAGAAAGACAAGTCTACTAGATTTCCAGTAGTAATGGTAGAAAATGCTGTTGATCCTTTCATTGTCTCAATGGTAGAAAATGTTTTTTTTTTGGAATGAACTTGCATTAAGTGGCCCTTCTTCATTCGATATTCAAACATTTGCTTTGTTACCTATTGAAATTGGAAACGTTCAACCATTGCAACTTCATGGTCACAGACGTTGTAGAAAGACCACCATAGTTTAGAAGTTTTGTGCAGAAAGTTTAAATCATGGTTATACTTAAGTGTTCAATGAGTATTTTAGCAGCAAAAAGGCATTTAGATAAGTATGCAAAAGTTGGAAAAGAGAACTTGGTCACCCTTTATACAGATCTGTTTGTGTAGAGCCTGAGACATATTAGTTGTATCAACCCCAGTATCCGCCTATAGACAGCTGTGGTGAGGTCAGGGCCTGTCCGTGCCTGTCAGAAGAATCGGAGGAGGGTGAAAGTTGGATGTAATAGAGCAGATGCAGTCACGCCTTCCTTCATTTTTCCTAGAACTACTCTGTAATATAGTGCAAAGCTTTTTTTTTTTTTTTTTTTTGCTAATGCATTTCACCCCCCCCCAATCATTTATTATTACTAACGTATCTTAGATGTATTGTCTAGCTTCTGTCGGTATTCCTGTAGTGCATAATTTAGCTTTTGTCTTAATGTTGCAGACTTTTCTTAAACTTGTTGATCTTTACGGCTTAAAGGTTCCAAACAAAAAGAACAGAATACAAGATCCGTTTAGATTCAAAAAGGTTGAGATATGTAATATCAGCCCATTGCATCAGTGATTACATGTCCTTTAAAGACCTACATTTAATGTTTTGCTTTCTATTTTGTTGAATTGAATGATGGACATATAGCCCTTCAAACTTATAAAACAGTCTTGAAATATAGACTTTATATAAAAGAAATAAGTCTTTGCACAACAATAGGAATTGCATAATGTATGGTTAATGTATAATTCCCTAAACTATAATTTTACATATATATATATATACACACTATATTAAAGACTACCCAGCTCAGACCAAATCCCATGTAAATATAGGATATTTGTGTTTACATATAAAGTTATAAATGTATTGGAGTTCATATTTTAAATGTTATGCTGGGGCTTGCCATGAATATTTACTGCTGGGACCTAACTTTGTGGCTGGCTCCTAAATTCTACATGGATTTGTACAGCCAGATCTTGTCACAGATGTTTTAATTCCCTATCTTGGTAAATGTTCCAGCTGGCGCTCCTCATATACCAAAGGAATAGGGGGGCTTGTGGCTTTCCCCTTTTTTCAGCTCTTATAGATTATGCCCCAGCCTGCAGGAAAAAAAAAAAACAAGGAGAGAAGCCTACAATCAAATTTACACGCTATATATCAGCCAATGTAGAAGACAATACTTTTGGTTGGTTTCGTGTAGACAAGTCTTAAAGCCATCTTCAAAGACCCACTATAATCCAGGGTTCGGGTATTTCCCAATTGTGATCCAGTAGGAATATCCATTAAATGTAGAAGACTAGTACTTGTAGACTGGTATGATAATCCAAGATCCAAACTCAGTTAAAATCAGATTTAAAACAGTACCTCAACATCACTAACAGTCAACTTGACCTTCATCTTGGACATACAGGAGACGACGTAAGAAAATAATTATTGCCAATTGTGCAGAAAAAATTAAGTTCAGCCCTAGGAATATAGCTTATTACCCATAACAATGTAAAATGTCATGACTGTTTCATTGCAGTTAACGCCACTTTTACCTTTCAAAGCCCCTGATTATGTCAGCATAATAATTAGACCATTTTACTATTATTTACATACACATAGGCTTTTTTCAGTTAAACCTGGAACACGCAGAACAGTACGGTTTAAAATGTATTGCATAAACTAAAATGTTTCCCAGTTTCTGGCGTGGCAGTAACAGCGTCATCATGGCCTGGAGACTTTCTTCTGTTCTAAAATGCTTTTTCACATTTATATCAATATAGCAGATAGGGTTTAATGATAATATTGAAAAAGAAAAGTTGGTAGAATAGTCAGATCAATAGCGTGTTTGTGCAGGCCTTGGGTATCTGATAAGTGGGAACTAGCTGGCTTTCTAATACTCTTTGACAAGCTGCAATAATCCTCAGGCGCATTAAGTTCAGAATACAGCCAATTTTTTTTTCCACATACTATCAATATATCACATAAAAATGTCCTAAAAAGTCAAGTGATATATATATACACACTTATTTTCAGAGAGAGCTATTACAGTTTAGTAAACCGTACAGTAAATCCACTATTGTATAATAGTGTTGGGGTTTTTTGTACAGTGTAAAATAAGTGTTTCTGTTTAATTTTGTTTTGAGATTGCTATTTGGATAATCTATTTTCTCCATAGATAGCTGTGGTAACATTTTTGAGTTATATATCTCCTGTATATGTATGGTGAGAAGCTTGGGTTTGTATTGACCCTTATAGTGCTATAAACGCGTAAAGAATGTGTCCCAACAACAGATTTCTTAAAATTATGTTGAAAAGAGCTCTCAATTATCAGATCAAGTGTGTTTGACCTGGTCCTCGAAAGCTGCAAATTTGCCAGAGATTTTTAGGGTTCCTGTAACTTACACGTATGTAATTATTTACATTAAAGCAACTTGTTAGGTGTCATTCTATGAGAATGGTTGAACATAATAATGTAAAATGGGAGGTTAGCCCAGGCCTGGGATTCCCATAAGGCATAGGGGGTACTTGGCAAAAGAGTCACGTTTTAATAAGTGCCAAGGAGTACAACTGAGAAAGACGAACATACCTGACAATTTTAGCCAAGTTCCATCACACTCTGCCCCTTCCACAGCAATTATCAGATATGGGAGGCATTTACAGCAATTGTGCCTTCTACTGCCTGGGATATAAAGCCAACCTTGAGACAGTTAAATTACTAAGGTACAAGATGCAAAGACTCATTCCATATTACTGTAACCATATGGTCCAGTAGTTTTTGTTAGGACCTTTTAAAATTAAATTGATAAAAGTAAATACGTTTTATTAAAGTTATATTTTAATTACTTAAATTCAAAAATAGTTGCACTATGTAAATTAAAACAAGTTATTATTATTTCAGTTATTATATACATGTAGAAAATGTGTCTTGGAAAAATAAACATAATTGCAGTCAAAACAATGAATGATATTTGTTTCCAAAATTTTAGATCTTGCCAAAAAAATCTTCGCTAACTCAGTTCCCTTACATTTGCGTTAGACATTCTTCTGTACCATGAACCTTGGACAATCCCAGCACAATACTACAATGAATGTCTAACCAGAGTTCACATATAAGCACCTTAGTAAATCTACTCAAAGCAGAAGGAATATAGAAAAAAAAAAATTTCTATCTATTTTTTCATACAACTTCTGAAGCAGAACAAAAAATGTTCCTGGTAATAATACATATAGCGGTACCAGCAACATATACGCTACTCACCAGCTTAACACACTAACATTTTTCATTGGTCAATAAAAGCTTTTCTCTTCTATTAGGTAGACAGTACATTCACTTTGCCTTTTTTCTGTGTTAAACTTTAAGAATGTAATTCTAAGTTTCTATTTTTGCAGACAAAGCACATTTAAAATAATAAAATTATTATTTCCAATTCTTCTTCAGCTTTTTATGTAGAAATATTTTTTAATGCTTGTGTACAGTTCATGTTGTTATAGATAAAGCTTTGTGGTTATCAAAGGTTAGATCCGGTTCCCCAAAACATTGTAAATACATTTTATCTCTGGGATATAGAGTTAGATTTGTTTTCAGATGTTGTTCCCCCTAATTGCTAAAATGTGTTGTTACCAAATATAGAACCGTACTATCATCCTACTAGCTCAGAAGCCATAGATGTGTAAGCAGATACGTTTTAAGAGGCAGCACATTGAGGTACTAATATGTGAGTAATTAATATGCATTCAGCAAAAAAAAAATGTTCTTATCTGAGGCAGAAGCTGCAGCTCGGCAGCTGCCCTTCTCCAGATTTGATCGTACTGATTGGATGCTTGGAGCAGCTAATCAGTGGAAGGAAAGCAGCTGAACACATTTACATGGAAAATAGCCAGGAGATAGGCAAAGGGGCAAATGCATATATATGATTTTGCAAAGCAGAAAAGCTTTATGGGACCGCACAGCTATCATATGCATTACATGATGTCTGGATTGTCCCTTTAACATGTAACAATTTACACCAATGGAAGACAAAGAGCGAACATAAAAAGTTCACTAAAATCTATTGCCCATAAAAAAATACAGTTTCAGAATAATAGTTACAGGCAGTGTTTTTGTTATGATTCGGAGACAAAAGTTGCGAGGTCACCAATGCATGATAAATATAAAATAATTTCAGCGGTTAAACATAAGGTTAATTAAGGTGGATATAAAAAATAACAGCAGTTTAAAGCCATAGCACTCTAGCAGTTAGAAGAAACTACTCTGTACTGTAAAGCATGTAGGGAAACCACAAGCTACTTTCTGTGTCCTGTAAGTGACCCTGAATGTATTTTGAATATGAAGGAACTGAATTGCCAATACTGCTACATCTTGTATTGTTCTACTATTGGATAAGTGTATTTGAGATAACATTTCCTATTATTTCTGTGCAATAGATATTTTTTTTTTTTTTTAAAAAGGCAATTGTTTAAATTTTCAAGAAAAAATACATAGCCAGTACATGGCAATTACACCAGCAAAAGTTACCATTAATAATGTATTACAAATGTTTTATATCAGAAACCATATATGATCATTTTGTTTTGTTAAATATATTTATAATCACCAGTGGTAGCATCTGGGAAATGACTACAGAAGAAGTCTGAAGTCTTGTGCTCATAATTCGTATTTCAATACATACGCTTGAGTAAGACACTATATACGTAGACGTAAGCACAGGGGTTAAAGGAAACGAAGTGAAAGGGCTATTGGATGCATTCAGAATCTCCCACGTTCCTTTGGAAGGAAACTAACACTGAAATATTAAATGTATGTATATGTGGTTAAGATAACGCTATAAAAATAAAGGATATAAGAACTCAAAACTGATTAAAGCAAAATGATTTTTGATATCAGTGGTCCCGTATGTAACAAAAATGGAAAACATACAGTTACAATTAGATTTTGGTCTTTAGAAAAAAAAAAAAAAACAAAAAAAAAAACTTTGGAATGATGGAAGTGGATTCTGTGCCAAGCCTTCATTGTGCTGGCCTACTTAGCCAGTCTTGTAGCCAATGTGCAGGTTTCTGAGACGCATATCAGTGGTCATACCAGCAATGCATCCACACACAAAAAAAATGTAGTGGCCCGTCGGTGTAGACACTAGAAGTCTAGCCTAGAAAACCCTGCTTAAACAGAGAAAATAATAGAAAAATTTGGAAGAACATTAGCGAATGCCTCCACATGTCTAGCTGCCTTGAAACAGGTCCCTGTGCCTTATATTATAGGATGGACATGAAATATGGTTTTGTTATAGGGGACTGCACGATTTGCAGTGATTGTGATTCAGATATAAATTACTGCTAATATCTAGTGTCTTTTTACCTTTTCTTCTAATATTTGTGCTGCCTGCTTTGGATACCTGTAAGCTTGCTCCAGTAATGAGATGTTTCAGGACACAGACCTTGTATGTATGATTGCATTCTGCACCAACTACTTCATTTGACTTTGAGCACAGCAGTATTATGCCGGTCTTGGGGGGGAAAAAGCACTAAAAAAATATGTTGACTTTTATAATTGAATCTGAATACCTGTATCTGTTTCACCTTTGGTATTGTATAGAAAGTCTTCTGCTTAACAAGTTCAGGCAGAATGACTTTCCTCAGGAAATTTATTCCTTGACTTTGTGATGATGATCCACCTGTTATAAATGCCGTTTTGCACAAAGGAAAGGGGAATTGCTGAAATACAGCAAACAAGAAAATAGTCACCAAAAGCAACATATAAATTGGAGCATTTAGACAGTAACTAAAGCAAAAAAATATATATATAAATGCATATGCAAAATAGTTATTGCCATATTGGCCCAGTGGAGAATAAGCCTGGATATCTTTTAGTAGACCAATGGTTATAAAGTAAGATGTAGAATCACAAAATGTTTGAAGGCCTCACATTTTATAAGCTGATGTGATTCTCCATCATACTCAGTTATTCCACCAAAATAACATACTTACAAAATTCACTGCATATAGTAATCATTTTTGACATTGTCCCCCTACCTATTCTTTTAGGCCATTGTTACCATTAAGAACCTGGCGATTATAAACTATAGCTATATTTCGCCCATTGGCTATTGTTTATGGGGTACTATTATGTTTCTTAGAGACATACTGTATCCATCTTACATGCTTACATTTCAGTGGAGCGCAGCATGTCTAAGTACGTTCTTCTGACTGTAGTGACTTTTTAGGTAATATCGTAGGAACATATGGACAAAAGCATGCCTTCCTCAAGTGTAATGAGCCACCATGTAAAATTAGAACAATGAGGCAACCCAGAATAAAACAGTGGGTAAGATGAATTACAACTTAAGTATCATGACCCTGTGGTTGATGACAAAACTCTGGCCACTGTCACAATTCTAGCTTATTGAGGCAATCCAGGTCTAGGGGAGTGAAAGTGAATGGAACATGGCAAGAAAAATATGAGCTACTTCAACTGATTTTAAGCAGGAGAACATTACACGCACTCTCTTTCACCTGAAGAAAATGTTTGGTTTTGTCCTAGTCCCGTGTTACACATAGATTCATGAGCAGAATATATATTAATAAATATATATTGTTCTTCTGTATACCATCGAAGACACGAAAAAATAAATACGATTAGTTTTGTGTCACCTATGAAACAAAATATCAGAATATTAATTATAGAATAAATCATCTAGTCAGTAAGGAAAGCCCTGTTTGTTTGGAATAGTTAGTTGTTTTCTAAGGCGCTATCACAGTTTTAAAACTTATGGCAGGATTACTATTTTAATGTACGTTATGCTTTGGGACACTACTCTCATTGGCCTGTATAGTCAATGACTGCAGTTTGTGGCTTTCTGACCTAATTGCTGATCCTGGCTCGTCCTATGTCGGTCTGACTGCATTATAAGCTATTAAGGGTGAAGCATTTATACGTTAGATACATTAGCATTTCTTTCGGATGATTGTATATATCCCTTTTATTCGAGACATATAATAAATGCATCATTCGCAGCATTGATATTTTCTATGTAGCCCTGCAGTATGCATTTTCCAAAAATGTCCCTGATTAAAAGGAATATCTGGTCTCCCTGTTATGGTTCCTTTAATAAATAAGATTTTTTTCCTAACCCACTCTCCCTTCCTTTAAATGAAATGCTTATATAAACAGAGTCAACAGTATTTCTATATTATATTTTGTATATGAAAAAAAACAAATACAGTATAATGGGGATAAATCCAATATTACGGTAAAAGGCCTTATAAGGAAATAATGGGTAAACGTGTTTGTTTGTATGTTTTGTTTTTTTTTCCGGAGTAATTGTATACCATGTACAAAAATTTTTAACTGATAACTCCCTGTTAAAAACAAATATTTTTTTTATACATGATTTCTAATTCATTTGTTATAAAGTCTTTATTTACTCTGTGAGCTAGTTGATCGTAAGGTCTTTTCTTGTGTGGATCTGTTAAGCATTTATTTTATTTCATCTTAATTTGCTGTTTGGGTAAAACTAAGTCACATTTGTATAGTGGTTGCAGTAGATGTCAAACATTTGCTGTGACTCTTAATAAAGAACTGAAATCGCATAATAAAAACCTGCTTTTTTCATTAAACTCATTCTAATGTTCTCCATATGTTTGTTTTGGCTCTTGCTTCGTTGGTCACTTATTTACTTATTTAGGGGCAAATGAATGTTTTATTTTTTTCTTTATATTTACATGTTTGTACCTGTGTCATTGAACCTGCACACAAGGCTATCTGGTTTTATAAATAAATCTTGTGTGTCTGGTACCTACCTTAACATGTGATTTATTGGCGGTTGGCCTTAAAGTGCCACTGCAAAATGTATCCCTAAAGTATGGTATTTCCAGTATACATGCATAAACACACAGTACATACAGAGCAGTATGGAGGTTCTACGTTCCAAATACATACTGTACATGGGATTTTCCCAGCGTAGGTTACTGGCTTTGTTAAGGAGCGAGAGCTAGTCACAGTTGGGATGTGACTAGCCCCAAGCAACAGGTGGAATGGGTATATCCTAATGCTGCTGTCCTGCCCGTAGAAAGAAGAAACTGACTCAGAAACAGGGCTTCAACCAGAGAGTTCCTAGGTATGGTCACCTGTATGCATATAGTATGTAAGTATGATAGAAAAAGTCATACTGCATGCTCGTGCCCAAGGTTGCCCTTAAGAAAGGGCAAAAAGACTAATTCTCTAGGATTTTGTGACACAGCCCGGCCAGCAAGAACTAGATTGAGTGATCTCATAAGTTGTTGCTATAGTTAGTTTTTTTTATCTTCTAAACATAATAAATTATTATGTGTAATAAGTATCAATGGCCTCCACATCAACAAACAAAACAAAATAATGCACATAAGTAAAAGTTGATTTAGGGGGTGTCATTACATATTAATATAGATTAACAAAAGGTAAAAGTCCATAAAGTTCAACATATTGATCCAGAAGGAGGCAAAAAGCCCACATTGAAGACATTTTTAATAATGCCTCAAATAGTATTGAGGCGATACCGGCTTCTGCTGCCAGGGGGGAGTCCAGGCTGTCAAACGATGTTCCCTGACGCTGCACCGGGACGTCCATAGGGGTTTCTTTGTGGGCATTTTTTGGACGTCCCGGTACGTCTATAGGGGAATGAAGGGGTTAAAATCTGGCATTGTTGCTGTATCTATTTGTATACCGCTATCATCTCCTTGCTAAGACACCTTTTTTCTAATGTAAACAAATTCAACTTCTCTAAGTGGTCTTTTATTAATTTTTTAGCCGTCTCTGTATTCTTTACAAGCTCCATGATGTCTTTTTACAAAAACAGTGCCCAGGCTTGCTCTGCATATTCAAAGTGGGGTCTTCCCATTGACTTATACGGAGGCTACGTTATATTTTCCTCCTGTAAGTCTGTATAAACATGCCAATACCTTACTGGCACTTGCAGCAGTTGATGGGCAATAACCACTGTTGTTAATGTTATTGTATATAATTATTCCCAAGACCTTCTCATTTAATGATTTTGATAACACAATTTCATTTCTGGCACAATCTCCCAGAGTAAATAACTTTGCGGTTGTCAACATTAAATCTATTCTGCCGCTGGGCTACCCCATCCTCCAACTGGTATTTGCTCATTAGCTGGAGAGGGGTAAGGGAAGTCCATTGTTTGAGGCGGTGAAAGCAGTGATAAACTGAAGGGAGATCTGGCATTGCTACGCTATCTATCTGTTTCATTAAAAAGACTATCTTTAGTGTGGACTGGCTGGAAAGGATGGGGAGACCGTGTGTCAGATTTCCAGACGCTTCCTCGGTCTTGCACTGTGAGTCTCTATAGAGTAACCTCATGAGCAGGCTGTAATGGTGTCCCTCAGGTCAAGTTTCAAATTCTGTCAAGCTAAAGATGGGGTTTTACAGCACAGATGGTATAGCAGTGCCAGATCTTCCTTCAGGAGAAAACTTTTCAAAACAGTGTTTTGTCAGGCAAAATTCCTTCCTCGGTGATCACAAAGCAGAACAGCTATTCTACTTCATCTGAAAGTACACACCAACAAGATGAGACCTACTGTTTGAAAAGTTATAAAACCCTGTGTCCTCATGCCTTCCATCACTTGATTATAGGAATTCATAACCCACATGCACAACCTGACAAATTCAAACAGGAGTTCAGTAAATTCAGCTACACAACACACATTCATATAAAACACACAAGCACTGGTGTCTAGAAGAAGAGGATCATTTTCAAAAATGTCTACATCAACAACCCAAATCCCAACAAATGTATTTTTAGAATACATCACAAATTGGTTTAGGTAAACTTGAGGATATATTTAACTGTCTATGATATTAACCATTACACAAAACACCAAAACACACTTTACCAATGGAAACTTACAGATATTGCCCAATATACAAGTAACAGAATTACTTGATGCACAATATTACCATATACATGGAGAGAAATGCTGCCATAGGTGCAAAAATGGAAAACAAACTGGGAAAAAAACACATTTGCATTGAATTAATGTGCCACAATATAATCAAAAGCAGGGGGGTCCAAATTCGGCCCACCGGACTTCGAGGTGCAGCCCACATGAGCAGTGCCGGACTGGCCCACCGGGAAATTTCCGTGGGATGGCAGACCACATTCAAGGCAGCCGTCGTGCTGTAGTAAGACCGCCTCCGCGGCTGGGCTGCTTTGAACACGTGACGTTCGAGGGGGCGGGCTCACAGAAGGTGAACCTCGTGGCAAGGAGAGGGTCATCAGATCGGAGGAGAGCAGGAAAAAGGAAAAAAACGAAAATGTAAGTATTACCAAAAGAATAGGGGTTATAGGAAAGCGGACCCATATTCAAGGGGGGGCTGGGTTATGGCATTAAAAAATAACCCTGGGGGGTAATACACATGGCAGTGGGGGCATCAATAGTCAAGAGGATGGAAGGAATGGGGGCATCAATACACAAGGGAGGGGGTTGGCTGGGGCATCACAAATCAATACACAAGGGTGTGGGGGAATAAATACACAAAGGGGGGCAATAGACAAGGTTGTAAAGGCTGGGGCATCAATACACAAGGGTGCAA
Source organism: Sceloporus occidentalis (assembly GCA_023333645.1). Taxonomy (NCBI): domain Eukaryota; kingdom Metazoa; phylum Chordata; class Lepidosauria; order Squamata; family Phrynosomatidae; genus Sceloporus; species Sceloporus occidentalis. The sequence goes on along the minus strand of JALMGF010000036.1, from coordinate 6,317,466 downwards.
AAATACAGGGGCAGTTAATGACAAAGCAGTGTAGAATTTTTTTTTTTATGCTTAAGTGTGGTAGAGTATGTCCTGGTGTGTGTGTGTGTCCGGGGGTCGGTGTGGCAGAGCCTGTCCTGGTGTGTGTGTTTGGGGGTCGGTGTGGCAGAATATGCATTATAAAGCTAAAAGGCCATATTTTCTCTCAGTGAAAAGTGAGTGCGGCCTACGCATTCATACATTTCTGATGAAGTGGCCCACTGCAGAAAAAACTTGGACACCCCTGGCCTAACTGAACCTTTAACTATGCTTTTCCATCTGCTTTACTGAATCTTACACTATTGGAACTAAAAGCACCATTGGAAATATTACTCTCAGTACCATTAAATGTTCAAGCAGTTCCCAGAAATTGTTCTTTAATCATGTCAAATTTTGCGTCATTCATATTTTTTGCTAGAAACATTTAATTGTTGCGTGACGCAAAAGCAGGCATTCCACAGACAATTACCAGAAAATGGGCCATTTTCACAATATGAGAAGAATGCATCTTATAGCTGAAAGGTGGCTGAAACGATCAGTTAGAAAAAAATAAAACGTTTTGTTTAGCTTTTTGGAGCTAATTTCCCTTTAAAAGTAGTGAAATGACACATATTGAAAGGAACATGGCAGAAGATTGATGCTTCATATGTCTAGAGAATAAGTGGTCATTTAAGAGTAACGTAATATTAAATTGCATATAAAAATGTCATTAACGTGGGAACATTTTTCAAGAAATTAATCATCAGAATTTTGGTCTGAGTAATCATAGAAGTAATCATTTGCCTGTTTTAACTATTGTTTCACAAAAGTATATGAATAACCAAGCTACACAACATGACGGCATGAAATGTATTTACCAAATAACATAGGCTGAAGCCAGTGGAAGACTCACCATTGAGTGAATGCATGTTGAGTACCACTACTGTCCTGTGCAGGATAGCATTATATGATCATGGGACTATGGGGTATAGCCTTTTCATTTCTCTGAAATGTAAAAATGGTAGAATGTAACAAATAAATTAAGCCACTAAGCAAAAAGTAGATACCATATCACAAGGTTGCCGTCTGAAACTGAAAAGCAGCTGTATGAGTAAGGAAGTCAGCATTTATGTGACAACAAATCATCTGGGAACTTCCATGGGCTGCTACCTGGCATCCATCGCTTCTGATACTTTTTGGAGGTAAGAAGTGGGTATACCTTTTATAAAGGGGAGGATCTAGTCATGCATAGAGGGGGCGGCTAGACCTAGTTAGACTATGCAGTAAATAGAACCTGGGGAAAGGTGGGCGCGACCAAATGTGGTTCCTTCACCTGAAGATTGAGGTCTACGAGTGGAGCCCTTGAAAAGCAGAGGTTGACCTGGAGGAAGGGTGAAACTAGGGAAGTTTCCAGCTCTGGCCCTAAGTGCCCCTTATGAAATGGTAACATTACTCCATTATACCAATATTTTGGTATGCACTGGGGATCTGTATTAAACATGGTCAAATGGTTATTCCATTAATTGCTAAAATTAGAATTTATCTTTTCCATGTATAGTACCCCCAGTATGAATAGTTTTTTTTAATATTGCCAACTGGTGGCACGTGGGAAGGCCTGGCCTGAGGGGTGATTGCCCCCCAAGTGTGAGTGTGCGTGTAGATGAGTGTCAGTGCAGATGTGGGAAAGGGGCCTGAAGCTGCCAGCAATGATGGGAGAGTCCGATTATTCCAAGACTCTGTGCTCCCTTTTATATGATCTGAAAAAGATAACCTACAAATTGGATTCCCCATCTGCTAACATTAACTTCAACTAACTCAATATATACCTGTATTCCTTTGTTTTTAATCACACAAACTGCTAATAATGTCTGGTATGGGGACTTACCACACCAACTTTGCATCATTCATATGTATTGCCTTGTACAGCTATCTACAAATCTACATATTTAAATTACAACCAGCAACTGAAGGAGTAGGGAGGTACATAAGGTATAAGGTATTTACTCAAACATCACACAGTATTATACAAATATCAAGGCTTTTTGATTCATTAATCATTATTCATCTAACATAAATGTTAACAATTGATTTTCAGAATGGGATTAAATAAATGGACAGGATGGGGTTAAAATCAACAGGGTACAGTTTCAGAAAAGTTGCCATTAAGCTAAATCCTGTGGCATCAGTCAAGTTTACATTGTGCATGAGTTTGAGGGGGCCATAAAAACAAATTGGGGTATCAGTGAGGAGCAAGGCTAAGCCATCCAGCAATCAAGACTTTTACTTAATTCTGCAATTACTATTTACAAACATATTTCAATTTTATTAGTGTATTTTTTATATAAAAAAAAAACAAAAAAACAAAAAAAACAAATCTAATTCCTACATTAGTGTTCGGGTTTGGTTGAGTTACTTCTTAGGTTAAATTAGGTCTTCTTGTTGCCCCGTGTGTCAGAATGAAAGTTACAATCATTATACAAATCCTATAGCATAATCACTAATGTCTAATGCCGTTCATTGAACCAAACATGACAATTGCTCACAGATGTTTTAGAATTATTTTAGTATTTTAAGATCCAAAGACAACAAATTGGTTCTTATAACAAGAAAAACAGAGGGAAATGATTTTTTTTTTTTCTTATGCGTTACACAGTCTACTGTGCAATGGCTTCTTAAACATGTCCACATTAGAAATTACTTTAAGCAGTAATAACAGCTTGAAGGGCCTATGTACTTTTAATTTTGTGAGTTAACCGGCTTTTTTATAGGTTAGCTTTCATATACTGGGATAAAGTGCAGACAAAAACAATTATATATATGTATAATTAGGTATAATTAGGAAAGACAACTTTTAAAGTCTCCAAATACAAATTTAAAAATTGTGAAATTCTAAAGTAAAGTAAACCACAGATAATATCCAAATAATGTGGTAAATGTGGTAGCTGCATCAATGAGATAAGTCTCTATGATCTTGGTGTAAACAAGATAACAACCCTCCTTTGTGATTCCATAACAGACATTTTGTAGACTGGACTGGTCATTTTAAGAATCCATCATGGCTTTTCTAACAGCTAGACAGCTGCCTGGACTCCAATACGTTTGGTGGCCCATGGTCATTGTGTTGAAGTTGTGGCATATGTCCCTTGTGTCACCAGCAAAGCTTCCCAATGGTTCTTCTAGCAGTTTCTACTCAACACTAACCACCCACGGACTCACCTGGCAAGGAAATACTAGTGATGGTAGGTGGTCACTTAAATTACCCTTGGCTCCTGAATTAGTACCTATTTTTGTTAGAGAAATTGATTGTCTTCATGATCTTATGATGCATATACTATCTGATAGAGGAGTTCGGTTTACATATCTCTTTTTGGAAAACATTCTGTTCAGCGATGAGGATCTCCTTAGCTTTATCCTCTGCTTATCACCCTAAACTAATGGCATTACTGAAAGGACTAATCAATCATTAGAACAATTCCTTACGTTATTTGCGGGTCGTCACCAGTCTTACTGGACCCAACTTTTCCCCTGGGCTGAATTTGCCAGGAATATTGTTTCTCACAAAACTTTTACATAAGTTATGGTGGGTAAAGGTGATGGAAAACCTTTCCACTAAAATTTAGGGGGTAGTAGAAGCATTATTAAACACTCATCTACAGACACCAGACAAGCCAGAAGGCTTGTTTTTCCCTCAGAAATCTCATGGTGCTGCCACAACCACAAGGTCTGGGTAGGCGCATGCAAATAAGGTCAACAATTATCACAAAACTTTGAAAGTCTCTACTTTACTCTACAAAAGCAGTCATGGCAGTTACAACTCCCTGGCTGGTAGTCAAACAGTTGGATGGTAAAATGTGCACATTCCTTAAAGGGTCACCATTGCCATTTTTTAGGGATCAAAGAAACAAATTCTGTATCTGTCACTGTACCTGTATCTGCAATCCAAGCAGTGTTTGTGTGTGCACCCCTTTTAAAAAGCTCTCATTGGTAATCGTTGAGCTATTTCTAAAGGTTCTCCTTAACCCATAAGACAGTTCAGCAAGTACAGCAGAGCACGTCTGTTTGTGTGGATGGCTTAAATTACATTTTACTTGATAATATCAATTTTCTAAGAAAAATAGAAACAAATTCAACAAGTGGTTTGGTGCCATTTTTAAATATAGGTTTAGAAAACAATAGAGACAAGGTCACCTGGGCTAAAACATTGATCACTTTTTTGCCACAAACATTTTTTTAGACCAGTGAATGCACCAAACATTTGACTTATTTACAAGAATTGTTTTAAATTTTATTCTTAGTACATACATTGAAAATAAACTCAACAGCAGGTTTAGCATAAAAAATTAGGGAACATTAAACAGCATTTAAAACAAAAAAATAAAATAACCAAATATGCCTTAAAAAGCTTCTGAGAAATCAATGTCTAAATGAATGCTTTTTTAAGTGAAAATGCTGTTATAATTACAACTGAACAGCAAACGGTTTGAACCTTAGTAATTACAATCTTTCTGTTGATTAAATTGGATAGCTGCTGATTTGGTATTTCAATCTGTACTAATTAATGAGTAATACGCTAAGATGGCAGCAATGCTGTTGAGCTTCATATACAGTATGAACTTTGCATTAGGCCCAATTATTGTCAATGAACAGGGGATTGTTATGAAAGGTGCCTAGCAGGGATATACTGCATCTGTACAGCCAACAACATTTACAAGGGTCTTGTCACTCACAGACATTTGTTCCGTTTGTTACATTGACCCTGAGTTATCAACGTGCTTTTATCCTCTCACTCCTTTATTAATGATGAGAAATCAATAGAAGATAAATGTCCTGCGTAGGCCATGAGAAACCAGCACAGTTATAAGAGAACACAGCTGTATTGCTTACCATGCAGCTGAATCAGTGGGACTGCACTTCTTTTAATCCACTGAGGCTCTCCTCCAATTAAAATCCCCTCTCTGAACACCATTACTTAATAAAAGCCCTGTGCTAGGAGTGTAGGGTGGCACATGGTTGTGGGTATAGGAAAGGGTAGTACGCTTGTAGGCAGTTATCCAAACAAGCAGATGGCTTAGCTGATCTAATAGGGTTTAGGAAAAATTCTGAATCCCGGTTTATACTTCTGAGAATTTTATTTGGGTACAGGGGCATACCTAGAGTATTTGGCACCTGGGGCGAATCCTGTATGTGGCACCCCCATACACACAAACACTTTAAAACTGCATAGCTTCTATCGTTATATACTGGCGCAGACATTGAAGGTGGTACAGCATTACTGTTATCATTATATACTGAGGCAGACATTGACAGTGGTACAGCATAACACCTACCACTATATACTGAGGCAGACATTGACGGTGGTACAGCATAACACCTACCACTATATACTGAGGCAGACATTGACGGTGGTACAGCATAACTGTTATTATATACTAAGGCAGAATTTGACGGGGTACAGCATAACACCTCTCACTATATACTGAGGCAGACATTGACAGTGGTACAGCATAACACCTCTCACTATATACTGAGGCAGACATTGACAGTGGTACAGCATAACACCTCTCACTATATACCATATTTGCTCGATTATAAGACGAGGCTTTTTTCAGAACAAATGCTCTGAAAAATACCCCTCGTCTTATAATCGGGGTCGTTTTATAATCAGATCTCAAATAGGTCTGACTATGAGACTAAGATCCAGATCCCCCGCAACGCTGCAGGGGACCTGGATCCTCCTGTCTCCCCCCCAACTTACCGGTGCTTCTGAGTCCCCTGTGTATAGCCGGGGCAGCGTGTAGACGTCTACGCGATTCGCCTAGGCAACTTCTGCTGCAGCCTGAAGGAGGTGCAGTTAGCAGCGGGGGTTTTCTGCATTCAGAGTTCCCCTCACCGGGGAATTCTCTCTGACAGCCGGGGAAGGTCTCCGCGATGGACGCAGACAACCCCCACTGCTAACCGCACCTCCTTCCGGCTGCAGCGGAAGTTGCCTATGCGAATCGTGTAGACGTCTACACGTTGCCCGGACAACACACCGGGAGTCAGAGGCACCGGTAATTTTTTTTTATTTTTTTTGGGGGGGGGGGGTAAATGGGGTCATAGGGCATATCTGTAGGCAGAGTGCTCTATGAAATGCCTTTTAACCCCCTTAATGCTACTCTGCCTCCAGAAATGCCTTTTAACCCTCTATACGCCACTCTGCCTCCTGAAATGCCTTATACCTCCCTATATGCCACTCTGCCCCATAATATGCCTTTTAACCCCCTAAATGCTAGAGTGGCATATACGGGTATAAGGCATTTCTGGAGGCAGAGTGGCACATAGGGGGTCAAAAAGCATATCATGGGGCACAGTGGCATATAGAGGGTTAAAAGGCATATCATGGGGCACAGTGGCATATAGGGGTTTAAGGCATTTATGGGGCAGAGTGACAAGCCTGGGGGCAGATGCATAACCGGGGGGTTCTCAATCATAGCTTTTATTAAAAAAATAGTTTACATCGTTTACATGAATTAACTGGTAAAACTTTTTTTCCTATAGGGTCGTCTTATATTCAGGCTTTTTCTTTTTTTCCTAAATTAATATTCAGATTTTGGGGGGTCGTCTTATAGTCAGGGTCATCTTATAATCGAGCAAATACGGTACTGAGGCAGACATTGACGGTTGTACAGCATAACCACCATCACTATATACTGAGGCAGACATTGATAGTGGTACAGCATAACACCTATCACTATATACTGAGGCAGACATTGACGGGGGTACAGCATTACACCTATCACTATATACTGAGGCAGACATTGACGGGGTACAGCATAACACCTAACGCTATATACTGAGGCAGACACTGACGGTGGTACAGCGTAATCCCTATCACTATACATTGAGCCAGACATTGACAATAGTGCAGCATAACTCCTATCACTATATACTAAGCCAAACATTGATGTGGTATAGGCCTACCACTTCATTGTCTGGCTTAGGGATGCACCGAAACAAAAATTCTGGACTGAAACGGAAAATGCAGCATTTAACTGTCCAGGGCTGAAACAACTAATCGATAAAATCGATAATAATCGATAATGAAAATCGTTGTCAACGATTTTCATTATCGATCAAATAGATATTTATCGATTAAAAAAAGAGGTTTTTTTCAGAGCAAATGCTCTATCCTCTCCCCCTTAGTAGTTAAAGGTTTTGGACTTACTATCCAGAAGTCCTGTGGTGGGAGCACAACGCCTCCGTCTTCCTGCTCTACTGCTGCAGTGGGAGGCAGACATAGGGGCAATGAGTTATTAATCTGGAATCCTCTATTTCACCCGAAGCCTCTTTCCGAAAAAAATGGCAGATTCCATAGACCGTTACATGATTTTAAGTTGATTTCTTCATGGGCATCAAACACATTAAAAAGTTTGACGTTTTTTTTCTTTATAAGGAGAGAAATGAATCACAGGAAATTAATAAATCTTCTGACAGATCCTTCTACAGCATTCATTAAAAGATGATGGCTCTTATATCTATGTTGCCATACATCAACATAAACCAATATCACATCCATTTATCTTATACACTAATCTAATTGAAAGGGCCTGCTCAATGCATTCAGTGTCCTTCACTGCACACACAACAAAATAAATCCTACATAAGAGTATTTTGAAATCAGAAGCTGTAAGAGACCCTTAAACATTCAGAGATTTCTGCACAGCAGTATTTTCATGTGGAAATGTGAGGTAGGTGCAATCTCTTGAGTTATTAACATGTGCACGTGTAAATGTGTGTGTCTCGGATGCCCAATATCGTGAGAAGCAGACAAGCCCCACACCCACTGCTTATTTCCTTCTTAAATCGGGTAATGCTCACCAAAGTCGTCAGGAACACCATCATCAGTGAGACTACCCACTAACATCAGCGAGTGGTCCTGGTCACACCCTGCAAAGAGGGGGTCTGGGTAGCCGGAGCCTAAAAGTTCCCAGGGATGTGAACACACGGTTACAATATATTTTAATGAGAACTGATCCAAATATCTAACTATTCTTTATTTAGTTGTTTGAGGCTGATACTTTTTAATTGGATCAACATAGAAAAAGACGTAAGGCTGCATAAGCTTTGCAGCGCTCAAAGAAAGGCCATCATTCCATCTGAAGATATGACGACCTCTGAGGTCCCAATGATGTTGTATACAAAGTGGAACAATCAAAAGAATGATTCCAATGGTTGTTTTGGTGATTTCACCAATTTTATCATTACCAGTTAGCGCCAAAATAGCAAACATTTTAAGTGTAGATTAGCTGGCTCACATACGAGTTCTGATTCTGTTCGCTTACAGAAATTAACATCACCCATACATACAGAGAAATACAGCCTTGGCTGACCCCTGGGATATAAGTGCCATTTAATCTTTAGCACCATTGATGGATTTCTCACAGACTATGACAGCTGCTGACTGTTTATTCTATGTTAATGTTTTCCATGGGAATGGATTACATACCAGTGGACAGCGGCAGCATGCTGTTAAATATTTTGCTCTATACTTTCATTAACATCGTGTGTGCAGCTGTGAAAATAGAGCTTTTCCCATTAATCAGGATAGTGTATTATTTCCAGGCCGTCCAGACATGAACGTTTACAGTCACTGGAAGATTTCAACCACTTGAGTGCAGCACACATAGAGAAATCAGATAATGTTAACATGGTCATTGATGTCCTTCTGAAGTTTTACAGCAACATTAATGTCAGCTTCTGTAGGGTTGCTTCCCTCCAAAAAAGATGATGATATTATGTTTGACAAGAGCTAGTGGGCCATTTGTTTTCCAGCCTCAGTTTAGAGAATTGGATGAGATTGTAAAAAGGAGACAAATTATGTACATATCCATTATGTAACACATTATGTTATGTACATTTCATATAGTCTTCCCCTCTCTCTATGCTTTTGGAAACCAAGGCCATATGTTATAACAACCACAATACCATAAAAAAACAGCAGGGATAAAAACCAGTCACATTTAAGAACATTTTACATTTTAATAGAAGCAAGGATAATTTTGTGGTAACCTCTGGACTTTGGTCAGTTACAGAACGATAGGTTCCCTGATGTCCTCAGATTAATGTACATCTTCTTCTGAATCAGTAGTGATCTTTCCAGCTGTAATCAAATATGGCAAAAATTTTCATAAGAATAATCCAAAGATGTAAATTTAGAGTATTTATAAAATTGTTTAACTCACTAGCTTTAACGCCAGTTCCATTGAGATCCCCAAGAAATGGCCAAAAAATTTACTAGTCACCTTCTTCGTTCACCACTCATATTTCATCAAGACTGTAGCACATGATTTAATAGCATTATCTCTGTAACAGTGGCCTCAAACTCCAGGTCTCGAGGGACATAAACAGACCAGGATTTTAGTAATTCCTTGCTTTGAGCAGAAGTGATTTAAAATCAGTGGCAGCCATTTTGATTGAGGTGCCAGTATCCAAGCTGGGATATTCTAAAATCTTTGTTGGTTTACGGCCCTAAAGGCCTGGAGTTTGACACCTCTGTTGTAGCAAGTCCATGCGGCTTGCTGGGTCACTGGATATAAAAACTTGGTGTACATACTCACAAGCAATAATTAGGAATAATACCATTAATAATATGGAGAAAAACACAAGCGAGAAAACCAATCCCAAGTGAAAGGCTGTAGGATGTGAATAACTGGACAAATACATAGAAAGAAATTTTTTTCCTCCATTTGCAAGGAACTGACAAAAAAACATTGTACTTTGTGTATATTGCGGTACTGAATAAAGAAACAGGTCTCATGTATCAGGAAATTCTAAATTAAAATACGTAAGTGGAACATATTTCATCTGTGTTTTTCTTCACCGCAAGAGTTTGCTGCAAGGAAGTAGAGATTCAGTTCTAGCTAATCCATCAGTCCCAGAAGTTTGCTTTAAAGCACTTCTAACTACTTTTTAATGAAGGAAAGAAGATGTATTTGGTTAAAACTGGTGGTATCGCTTCTTGTTAAAACACCTGATAAACAGTTCCTGGACTTAAACTGGTAAAACCGTCATTTGTAAAGAAAGCAACGTCAAATCATTGTTATACCTAATGGGTACAAGATGGCAGCATCATAAACATTTGAAATCACATATTATGCGCTTTTATTTCTTCTATTAGTTTGCACTATGTATGGTAACTATGATGATATTACTACTGATGTACCTCTTCACAGAGTAGTATAGTATGTATTTCTACTTATTAGTTACCCACCTAGGAAGTCACCCCCTCAATGGTGGTTTTATGACTGAAGACATGGTATACCAAACACATGCACACCTGTGTTGCATTTACTTGGTTACGCAAGTAAACCCCAGAGGCAACCAGACGAAATCACATCCATAATTATTATTTTTTTAAATTTACATTTTTTTTTAAATAGTTTCCAACTTTAGCAGGTCCGACAGGTACCTGGTTTGAATGAGATAGTATCTGGTCTAGTGGAGGGTGGAAAATAGATGCTAAGACATCAGTAATGGTACTTCTAGTATTGGTATTCTTAGTATTGGATATTTTAGGCAATGTTGTGGCAACCATAGAACACACACTAATAATTATGTATAAATGAATAGTGGCTTTGCAGATCTTCCAGTTTCCCTTTAGTCTTGAAATTATACTATAATTATTCAATACTCAAGAATCCGGAAACTCAGAAATGGACCCATAACATGTTGTGGAGTGATCTTGCTTCATTAATGCACAGCTGCATGATCAAGAATATACTATCGGCACCTTGTAGCCCAAAAATCCACCACTCAGAAGGCAGCTGAAGTCCAGCTTGAGGATTTTTTTAGTTTCATATAGTTATTGTTGGCTATTTAGCTTCTTGTTGCCAACCTCAGTGAAGTGGTTCTGGATGGAGACATAATAAGGAGAGCAAGGATTAGTTTATTCCATTAATATGTAGAATTTTTTGGGAACTGGCACCTATAAGAAGTTAAATGTTAAACCACATCAAAACTCTGCTAATGTCTGCCTGTAGGCCAATTGGGGCCCACAAGGACTTTCCATGCCCAGCCTGCCTCCACTAGATTAAATCATTGTATTTTTAGGGTCAACGCCAAAAGTAAAGGAATATTACAAATCACCACCCAGGCCACCATGACATTAGTCTCAAAAAACAAAATTTAAAAGTATAGCTAATAGTTCTATATAATAATTATTAGAATGGGTGGAAAGACTGCGTTTTGGGGTTTTTATACACTACAACCCCTGGAATATGTGAGGTGGGTGATGTGATACAGATGCATAATAATTTATATGATCAAATTGGGTGAGTAGGATTATTTTTTCATCTGTCATTTTTGATTTTTTCATGGTTTTATTGCGCAACAAAAACTGTTACACTATCTGCTGCTTTGCTGATTAACAAGCAGAAATAAAATACATTTATAGCAATATGGACATGCACATAAAGACACAAGGGGGTCGATTGAATGACCTGACTAAACCTTAATTGGCAACAACAGTGGAAAAAAACACAGTAAGCTATTCAATGGCCTCATTAAACCTCTCAGAAAGATCGTACATTATGCAGAATGACTGCACAGAAAATCCCACATTGAAACCATAGAAAATCGCTCTTAAAGCAATTCAATGAGGTGCACACTTTGTAAGAGCACCTAAAATGTACACATTTTTGCGCGTACATTTCAGACTATCAAACCTTCCGTCTAACCTCCACTGCCTAATGTAAAAATAACCAATCAATCACACTGCACATGCTCAGTGAAGCAAAAATCAGCCTTGGCAAGGATGTTTGACTCACAAGTCCAATCACACCATTCAATAGTTTAAAACGTGTAATTTGTTAAAATAAAAATGTATTTGGTAATGTTTATAGAGGCAGTATTTCTGATATGTGCAAAGGTGTATTATGTGTAATTTAAAAGAACAGGAGTGGACCGAGCACTATTTAATAGTACCAATTGCAAACATTGGTAAATTCGTCGATTCAAACCCTGAAAACATGGCCAACCCCCCCCCCCCCACGAATCGGACGAAAACAAATCAAAAAGCGTGTGGGTCCACATTCATTCGCACTCTTGTTCACTCACTCTTTCACGCTCCCTAAACAACATTTCCCTACTTTCTCTGATGATCACTTCCGCTACCGTATCTTCTTTCTTTTCTTCTCTATTCTATCATCAATCCTTAATCTGGTATCTTCTTTCTTTTAGATTTTAATTTTATAATTGTTATCATAGACTTTGCCAAGTTTTAAGCACTTAATGCTTACCAGCTATCAAGAACATTAACACCTGCCGTTTCACATCCAAGCAATTTGCATCTTAAATGTACTAACATCACTTGCTTTCTCCCCAAGACGTGGTGGCTGAAAAGGCACTGGAAAATACATTGTTTCACAAACAATGTAGACAATAGCTGAGTACATATATGAATTCGGAGCAAAGTGCACTGAATGACTAAATGAATGTTAATGATGATGCAGTAATGACCTCTTGGGAATTTGAGAACACTATAAGAAACAACATTACACAGGATATAACTAGTTTATTTCTCCCAATTAAGTTCTGAATAAGAGTTGGAAGCTCCATTCTTCAAGATAACCTTACAAACATACACAGTGTGATTTGAGATGGCAAACTTTGATTTTATTATTTCATTTGCTTAATTATAAGCAAAAACTATGAAAGAGGTAATTTGTCATTAATCTATAATTTTGTGACAGTGCAAACATTTCTGAAATTATTAATTATTACCGAAGGGTTTGGTTATTCAACAGCACTAGCAAACATTTTTGTAATGCTGAACTTAGTCATTGTGGACAGTTGTAATCAGCTGACGTTCAACTTCTAAAGATATTGTTTTTTTTGTGTTCTGTTGTAGTTTAAACTAAGTTGTGTAGTGAGGACTTAACATACAAACACTGAATTTAATGGCAGATAAGACATATTCAGCCCATTTAGTCTGTCCATTATTCCTGATGTAAGGGACTCAAACCCTTATCAGTCCTTGGTCTGGTACCATAGTGCGGATAGCTTTATTTCTATCCCATGTATGTTTGAATATCCTCACTTTATTTGCCTCCACCACTTCTGCTGTTCTATTTATCTACTACTCTCAGTAAAGTAGAACTTCCTTACATTACATATAAACATCTGACCCTCTAGTTTTAGACAATGACCTCTTGTTCCAACATCTCTCCCCCTTTCAAATAAGCGTCTATACTATGCTTTAAGTATTTAAATGTTTCTATTACATCCACTATCTGTTCCTTCCTCCAAGATATACATATTAAGATAATATATCATCTGATAATTTGTATCTTTCAAACCACTTACCATTTGTGTAGCCCTTCTTCGTCACTCTCTCCAATGTGTCAATATCCTTCTGGAGATGGGGTCTTCAGAACTGTACACAATACTCTAGGTGAGATTTGTCCAGAGATCTGTAAAATAGCAGAACCAGCATCCTCTTCCTGCCACTAATGCCTTTAGCTATACAACCCAGCACTCTTTTTTTTTAATTTCTATTGCATTGTCTGCTTACCTTTAAGCCACCATAAACAATTACAAGTCTACTATATACTGCCTTGGGATTTTTATGTCACAAGTGCATTGTTTACATTTATCAAGATTAAACCGCAGCCGACCATTCACTTCTCATTACATGATGAACTAAGTACTTAGAAATGCCGAAGTGACTTACAGGTAACAAGAAAAAAAAACAAAAAAGAAAATTATAGACTGTCTGCATTAAACAATGGGTTGTGGGGAAATATACAATTCCATGTCACCAATTAAGCTATAAAAGATTATAGGAAGGCATGGGTTATATGGGTTAAATAAAACAATGAATGACCACTGGAATGAAAGTCAATGGGTATTGCAGACAATGACTTTCCTGAAAGAGTTCAAATCAACATTTTACGTTTAACAAACCCCAGGTCAACCCACACAAATCAACCAACATCAACAGATAGACTATTGACTGAACAGGTCTACAGTTTTCCAGAATGGAGTCTAAATTGACATAAAGTTGGGGGGGATTTTTATTCTTGCTTAAAGAAACTAGTGGAATATTTTAGTACATTTTGCCATAGACCGGATTTAACACTATCAACTGGCCAGAGTGGCGGGTGTATTATGATTTGAAATACCATAGTGGTAATTGCTGAAAAACAGGAGAGGTAGAGAGGTCCCCAGTGCACTGGAGATCATCTCAATGACATACCCCCCCCACCCGCAGCTAATCATACCTAGTGTGCTCAGGGAAGCGGTATCTTACATCATACTATATACAATGTACTATGAGCTGTATTTACAAAAACACATTCCAGGAAAAAAGCCTCAATATGAAACAATAACCATGGGAACTAATGGAAATGTGCTGTGTGATTGCTTCACACTTAGCACTTTGCTAAAGAAATCCTCTTTATAAATGTCACTATTGTATACTATAAAACTGAACTATAATGACAAGTTGAAAGTACAAAGACTGATAAAGTGAACTCCTATGAATGGAATGGAGTAGGGGGTACGGTAGTGACTGTTTATTAACATCTGGTCTATTTTTGACCATGCACAAACCTGTGGCCAATACACAGATATTGAGGCAGATGAAGATTTTTTTGTGCCCCGTTTTTATGACTATCATTTTTATTTTTTATTTTTTTTAACTATTATTCACTTCTCTGGCTCAGAGGTTGCAAACTGAAGAAAACTGCGAGATTAAATTAAAATCAATCACTTCATTCCCACTATATACACAGAATGACAAATTGTGCTATTACTTGCAGTCATTATGTCCTTGTCCAAGACGCACATTTCTAAAGGATCGTTCAGCCAAGAGAAATTTCCACATCGCTGTTCTTGGTTGCGGAGTCTAAGGTTACATTGTGTTATACGAGACAAAGAGATATGTCAATTGAAAGACACCACAGATCTAAATGCAATAAAGCAAAGCAATCATTATTTACTCTGAAAGTTATTTTTTTTTATTTATAAAGCACCAACAGTTTCAGTAGCGTTTTACTGAGATTACATGTACAAATAGCAAAACCTGCAGAAATCATACAAAAGCAAAGATTTAACTCAGGTTATGATACAAATGCAATATAATGAGGTCACGCCAGCGCAAATGTTTAAGAGATATTTGGGTTAAAAGTCAATGACATATCTCAGAATGTATGGATTTTAAGACATTTTGGCAAAATCTCCATTTTAATCTACATTAATGACCTCAGTATCCTTAGCTCAACTCTGTTCTCTGCTCTCTTTAATCACACTCAATAAGGGGCACAATAACCTAATGAGGAGCGATTACCATGCATGTGATCCCATTAAAATAATTGAGGCGGCTTCTCTTACTGGTATAAAGGTATAAATGGGCTGCACGGGTTTATTCAGCATACTGAACTATAGCAGGTAGGACTTGGATAAGTGCATGTTCAATGAAAAATAGATTAGAGGGACATTTGGAAAAATAAAATTACTAATGGGTAATACAGAACAAGCATAGATTCAGATCAGGCAGTTAATAAGCAAAGCAAACCATCAGAAAGTTTTATTATTAGGAATGTACAATGGTTAAGGTAAAAAATATTGTTAGTGGTAGTAAAATATAAAAGTTTACCATAATTACATAAAAAGTGGAATATTGTTATGTAGTCGCTTGATTTGGTCAGAAGCCTAAAATATGAATCACTGGATGAGCTTTTGGAGGGATTCCCCGGCATATTGATTCAATAAGAATAATCATATTAGTAATGCATTGCTGCTTGAAGGACTATCATGGTCACAGATCCAATTTAAAAGTAAAATAGAGTAGTATTGATTTGGGTAGCTGCCAAGAGAAATCTGTATGCCAGGCATATAGCTAATATTTTACATGCAGTAGGACATTGAATGGAAACTCCTTGTTAATAAGACATTTACAGTTCTAGGGTGACAAGCTTTTAAACTGATATTCTAGATGAAATTAAATAATCACTCATAATAAAAGGCCCTTGTCATATGCTGACTTAGCTTTGAGAATCCTTTGTCTAAATGGATATTTAAAAAACAAGTAGAAATAGTTTAGACGGTTGTCTTTGTTATCTATTTTTATGCTTTTCAAGCAATACCATATTGCCAACAACCAGTAATCATACAGTCTGTTAGTAGCCAGAGGAAGCTGCAGTTTGTAGCCACAAAACGTGTTAATGATCCCTTTGGATAGACCTGGAATGGGTTAGGATGTTTTCTTTGATAGCATAGCAGCTCACAGACCTAGAACAAATCCAGTGAAATAATCATCTTACTACTGGCTTAATTACCAATACTAAATGTACAAACACCTCTTAGACACCAGGATTCTTTGACATATTGGTACCCTGGCTTGACTTTAACCTGACCATGAAACCAGTGGATGTGCCAATAAGTCATCTGCTGAGCACACGTAACACAATGCTACATTTAAACATTTACCTCCCTTACTAAATGGTTAGCATGAGCCATTATATGCACTTGTCCACTGGGCATATGCCTGGTGGGTCCAACAGCCAGTCTGGGCCTGCCAGGGAGTAATTTTTTTTTATTATTAGCTTTACAAGGACAGTTTTAATGCCCAATTAGCTAGGTTTATGAAACCGAAGGCTGAAGCCTTTTCGGACACTGCTCAATGGGTGCATGTTTTGTGCATTAACACAGGCTGTCCCAGATCCCTTAGAACTCCTGGGCACGTCAGCTCTGGAGTTGGCTGATGGGGAGTAAGACATGGAACTGGAGGAGTGGGGAAAAGACCAGATTAATAGAGAGGATTCTGATGAATGCCTCCATACATGGGTGCAAAAAAGGCAGTCATGTAACACTAAGCTATGTATGTAAGTGCATGTGATTGCTGGAATGGGGACAGCTTTCAGGGAGCCTATAAGATTTGTTTGTGATAACATTTCACCTCTTTTATTGAGACTTAAAAGTTTGTATTCACATCGAGTCTTAGTGACTCTGTACTATTTATTTTTAATATTTGTCTTGTAAATTGGGTTGATTTTCCCATCATGGATACATACAGATTTTATAAGATGGATGTTATCAAATAAACTGCATGAACTATGTATAGTGTTTAATTATTCATAACTCGAGATTTTTTTGTGGGCATATGCTTAATTTAGGATATTTTATTAATTGGAACAATTTTTTTTACAATTGCTATAATAATTAATGAGCTCAATATGTGGTTTGATTATTTGTGTTTTTGGGGTTATGTTTTTTTTTTTTATTTATTTTTTTCAAGTCTCCGTTTAATAAAAGATCAGGTATACAACAATGTGTTACATCCGAAAACATACCAAAAGGCACATGTATAGTACAGAAGCACAATGCACTGCAAAATAAATCACGATTAATCAATGGTCATAGGCAAACGACATATCGGTTCACAGGGCGATAATCATGCATGACAGAGATCATCATGACACGGAACGAAAGGGAGAAGTATATAAAAGTACACAGTGTGGAGCAGAGGTGCTCAATAAACAGGGTATATAATAGGAGAGCGGTGTCCAACAAAGACCCCCTCAACACAATGCGTATGGTAAAAAGGCACGTACGTAAGCACACGGAGATGTCCATACGGAGAGAGCAAACAAAAACAAACAAAACAAAATCATGAACACAACATAAAAATCAGAGTCAGATTGCGCGTGTCACTACAACCACATAACACCTAAGTGCTAGCGAAGCAGTCGAGGGGCACAAAGAGAGGGGAACACCCAGAGCAGGGAAGGGTGAGCCGCACAAACGGACCCAGTGGTGGCAAATCCACACGACCGAAGGGGCTCCTCAGGCGGACTGTAAAAGAGCAGGAAAGCGCGGGGAAGAGGTGAGCTCCTTCCACCAGAACCAGCGCCTGATGAACAAATATTCCTTGCCCCTGGAGGCCCACACCAACTCCTCCATGTGGGCAATAAAGTTCATCCTGCTGACCCAAGCCTGGATCGGCGGAGTGTCACGGCTTCTCCAAAAACGGGGGATGACAGCGTTGGCCGCACTTAATATATGGTACGTCACTGAGTGTCTATAAACAGCGACCGGGAGCGATGTATGGTGCAAGAGAGCCGCCTCAGGGGTCAGCACATAGTGAGGGTCATTTACTTCCCGAATCACCCCTTCCACTAGCTTCCAAAAGGGGGTAACCAAGGGGCAAGTCCACCAAATATGTAAAATAGTGCCAGGGCCCGTCTCACACCTCCAACAACGGTCCGGGACATCTGGGAGGAATTGATGTAAAGCATGTGGGGTGCGATACCACCAAATCAATAACTTGTAGGAGGTTTCCTGGATTCTACTTGAGATAGCGCCCTTATGAACCAACTGAATAATCTTATCCCATACCTCATCCCCGGAGAGAGCCGGGAGATCCCGTTCCCAAAGGGCCAGGAAATACGGCTTAGAGGAGCACTCGAGAGTAAGGAGGATGGAGTACAGCGTGGAAACCAGGTGGGGCGGCTCAGACTTAGAGGTGCACAGGCGTTCAAATTCCGTCAGAGGTCTGCGGTAACCCATCAAGCACGGTAAAGAAGCAATAAAGTGGCACATTTGGGCATAAAAAAAGGTGTCTTGCGGGCGCGGCCGAGACGCCCCTAACAGAGTCTGCAGCGGTTTGACTGAGTCCGAGCCAGAAATATGATAGAAACGCAAAATACCGGAAACTAAAGGAGAAAACGGTCTAGTCCTGCCTGTTCTGTAGCCAGGGGCAAAAGCAGGATTGTCAGAGATGGGGAAGAGAGGGCTAGTGGAGGACGTCAAACAATCCTTGGACATGTATTTCCGGAGGACCCGCATAGTCGGGGAAATGGTGCAATGTTTAAGGCGAGCGGTGGGCCGGGAGGGGGTGGACAGCCACGGATAAGAGTGTATGGGGTGCGGGAGAGCGTCCTCCTCCAGTGTCACCCACTGCTTAGGAGCCCTAATAGTCCACTCAACCACACAACGCAGATGAGCCGCATGGTAATACAGCTCCAAGTGTGGGACACCCCGGCCTCCCAGGAGCTTAGGACGAACCAGATGGGAGAAAGCGAGGCGATGGTGTCCAGACGACCAAATGTACTTCAAAAAGACTCGGTGGCATTGCTTAAAATAATCCCTGGGAATAAAAATCGGTAGGGCATGAAAGAGGTACAGGAACCGTGGCAAGATGTTCATCTTGACGACGGCAACCCTCCCGAACCACGAAACATGCGGGAAGGCCCACTTACACAGGTCCTGAGAGGCCCGCTGCAGGATGGGGACAAAATTCAATTAGAATAGCAGGGAGAGATCAGCAGGGAGTTGGAGGCCCAAGAATCGAAGGGACGAGCCGCACCATTTAATGGGAAACCGAGAGCTTAACTCCCGCTTAGTAGAGCCCGCCAGGTGGACCCCCAATATCTCCGACTTACCCAAGTTTATCTTGTAATTAGAAAATGCTTGGTACGTCTCCAGTTCCTGGAGGAAATAGGGCAGGGATGTAAGGGGAGCAGACAGGATCCCCAACATATCATCTGCGAATAAGGCCAATTTATGCTCCACCCCCGAAACTAACATTCCAGAGATACCAGGATTGGCTCTAATGGCATTGGCCAAAGGTTCCATACTAAGCGCGAACAGGAGGGGGGACAGTGGACAACCCTGACGAGTACCATTGGCCAAGAAAAACGGGTCCGAAAGAAAGCCATTAATCTTGACCCTGGCAGAGGGGTTAAAATAGAGTACCGAGACCCAGTTACAAAAAGTCGCACCCAGGCCCAAGCTGCGCAACACTTGGAAGAGATAGGGCCACGAGACCCTATCGAACGCCTTCTCAGCGTCCGTAGAGACCAGAGCCAGCGGGGTATGAAGGCGCCCAGCCCGGTCAAGAACGTCAAGGACTCTGGTGGTGTTATCCCTCGCCTCCCGCCCCGGAACAAAACCAACCTGGTCCAGATGGATGAGCGACGGTACAAGGGGCCCCAAACGAGTAGCAAGAATCTTGGCCAATAATTTTATGTCAGTGTTGAGCAATGAGATGGGACGATAGCTTTCGCAAAGGTCAGCCGCCTTACCCGGCTTCAGTATAACAGTAACATGGGCAGTGTTGGTATGCGGGTCAAAGTGGTCCCCATCAGCCATGCCATTAAACAAGGTAACCAAATGGGGGGCTAAAGTGGCAACAAACTGTTTATAATATGCTTTCGTAAGTCCGTCAGGACCAGGACTCTTGCCATTAGGGAGAGATTTAATGGCCGCCACCGGGGTTATGTTTTATTCACTTTTTGTGAAAGTCATTTTGTTATCTCCAGATGTCCCAGGTTTTTGCTTGAAACAATGTTATTTATGTTTCTGTATATTTTTATTATATTGAATACAATTGTAATAAATCTTTAAATAATGTTATAAACGTTTGCCTGGATTTTTGTATGTGTTTAAAGGGACAGTTTATTGTCCAATGCTGTCTCACCAATGAAAAATGCATTTGTTGCCCCATGGGCCAGTTTCCATGCCAATCTATGGCAGCAAAGTGCTTATATTGAAATCAACATGAGTGCTTTCTACACAAGCATGCAGGTGGTCTCCTTAGACCCCTTGGAACTCTAGCATGGCCCAGCGCTGGAGCTGGCCAGAGGTGAGTATACTACGCTTGCTCTCTGGCTAGCAGGAGATGTGCTCATCTGAACATATCGCCTGCAAGCTAATATAATTGTTATTATACCACAAGGACTTTAGTGTTATTTGCATACGCGTAATTTGGGACATTTGCAAGTGGGAGATTTTTATTTAAAGGGGACACTGAGCTTCCATATGTATTATATTGCATATGCTGACTGGAGTGTCCCTTTTATTTTCAGCTTTAATGTGAAAAATGGTAGTCAGGGGGGGGGGGAAATTGTGGTACATATAAAGCTATAGAACTTCCTAGAAAATCAACAGCTCATCATTATACCAGACAAAAGACTAAATACTGGGAAGACCTGCATATTTTTACTTTGCTTTCAAAGATGCACCAGAAAATATAAGTGCATCAATGTCAGTGAAATAGATTATATTTTTTCCCAAAAATAAAGCTTAGTGTTCCAATTTACCCAAACATGCATGATCAAGACATTTTTGAATATTATGTAACAAAAACTTACTTCAGGATATGTCGTTCTTAATAAACAATACATTAATTTACAAAAGATCTATTCAAAAGCTGAAAGGGGCTCTGATTCTAGTATATTTCACACAAACATCAGTTTATTGCAGTGTGTCTGCAGAGGATTCATTTCCTTTGGGAAGAAACGTTCGACCGACATATTGTTATATCCATGACATTTCAAGCCCTGAATTTTAATAAGGCATTTGCTATACTGAGCTTCTCAAAACTTTGTGGAGCCAATTTTACTGTTTAGCAGTTGTTGCCTGCACAGTTTCATATGCAAAGCCGATGAGAAAATCACAAGCAAACAGTGACTTGATGTTTGACTTTCAGAGGCAATCTGTTCTGCTGTCAAACTCAGCACCACTAACAGACTTGTCTTCAAATGGATTAAATATCAACACAAATTAGAGCGAATGGTACAAAGGTCAACTGCATAAATTATCACAGTTTAGGAGAGAAAATAGTTGAAAAGTAAACAAAATGGTTCTGCTCCTTTGCATCTCACCAATACAGCATTCTACGTGTCTATGGCGTGTTGGTGTATGTTTAGAATTTACGAATATTTATACTGTGTGAAGCCTTGGGGTCCAAGACGTTCTCAAAAACCATTTCATAACCCAAATATAATACGAAATGGTTCAAGCACAAGATGGCATTAGAACTTAAAATCGGACTTTATGAAACACTATTACCAAATGAATCCTTCTCGTGGCTTCCAGTTCCTCAACAACTTGTACCCTACTGAGATTAATGCATGTAAAACTGCCTCAAGTTGCTCTCCAACTCAATTATATTACTTTTCTATTAAACTTTGAGGTAAATGAACACTAATGCATGAATGAGGTTCCTGAGGTAAATGAACAGTAATGCATATTATAGCTGTGTGGTTCCTTTACTTTTTCTTGATGTCGCTTTTTACATTTTCTGTTCCTTTGCCCACCACTTTGTCCATGTAGAAGATCTGTTTGGCCGAACACATGAACTATATGATAAACTTACCGCTATCAGCCACTTTCCCATCACTGATTGGCTGCTTCAAGCAGTAGCAAGAATAGTCGGACCACAGAGGAGGAGGAGGGCAGTGTTTTCTCATTTTTGAAGGTTACCTATTAAAGTACTCACGTTGCCATGCCTGTAGTTTTTTTGTTTTTTTTTATTACTTTTATCCAACAAATTAACATGACAAAAATAACCGCCTATTTATATGACCGGTTATCGCAGGTTTTTTTTTTTGGTTTTTTTTTAATCTTAATACTTTTTTTTTTTTTATGTTAAACAGTAGAGGTGGAAATAGCAGTAGAGGTGGAAAATAGGAGACCAAATGGGGGTCATTCGAGGCTATTGCAAGATAAAGTAATTACAATATTCCAGATGAAAAATCAGCATACTCATATTGGACTGTACTCAAGTACACTAAACACTAGAAGAAGATATACAAAAGCATTGAACAGCGATGGCAGAGACATACACGCAATCTGAAATTTCTGAAAACGAGGTAGAATGATTCAAGAAAGCAGCCAGGCTCAAAACTCATTTATTTTTTGGTTTGCAGAAAATGCATTTTTTTCTGTCAGCTGTAATACAAAGAAATATATAACGAAACGTATATCTCATAATTTTTACTATACCACAAGGACTTTGGTGTTATTTGCATACGAATGGATCATCCAGGGCTATGTCGTTTCATAATAATAATCATAAAAGAGGGAATAGCTGTGAAGCTAAACTTTCACTTTGCTTAATACAAAGCATTATTTCAAATTATATTTTAATATCTTCTTATGAGTCTGCCGAGAACGTGCATAACCAGCCAAGAAAAAAAAAATAAAAAGGCAAAATCTAAATTATAACTTCATACGGGGAGATTTATGACTTGGCTTAGCTAAAGTAGAGAAAAGAGAAAAGACTCAAAAGCGTTTTTTTCCCCCTTCTTATTAAAAAGGGCATTGTTTAAATTGCAGTGGAATAATTCTCCAAATGCCTGCAATATGTTTGCATTTAGGAATAGCTGCCAATCCACAACACAATAATATTAGGCTATTGTTAATTCCAATTTACTTTCAGAGTTCTATGCAAAATACTACTTAAGGATTGTCTAATAGTAAAATACACAATAAAGGTTTTATTATATACAGAAAAATAACATGAATTAAAATATATCTTTTTGCCTTGTAGCATAAATATAACATAGCATGTAAAGTGCTGCCTATTATTGTTCGGATAAATACACAAACAATTGTAAATATATATATATATATATACACACATACACATACACACACAATTCCAAAAAATGGCACACTCACAGGTATTAATAAGAAAAAATTAAACAAAGCTCTTTCTTTATTGGGGTCTACTATATGTATGTGTCATTGAATTTGCATTGGCAAATGGTCAGCAAAAGGCTGCAGAATATCATTTGGAGTAGTGATAGTTTTTGTATTAAATATCCGTCTTGTTTTTAGATTTCCATTTTTTATGTATTGAGCATGACTGATTTGATGGATGTGTTATGACATTCGACTATATGCAGCGGAGTTTCAGAGGAGACTTATGCTAGCGTTAACGGTTTTCAGTTTGATATTTACTTCCGGGATCGAGTGCCAGGCCCTTTTCCCTTGGACTGCAGGTGTTCTCCCTGAGCGTAATACACTCGGCTAACATTTTCAGCTCCCATAATCAATTATTTTTAGCCCAGAAAAATGTCATTTTGTTTGAAATACGACCTACAAGAGACTTAAGAAAAACACAATATATAAATACAAGTTAAAAACAAAAATTCCAGTGGTACAGAAAAATAGCAACAATATAATTTTTCACAAATATATACATAAAATAACTTTTTTAATTTTTGTTTTTAAGCTTATATTTTTGTTACAACTCCTTAGCTTAATAAATGTTATTTTACTTCCTGTTAGATTATACTTCTTCTTTTATCAAGCCACAATAACCACACGGTCATGCCAGGCTACACGCAACAAGAACAGAGCATCTGCCCCAATGCAGAAACTATAAAGCTTGTATAAGGATACGGTATTATGTGAAAGTATTTGTCTCCAGATAAAATATACTTGTTAAAGATCTAAGGGCTTGAAAAGGAAGAATAACCTTTCATACTTCTAAAACTAATCCTTTGGGCCTCCGCAACTAGTTTTAGAAATGTAACTATTCTGTTACCTTCATAATTCCAAGAGATCAAGCAGAACTGAAATATTGGTTGTATGAAAGAATATGTTTGGACCTCACAGATACCCTGAAGCTTGACTCAGACCCTTCTATAGCACATCTGATAGATTAAAAAGAAAATGTATCCACTTGGGCCCTCCATTATGAAGCTTACCTATCATTTTCAAGCACATCAGCGATTCATGACATCTTCTTTCAAACTAACTGTGAAAGCAGTCAAGCAGGTTTTACTTTTGTATCAAGTTTATTTGTATTACAAATATTGACATCCCCCACAAGTTGTTGGTGGTTGAACAAAGGTACGTATAAGAAACAAAAGAAGATAGATGGTGAGAAAGGGGAGAGATAGTAAAAAAAAATAAAAATGGAGAGCTAAATGGAAAGGTATAGGGGAGAGATAAGGAGAAAAAAAGAGCTGGAAAAGAAGCGACAACGAGAAAGATGATAGGGAAAAGTTGAAGAGAAAACAAGAAAGGGGAGAGATAATAAATAGGGGAGAGAGAGGGAGAAAGGAGAGAGATATGGGAAAAAGGAGAGATGGTATAAAGAAAAAAGGGAGAAATGGGAGAGATAAGGTAAAGAGAAATAATGAGAAAGACGAGGATCAAGCAAAAAAGGGAGAGGTAACAAGAAAGAGGAGAGATAATGAGATGGAGAGAAATCGTGAGACAGGGGAGAGAGAGCGTGTTTGTGTTTTTAAAGTGTTTGAAGGGCAAGAATTTCTTAAGACAAGGAAGTGTGTGGATGGAAAGACAACTATAATCCAGGATGTTAATGTGTAGGGACAAGCATGAATGTGCATATGTTTATGGATATGCTTTTGTAAAGGTTGTGCATATATGCGTATTCTGTCTATCCATTACTGTTACTGTTGTGGGCCTTAAAGGTATAGAATGGATAAAAACTTTGGTCACAGAATTAACAATATGCCCCTATTTGGTGATATTATCCTTAACTGTACCTGATTTTTTCCAGAACATGTTTACCTTAAAGGGAAGTCAGGAGAGGAAACAATAGAAACATTCCAGTACATAATTTGAATCTTGAAGACGCCCCGTGTGTAAAACAAGTTGAGGTGTGAAGTCGGCTTGCTTGAGAAAGAATAATTACTCACCTGGGAACTCTCAGGGTCGCCGGAGCTTGACACGCCTAACTCCCCGCCCATTTCCCTTGAAATGGGGGTGTTTCCTGCTGATGTCAGGGGCGTTCCTGCTGATGTGAGCGGGAAACACCCCCATTTTGCCCCCGACGTCAGTGGGACCACCCACTGAAGGGAAGCCTCCGGGTAGCCGGAGCCCAGAAGTTCCCAGGTATGCTGAGAACATTTCTACACATATTCAGTAAGAATTTGATAATCTTATGATTTGAAATAAGATTCTACAGTCTGGGCATGGCCTTGCTTTTCTCCTCTGAATAAAACTAAATGTTGTCAGCTCTTTTTTGTCTAGGTTTGGACATACATCCCTAGAATCAATATTTATGAATATGTAATTATTGGACTTCCAATGCTTAACAGTATGCTTTTGTCCACCCTTTCCAAGGTCATTTGTCTCTCTACTCAGCACATCATCCATATTCCTTTTAGTAGAATGTTCCCAGCTTGGCGAGCCTTCACCCACAAGGAGAATCTTGAAGACAAATAAAAATACTTTGCTGCACTTAAACTTCCCCATTTGATGCAGGCCTGTTTATTGACAATCTAGATGGAGGTCTAAGACCTACATCGCTTAAGATGAGAGTCTAGAAAATAATTCCATTACAAAACTAACAGGCTTCAGTCTCCAGTGCCTTGGAGCGTTGTGTCAACTGGATTACTTGTTGCTGTTAAGAGCTGTGGTAAAGCTTGAACCTTGTTTAGCTTTAAGAGAATGGCTATACGTACCTACTGTAAGAGGCTATGCAGCCAGTGGCCTAAACAATGACCACAGCAATTTAACTTTTCTAACTGTAGATTTTATCCTAGACATCGCTATGCTGTTGGTTCTTAAAATATTTCCAACGTGCACATAGCTCCCCCTGTTGCTAAGTCATCCCTTTGGATGGAACACTCTGGACATTACAGGCATAATGACTTTACTTTTATAGAAAACCTTATTAATACCTTCTAAAATCCCCAGTTGGTGCTTGATTATTTGCTCCTGGTTTCTCTCTACCACTGAGTTACAGTGGCGTCGGCAGGGGGGGACCAGAGGGGGCCATGGCCCCCCCTACATCATGCTGTGCCCCCCGGTGTGCCCCCCCAATTGAAACGCCGGCTTTTTTTTTTTTTTAATAGACCCGGAGGAGAGAGTGAGAGGCGCTGAGCGGTTGCTGAGGAATAAGTTCTCAGCAACCGTTCGGCGCCTCTCACTCTTCTCCGCGACCGCGAGGCCTCTTCCTGGTTCGCAGTGCCGGCATTTCAAGCCGAGCGCCGTTATATGTCGTCATATCCGGCGCCCAGCAGTGAAGCCGGCAGAACCAGGGATACAGAGACCTCGCGATCTCACCGCTGGACAAGCCCAAGGTAAGTGAACTTCAAAGGGGGGGTTAGAAAGTTAGGAGGGGGTTAGAGAGTCAGAAGAGGTAGATAGGAAGTGAGAAGGGGTAGATAGATTGGGAGGGAGAGGGGGGTAGATGGGATAGATTGGGAGGGAGAGGGGGGTAGATGGGATAGATTGGGAGGGAGAGGGGATAGATTGGGAGGGAGAGGGGATAGATTGGAAGGGAGAGGGGGATAGATTGGGAGGGAGAGGGGGGATAGATTGGGAGGGAGAGGGGGGTAGATGGGATAGATTGGGAGGGAGAGGGGGTAGATTGGGAGGGAGATGGGGGTGGATGGGATACATTGGGAGGGAGAGGGGATAGTTAGGATTGATTGGGAGGGAGAGGGGGTAGATAGGATAGATTGGGAGGGAGAGGGGGGTACATAGGATAGATTGGGAGGGAGAGGGGGGTACATAGGATAGATTGGGAGGCAGATGTGGTAGATAGAGAGGCAGTT
Source organism: Sceloporus occidentalis (assembly GCA_023333645.1). NCBI lineage: Eukaryota > Metazoa > Chordata > Lepidosauria > Squamata > Phrynosomatidae > Sceloporus > Sceloporus occidentalis. Next base: position 6,290,164 of record JALMGF010000036.1, on the reverse strand, counting down.
GTGGTAGATAGGATAGATTGGGAGGGAGAGGGGGTAGATAGGATAGATTGGGAGGGAGGTCTTTATGGGACAAAAACGGCGTACGTTCAGCTGTTTGGGGACAAAGTTGACATAATGTGTAACTTAGGTGCTGGTCAGGTTCTATGTGGGCAGTGTGGACACCAGGGCTGGCTTTGGGGTGTGCGACCTGTGATCTATGCCTGTAATTTAGGGGGTTTTATCTATACCTTTAATGCAGAGTTTATATGTCATTTCCAATTGATTTATATCTGCAAAGCTGGGTTTTGTGTCATTCTGTTCATCTGTATCGGCTATATTTCCATACATTATTAATGTTTACCTGCAAATATAGGATTTGCATGTCTTATTCAGTTGATCAATACCTGGAGTGCTGTTTCCATGTGTTGATTATTTGATCTAAACCTTCAGTGCTGAGTGTACATGTGATTTCCAGTTGATATATACCTGCAATGCTGGGTTTGTGTGTTCTGTTGGTTTATACCTGCAATGCTATGTTTCCATACATTATTTATGTATACCTGCAAATACAAGTTTTTTTTTAATCTCATTCAGTTGCATGTGCTGTTTCCATGTGTTGTTTGTTTGATCTATACCTGAACTACAGGGTGTAAGTAAAAGAGCGCTATGGTTTAGTGAATGAGGGGACAAAGGGACTTGGGATGATTACAGGGGAGAGGACCTCTCAATGTCACGGTGCAGTCAGAAGGAGGGAACACTGCACTGACTCTCACTGTCTTCCCCTGATCTGCAGTCAGTGTGGCAAATATATTGGCAGCAGGGTCTAATATTAATATATATTTGCAGCAGGGGCTAATATTAATATATATCGGAAGCTGGGACTAATGTTTATATATATCGGCTGCAGGGCCTATTATCAATAAATATTGGCTGCAGGGGCTAATATTTATATATATTGGCTGCAGGGACTAATAATATATATCGGCAGTAGGGGCTAATATTAATATATGTTGGCAGCAGGGTATAATTTCTATGTATATCGGCAGCAGGGTATAATATAAGTATGTATCCGCAGCAGGGGCTAATATTAATATATATCCGCAGCAGGGGTTAATATTAATATATATCTGCAGCAGGGTCTAATATTTCTATATATATGCAGCAGGGTCTAATATTTATATATATTGTCAGCAGGGGCTAATATTAAATAATGAAAAATAACTGTCACTTTAGCTGTTATTTTGAAATCATATTTTAATCACAGTCTTTACTTCAAAGAGATAAGTGCATATTATGTAGTTAAAAATGCACGTCTAACGTGTGTGTGTGTGTATGTGTATATATATATATATATATATATATATATATATATATATATAGTGTATATGTACCGTTTTATAATTGGCCCCCCTACTTTGGTTCCTGGCCCCCCCTAAATATGAAACCTGGAGACGCCACTGCTGAGTTACCCCTCTATTACCTACCTCTTGCCTTTTGTCTTCTGGTTTGTAAATGTTAACTGCCAATCTTGATTTTCTGGAATGGGCCCAGACCACAGCTTGGATTTTTACTTCCAGCCAAACCTGTTTACATCAATAGCCTATGCCATTTGTATTGCCCTGCATCTGGGCTCTTGACTTCTTCTCCGCAGGATATATTCATGGCCATACATCAGCTAGCCAATGCTCAGAAATTGCAAGTCTCCAGTGCAGGATTGACCAAGTGACACATAGAAAAATTGCTCCAGAGTGGTAGGGGACCCAGAGATTCCATCTTGTAATAGACTTGATTTATTGTAGCCGGAGCTGCTGTATGATCTATTAATAATAATAATAATAACTAGCATTTATATATCACATTTATATAGCGCTTTTCTTCCAGTGGGAGTCAAAGTCCTTTTAGCACATGCTGTCAGAATTAATCGAATCCACAGCTGAATAATATGTTATTACCCATTGATTGTACTTATTTTATCAATCATGAGGGGCTGTTAGACAATAGCAGGGAGAAACCACCCCTACAGTAGGTATGTATATTACCTGATTAACCCAGTGCAGAGCCAGCTCCTCTTCGAGTGAGCTTTAGTTGATCTTCAGCTTCCTCCTTCAGTTGCTTCAATGACCTCCACTTCCTCTCACTTTTGTTACATGGGCTTGTGTACCCAGTCAAAGACTGTGCAGGTGTATCCTCCTGGTGAGAGATCTCCAGTCCCTAGACAACATGGAAGTGCCTTGAGGTCCAATGTCTTATAGCAACTCTAGGTCAGTTTAGAGAAGGTTAAGTGCCTAGTTTTTCCACACCTATGTTGTGTATATGTAATCTTAAAGTGGTGCCCTCCATTATATTATTTTGTCAATAATCCTGATATGAATTATATAGTCATGGCCATTTGCCAACAGTCCTGTCCAATATCACATCAGACTGGGATTTCTTTGGCTGCACATGTGCAGTGGCTATTTGATTGTATGCATGGGTTTTAAACTGTTTACATAGTGAATTGAAATCACAGATCGTGTGCATTATCTGATTTCCTAGGATTTAAAAATGTCATAGTCATTCCTTCCTCCTCCCCATAGTGCAACATAATTATCACCGCACAGTCCAAGAAGCCCACTTTGTGTACAAATTTTCATTGAGAATAGCCTGGTCCTTTGTTCCAGCATGTCATATGATTGATGGATAAAAGACAACAGTTAGAGGACTGATTTTACACTACTTAGATCTTTTTCTAGTGATTACATGTCTAACCATACCTACAGGAACTTCTGAGCCAAGACTGCAAAAGAGCCAGGTCTTAAGGTTTTTTTATACAATGTTGGTGAAGCTACAGGCGGAGTTTGTGCCACAGGTATGTTCTTTAATGTGATACACAATATGTATGTACCTTTATGCCGGCCATAAAACCACATTACACTTTGGCAAACCCTAGATTAACACATACAGGTTATTCAAAGATACAAATTTTCTAAGGAATAAACTATGTTCCCAAAGTACACAAAAAAAATAAAACTACACCTCATGTATATTTCAATAAATAAGAGACACAACGTATCCAGTATACATTTATTTGCAATTTGTAGAAATCACAGAAAAATTGTAAACCCAGAACCTTCAAATTGATTGTGCCTACAACAGTGTTACGAGTAAGCGCCAGTTTCTTGAAAATAATCTAGTTCCCAAAGATTCCAGAATTACAGGCTGGAATAACAGGGGCATTGGAAAATAAAATCCACCAACACATTTACGCTATTATGCTACAAATAAACAGATTTTGGCACCAGATTATGAAACGTTCTCTTGATAAAGTGCAAGCTACACGGTGATACCACGCCACGTTACTAAACTGCAGCACTAAGTGTGCGTCATGAGCAAACGACTGAATATTGTCAAAGTGCAGCTGTTAATGTGATCGTCTGTTCAAAAGCACTTCAGCGAGGGGACACAGCACCAAAATGACTGGATGCGCCCACTTTTTAATCCGATATGAACGCTATATAATTAAATCTTGTACATAAAACTATTTGCAGCTTGTACAGCAGAAATGCTTGATCGTGGCATTTAACCACTCAAATTTCATATACTAGAAGACCTTTAGTTAATATATAATCTCTTCTGAAATATTCTTGTTTAGTCCCGTGGTTGTCCACAGAGTGTTTTATTCCTTAAAGCTAGAGTTTCACCCCATAAACCTCACTTTTGGGGGTTTTACACTAAAGAGAGGGATGTAAGAAGAGTTGTGGTTTCAACATCCTCACTTTAATTCATTAGGAAGGGCCAAAGAACTTGTCCTGCAAGAAGGGCTAAACTATTCCTGCGTAGTTAAATGAGTTATAAGACTGCTCTAACTGTGCTTTATAGAGGGTCAGCAAAGCTCCTGGAGAAGCAGAAGCTCAACGGGTCTGGTCCTTAATGTATAACATACTCAACGAATTGAAACCACAACTGCAAACTCTCCTGTTAACTCTGCCTCTAGTTAATAAACTCATCTAAGTCACGAACAACAAAAGCTGATCGATCTATAGGGCTGAGTTGGCCCTGTGCAATGCGTGACTTAATGGGCAATGAGACTTTCATGAAATCAAACTGATTTAACTGTACAGGACTAACCAAATTCATCTTGCAGGAACGCCTTAATTGGATTGGCTATTCATAATGCACACTGAAGTCAGGGGGTTAAATGCCAACTCTGTTATAAGTGAACCATTTACCGTTTCAATGGGGCTTGATTTCCTATTCACTATACCTAAGTCACTGCTTGTAATGAATAATGGGTGGACAAAAGGTATAAGGTAGAGACCGCTCAATTAGCCACACTTGTTTAATACTTCATATTGGAGGTATAATCTGTCTTTCTTGTAATGATGGCAGGGAAAATCCACTGAATACCCACTCCCAACATAGTGGGCGGATGTATCTTAACCCAAGACATTTAAAGATACACTCCAGCCCAGCCATCATATGCACTCTAAAGCTGAATGTTGCCAAAGAATTAACATTCCTTGCATATAAATGCATAGAGGGATTCATCGGAATCCTCTATGTCCTATTTGCTCTCCAACCTTGCCCCCTAGTTAATTTTCTTGTGAGAGATGGTCCCCATTAAGCACATCTCCCACATTTCAGTGGGAGAGCAGTCCTGTCAGCGACTGGCAGCTATAAGCAGCCAAAATTGGTACGAAACACAGACTCGGTCTAAGCCTGTTCCATACGCTCTAACTGCATTGTGTACAGATATGGGTCTGAGATTGCTATGAATATTGCAGCAATATTAAAACAAAAAAACTTGGAAAAGTGGACCATAACCTAGTAAGCAGACATAGTGCACTAAAATATCAAATATAAAACTTTACTTCCTAGTACTCTATTTACATTGGTAACAAAATAAAATACACAGCAATTTATTAACTCAGGTACTTGCTTACAATGGACAAAATATTAAAAACATAAATTCAGTTAAAAAAACCCAAAATAAAAACAGGTTACTTACAGTGAAATGCATGGAAAGATCTGTTGTGTTGGAAAAAAAACCACAAAAAAATAAATAAATTCCCTAAACAACTAATATATTTTGGCTTGCTAAATTTGGTCAGCTACAGTGTACAATAACTGGAATCCCATTCCTAATGAGTCGGTAATCTAGACAACACAGAAATATTCCATACTAGAGAACTGGATGTAACGAACAAGGGACATGTAAAAAGATTTTTTTTCTTGTAGGGATTGCTCAGTATTAACACTCCTAATTGTTGTCAGTTTCTAACTGATTTTGCAAGCTAATGTACTTTTTTGGATAATCCAAAATAATCAATCTGATGGGTTCAAAATATTATTTTAGCGTTAAGATCTTATTATTAACTTCTTTGGGAGACCACTAAAAACTGGTATTGTGCTTAGCTTTGAAAAATCATCAGAATCTAGAGATACAAAACATTAAAATGTGACTTTACACACATATACGTTCTACTGACCATTATTTATGAAGTATGAAGAATCCCTCTAAACAAAGTTGCTACCTACTCATCACAGCCTCAGTTGAGAAAACTCAAGCAATCTCTCCCAAGACCTGCACAAGATCTTGCTTCCGAGATGAAAATTTGAATCTAGACCATTAGTAAAATCATAAAACTTATTTACATATTTGGGAATTCTCCAGATCTAAGATTATCTTGGTATTACAGCTGATTAACAAGCCTCCAGGACTTTCACAGTAATTTCCATGGTGGTAGAGGGTCAAACCCCTGCCCCATCCCATCAGCTTTTTCCCCCTGTCACTTCTCACTCCTGGGGTTCAGCTCCCATATGAAGATTGTAAAAGGAACTTACTGGGCCAGTATATGTAGCAAGAAATAATTAGTGATTCACTTTAGGGAACTGATTTAAAAAGTTAGGCTAAAATGCCACTGCTCAGAAGTCCAACACTTTCAATCTTTTTAGTGGTCAAAGTGGAGATTTTGTGATTTCTGCAAGTTGATGCTTTCTTAAAAGCAATTCACTCCCTCCAGTCATATAGGCAAAAATTCTGCAAGTGCCTAATTGAATTAATAAACAGAAATTGGCATTCAGTTAAAAGTTACACTGAAAAAGAAAAAAAAAAAAATGGTCCCTTAAAATAAAGTATTTATAAAAAAAAAAACCATTTGTCTACTTTAACGTCACCATAAATCATCTGAAACATGTACATTATTATTAACACAGATATTCACTGCAATGGTCTCTAGAAAGTCCTTCACCCTGTGATTAATGGAAGCAGAGATGATCTTCGACACAGTCAGCAGTTGTCATGGATACCATGTAAAGCTTAGCAGTGCTAGTTGAGAATAAAGCTATAGGAATTCAACATAGTTTTCAGGAATGAGTCCGGTCTTCCCATTAAGAGTCCCTTCCAACCAGCCAGGTTCCTGTGATGGATGAACTATATTGTGAAAGAAACAAAACAAACATTAGCTGTACCCAAAAATCAAAACTATAAAAAGTGGGCAGATGTGGGGTTCAGAGAGCTTGGGTTGGGCTTGGTGTCTATACCAGCTCTTACAGCCTGCGAGCAGAGCTAAACAAATCTTCAGGTTTGTGGTAGTTCATTCATGTATTAGACGTCACGATGGTGAGGTCACAAAAATGGTCAAACAGAACCTGCAATCGTTCGCAAAGAACATGCAACTTGTGTTAGAATAGGACAAGCCAGTATAGGGTTTGGCCTATCCTGGTAGAACAGGAGAAATACAATGCAGAGGAAACTAAATAGCTCCCCCCTCTTCCTTCATTTGATCCTTGGTACAAGTACATGCACAAAAAGTGGGTAGATGTGTTTCCCGCAAGGGTTCAAAGAGCTTGGATTGGGCTTGGTATCTATAGCAGATCACTAACCTCTATTGGTGCAGTTGGACAACACCAATCTATACACATTTGCTTGCAAACCTTCATGAACCATTTTTTTTATGTTCCAAGCTTATCATTCCTAGATGTCACAGTCAATTTAAGACTTGGCTCATTAAACAACGTTGGTATCTTCAAGGCATTTATTGAAACAACAGCTTTGCAATCAGCAATGTACTCCTTGAACTATGGCTGCCTTTAACTTGTATTCTAAAAAAATAAATACAACTGTGCTGGTGGACAAAAATTATTGTATATAGGAAACAAGCTTTACATGAAAGCAGAAGTGGTGAATTTCATTCTTGAGTGGAACATCCCAAATATATATTTTGTGGTGCTAATCATTCTATAAGATGTCAAATAGTCATGTGCATACCTGGGAACTCTCCAGGTTTGACCGGAGATTGACGGGTGAGTGCTGCTCCTCCGGTTTTCCGGGTCACGGGAGCGGGGTCTTGACACGCCCCGCTCCCCGGCCATTTTTTCCTTTAAATGGGGGGGGTTTCCCACTGCCGTTAGCGGGAACGCCCCCAATGTCAGCGGCCAGTCCTGGCCGCGTCCCACAAGGGAAGGCTCCGGGTAGCCAGAGCCAAGAAATTCCCAGGTATGGTCATGTGTAAGGGGATGACTGGATGCTTCAGGTGGTTTAAAGGCAGCCATTTTGCATTGTTTTTCAATCTTTACCTAACCAGCTATGACTATAGATATAGAAGATTTTTCCAGCCAAGTACCCTGATATCCAGTTTATGAATAGCTAACTACAAATATGGCTGTTTGCTACACCATATACCAAATGAGTTGCACACCTACCAAAGAATATTGCATTATTTAATCCAAAAACACCAGCATCCAAATACAAAAAAACATACCTACCAACAGTAACTGCCCCACTGTTCAATTTTTGCAGGCAGCAGGGGTCATGGGCCAGTCAGGGAGATCATTTGATCTCTCCTGACTGCCCCAGGGAGCTGTAAGATCAATAGAGGTCTGTGCAATTGCAGCCCCACCCTTCATTATTGGTTCCACTAGGGATGCACCGATACTGGTATCGCTATTGGTGCCGATACACAGCAGTTGCACGAGTACTTGTACTTGTGCAAACTGCTCCAATGCCGAAACTGATAACCTGCCTGAGTCACTGAGCGTATGCTGCTGCAGTCAGTGTCAGTCAAGTGCCGCTCGCTCGCCACCCAGCTCCTATACCAATGCCGATTCACTGATTGGTGAGTACTTGACAAAAACTATCGGTACTCGTACTCTGTCGCAAAAAAAATGGTATAAGTGCATCCCTAGTTTCCACACAGCCACTTTGGATGCTCTGAAGTGGAGTTCTGCTTTAAGGGGAGCAGCATACCAGGGAACTTTTAAAATGAGCTAACCCTGAGACTAAATCATTTTTACCCTTTAACCCCTTAACGTCCATTGCCGGGTCAGGCACGTCATGCAAAAGGTTCACTTAACGACCTATGACGTGCCTGACATGTCACGAGACTTAAACAAGCTTAGAAAGTGATCAAATGCAATACTGTCTGGTTTGTGTGCAACTCACACATACATGGCCTATATGCATTATCCATTTACATTTTACCCCCCCCCTTCCTGATGTCATGATCATTTTTAAAGGCAAAGAATTAATGAAACCTTATATCATCTATGTGTAAAAGTAATTATTCCTGTCAATCTAATAACTTTTCACCCCCGGCAGCAAAAACGGCAATCAAACGTTTGTGATAACTTGCAATGAGTATTTTACACCCCTGGGGAGTAATTCTTCATGTCAGAGTGGTTTTAATTCAGCCACACTGAAGTGTTTTTGAGCACGAACGCCTTTTCCTTCCTTGGACCACTTTTGATAGGTACTGATCACGGCAGACCCGGAACACCCCACGAGAGCTGCGGTTTTGGAGATGCTCCGACCCAGTTGTCTGGCTATCACAATTTGGCCCTTGTCAAAGTTGCTCAGGATCCTTACGCTTGCCCATTTTACCTGCATTAACTTTGAGGACGAAATGTTCACTTGGTGCCTAAAATATCCCACCCACCGGCAGGTGCCATGATACCAAGATTATCAGTGTTATTGACTTCACCTGTCAGTGGTCATAATGTTATGGCTGATTGGCTTCTATACATACATACATTTACTCACACAAACACACATATGTTGACTACTTATATTAGATTTTTTCTGTGTGTGTATTAGGGGGCAATTGAGAGCACTATGCAACAAAGGATGTGCTAAAGATAAATAGATTTACTAAGATAAATTTACTCTAAATGTATATCCATATTTAAAACAAATGATTAGACTAACTACAAGCTGTTACAAAATGAACCTTGCGATATTCGGAAACACTGCAGGTAATGGTTATTCTGGCTTTAGCTGGTTAACTAGTTTGAGCGTTTAGAAAACACTTTTTTGTTTCTAAGTAATTGCTTTTTGGAAACAAATAATAATAATGAAAAAAACTGAAATTAAATTTATATTGAACGTGCCTGTGTTTCAGCCCTGATCGTCTGTTGCAAAACTGCATGCGTTGGCTTATTTCATTAACCCAGAAAGACCTCTAGCCACATTTTTACAGCCTCATACAATTTGAGGCCTTTAGTTTTTGCTTTTCTATTCCAACCGACATTAAAATGCAGTTAAAATACCATTTCTGTGCACATGCGGATTTATTTTCTCTAAGGTAAATAATTGTAACATGCAATCAGCAACTATTCCATTTTCTAAAAAAATAAAACATGCCTGATTTTAAGTAATGGCAATCTTGAAGAAAAAAAAAAAGAAAATGTAATTAATTTGCAAGGTATTTAGGTAGATGGTGAACATTTTAGCAAACTTTTTCCACCAAAAGTGAGGCTTATATTAGAGAAAATATAAATATAAATGCGAAGGAGATCATATATTAAACTCTTATTTGCAAATTAAATTAGCCCCCCCAAAAATAGGCCAAAAAAAAGCAAAGCCTTTAGATCAGGAATCACCCTTAAATATTTTGTTATTGTTGGCCGCCAAGGATTTTGGCTGAGGGCGATGCGAGCGACCGTAAAATAAAGGCTAGGTTTTCTGACCCCATTTTCTGTGAAAGTGAACCATCATCAGCTGTGCACAACCGCCTTGATCTTTGTACAAGACTGCAAATATAATTACATGAGTACAGGAAATTAGACACTTACTGAAGATGTGACCTTTTATTCTCACACTGCAATTATCTCTTTAATGCGCAGAGCAATAACACAAAGCAATGGCTGCCCGCTGGAAATCAAAAAAGGCCTTTTCAGACTATGTGGTTCTAGAAGGTGAATGGACCGTCCTTAATGTTATTGGTTTTAATGACAGAAGTGGGTGAGTCACTGACCACAATGGTTTTCCTTATCAATTTTAGGGGAAAACGCAGAAAAAAAAAAACCGTCAACTTGTTACATTGGCTAAATCCTTGCATTATAGTCACTTTATATACATAGCATGCCACTAAGGCTGGGAAAGCTTTTGAAGTTCTTAGTTTTATTTATATGAACAGAAATACATAAAACATATACATACAAAAATACAGACCGCAAACCCCACTATATGGTTTTGTTGACTCACCATTTTCAAACACAGTACCGGCCGTGAATGAGAGTTCAGAGTCATGTTCTGCTTTACATGCATACAAAGCCTTGGCTTTCCTCGGCAAACTAGAAAATAAAACACACAATTACTAAAAAACAATAACACAACAGGTCGATACAAACATAGAATTTGACTGGAGATAAGAACCCTTCGCTCCATTTAGTCTGCCTGTTTTTTTCCCCCCACTGCGGTTAAGACAGATCAGTGAATGTGAATGTCTAAAGTGTATTAAAAGCCTACTGCGTTTTTTCATTGTATATGTTGACATGTCTTCATCTAAAGACAAGATGGTCATCCAGGTCACCGGATATCCAAAGAGAGCAAAAATTCAGTACATACCCAGTGAATACTATTCAAAAAACACAAGTCATAAACATTGGGGATTTTGTCACACTACATGGCCATATATTGCTTAGACCAACACAACGTCAAAGTACCCCAAGTTTGGCAAGCCCTATGTAATTTTTCACCGCTACATTGCTAACCAATGAGCCGAATTAGTTGGCTTGCACCGCATTGTAATTCTGCCAAAGTGTTACAAAACGTTAAATGTATCAAACATAAATACGAAGTCTTAATCATCAAAACGGAAATAACGCAGCTCAAATGTAAATGGTTTTACATTTTAAAGGTATGTTCCAATAACAGGTTTTGACAATAATAAAATTAATAAAACTTATTAAAACTTAGTTTTGTTATCTGTGTAATTGTTTGGGAGATATTTACCATATTGTACCAATTATAGGCAGCACCCTTATAGTTTGGTGCCATTTTAAAGAAAAAATACTCATTAAGAGTAAAACAGTATTTTATTTAATGTACAGGAACACATGAATGTTTAACATATTTGGTATCGTTTATGAAGTTAGTCTTGCTTTTGACAGGATATGGAAATGGGGAAATGAGTGGACAGGTAGAAAGTAGAGATAGGGAGAAGACTAAGTAAAGACTAAGAAAAGAAGAAATGGGGAGCAAATATCACAACCATATATTGGTCTATTGGAAAGACAACCCTTCCCCTTATAACAGATTAGGAGGGTGAAAAACAAAATGTGGTTGTAATAGGCCAGCCAATTACTGCGAGCGCTCCATTTTATAGGGCTCAGTCTGTTCTCACACTGGTATCGTGAACAGCACAGGAGGTGTAAAAACGCACCCTTGCTATCCTGAATGTCTGAAACTAAAGCTGGGACAATGCAAAACTTTCCTTTCCTGAAGTTCTCTCCCTTCTACCAACCAACCACTACAAAGGCTGCCTAAATCAAATCAACAATCGGATCGTGCAGGGGCTGCCTGCCCGGGACTTAAATTAGTCGGTGTTTCATGCTGAGCGCCGGAATTATTCTGGTGCTCAGATGTGAAGCGTGCACCGCGGCAGAGTGGGAAGACGGACGCCTCCCGCTCCCACTGCAGGACTCCGGCAACAAGGTAAGTATGGATATGGAGAGGGGGTAGATAGTGAGAAGGAACAGGGGGGGGCAGTGAGAAGGGGCAGAGGGTATAGATAGTGAGAAGGGGCAGAACACTGAAGGTCGGCTCTGCAGACAAACCAAGACGCCACCTGCCCCTTACTAATCACATCAAGTGGGGCACGTTACTAAATGAAATTAAATTCCATATTTTACGGTAGTATACAGCATACGCTACGCTCAAGCACTGGCATCTCCGATTGGATGGCAGTATCAGCGACGAGCCCGGCAACATGACCAATAAACTCTCTTAAGGGAGCATTTAAATCTGGCGTTCTCATCTGGCAGCTTCCCATACTCCCGGCGAAGCCGAGCCTCGTCTTGCAAAGGCGCATCAAGTTTTTTTAGTTCATTTATGGTTTTCTCTCAGATAGATTGACTCATTCACTCCTCCCTTGATCTAGGTTATGAGCGTTAGGACAGGGCAATAATGCAATGTCTCTCCACATAGGGGTATATAAGGGCTATTTTTCTAGTATTGATTGCACCTAATATAACAGGGAGATATTATGTGATTTGATGATCATGTGTGGAGCTAATGATAGCAAGAATTACTCTACATGAACTACCTTCTTTAATTGGACTAGTAGATCCTTTTTATTAGCGCTACCCTTTTTGGATATTTAGACTAACTCACCTTTCTTTTTTAAATTGATTAAGCATTTTCGTTGTAAAATCTAATCACACAGGAAGTTCAATAACCTAAACGTATTTACTAGGCAATTCATTGAAGATTGTAAAGCATAATTTTATAGTTCAGTTTATATTTTTTTTGTAAACGAAGATAGCCGATTCAGGATTGAAGATAGAATAGAGAAGATAGAATATAGAAGCGGAAGATGCGGAAACGGAAGTGGAAGTGGTCGGCAAAAGCGGAAGTGGTCGGCAAAAGCGGAAGTGGTCGGCAAAAGCGGAAGTGGTCAGCAGAGAAGACATTTAGAGGTGAATGTGGGGACCAGGCAACAGATTTCATTCCCAAATCAAAAATGCCCCCGAATATCTGGCCGAAATGAATGACCAGGTGATGAGATGTGTTGCCCATTTGCACACGTCTAATGGTTTAGGATCATTATAACCTATGTTTACCAACAGACTACATATGTAACTGCCACCCCTTATTGTAACTATTTGAGAATGAGATCATTGAAAATTAGATGGGGGATCAGGCTGCATCATGCACACTAAATCAAGATCATGTCAGACTAATGCACAATGTTTATATCAACTGCACATGATCAAATCACTGACTTTAAAGTGATTTAATCATATATATATATATATATATATATATATATATATATATATATAGCACCATCCTATTCCACAGCACATAATATATCTATTCTATATGTGTGTGTTTTTAGTATCTAGTGAGAGTATGGTACTGAAGGAGAAAAATATATTTTTCAACTATGTAGGTAGATTTTAAACCAAGTATATAGAACCCACTCACCAAATTTTTCTTTGAACTCTCTCTGTCACTATAAGCATATTACTAAATGTGATTATTAACAAAAAGCTTGATGTCCATGAATATTGGCCTTTTAGATATACAGGTGGACAGACGTGGCTTCTTGCAGGATACTGATTATGAAGAGGATACACTGTAAGCATCTCTGAATGGGTCTTTAGTGAGGGTTTAATGTTGATAAGTACGGGAGAGTCTGACAGAAAGGGATGTGATGAGTGACTGGACATGGGTGGTTAAGTAAAGGACAGAGTCAAGTGTATTATGAAGGCAGAGAACTTGAGCTGTTGGGTAGATTGTGTCACTCAGGATTGGGGACAGCAGAGATGGAGCAATGAGCAGTCTTTGAGATCTTAAAATTCAGGTATTGAGATGCAGTCCATGATGCAATTTCAAGGAGACGGTTTCTGAAGTCAGTTAGAAGAGAAGCCGAGAGGGAAAGTAAGAGTACATCAATCATTAGCTACATGAATGGAGTGTGGTATGCAGGATCAGACGAGACACTAAAGGTACAGTAGGATGATTGTATCTTGCTCAGACCTTGGATCCCTATGTTTAGGACCTTTTAAAAGTCAATGCAGTTAGAATGCCAAATCAATCAAACATGCACAGATCATAGCGGTTATACAGTATAATTATTCACCAGATCTAGAGTTCTGGAATAATGCGAATACATTTTCATCCATTTGATGCCATATCCTTCTGATGACACAAACTAGTAATAATAATAGCCTTTACATATATGCATACAAAAATATTTAGTGGGTAGAATAGTGACAGCTAAAGAAAGGGGAAGAACGTGACAAAAAACGGAATAGAAACACGTGTGGCTAGGAGTTTATTGGAGATGGTCTGAATTTAGAAAGCTCTGCAAATAGATAAAACAGTGTGTTCAGTCACGAGGAGGGACTATAATGCTGCTTTACGCATTGAATTGTAGTTCTTATTACCTAACTAATGTTATGTAAGTTACTACAGTAAATAGAGATGACTTCCCCTTCTGCTTTCTGTAAGCTACCAACCCTTTGGAGATTTTTCCAGGCGGTTGCACTCAGAAGTCATGTAGCAATATCCTTAGCAGCAGAGGGAAGATACAAAGAGGCTCAGATATAGTAATACAAATATATAACTGTTACTAACCCATCCTTTTACTCTGTTACCGATTCAGTGATAAAATATAGTATAACATTACAAAAAACAGCACATTTTAGGCGACATTATGGCTTCAATGTTCGAGGCGAGTAAAGGAATACAGGACAAATGATTTTTATTATTTATTAAACATGTAAAAAGGGATTGCGTACCAAGTTGCTAAAGAAGAAGAGGAGTAGAATAAAGAGAATGAGGAAGAGAAAAAATATTCTTAAAGATTGCAGATTTTTATTAAAAAAAGATAGGTTAAAGTCACCCATATAACCTGCAGCAATTGCAATGATTATAGGATAATACGTTTTTCTTTTATAAAATATGTCACACGATTCATATTGCGCAATATATACTTTATGAAATAAGATACATATGAATCAGCAATCATAGCGTGTCAGCACTAGTAACTTGATATACTCATTTTTAGCATGTATATCAGCACTCAGAATATGTGCATTCACACTCAGCAGAGTGAATGAATCAGCACACACAACATGGCGCGCACACACTCAGCATGGCATGCGTGGCTCCCTTGCAGAGTGTAATATGTAATGTGGATTCTGCAGGGCATCCAGACCTGGCAACAAAGCACTCAAGGTGTAGAGTGGCCACGTCTGTGCCACAGCATTATTTGACCTTATCTGTATTGTGGTTACTGTTACTGGGTCCCTGGGATCTTGGCGTGCCTTACAAGGTGATGTCAGGGCTGTGATATTCTAGCCACTGTAATACCCTTCAAAGCCCTGCTGAGATTTCAAGGGCATGAACCAGTTCTGATCCTTAACTCATTTGTTTTGGCCTACATGATTGGCGGGAAGCCAAGAATGCATTCCATTGCTTTCTTTCTAAGCCTCTGTGGCTTGTAATCTGACTGTATAAAACTTGCCAGTTACAGGTTCTGCAAGAGAATGGTTTACAACTCTCTAGCAGGCATGCCCCTGGCTCCCAGGCAAGAATCTGGAAAGGGCTGTTATTTTTGCAGATACTGTCCCTGTGAAACATGCACCTGCATTATTCCGACAAACTCACGCTTCTTTATCCTGTCAGAATAAATTAGATTTTACAACGAAAATGCTTAATCAATTTAATCTGTTTAGTTTTGGGGGAGGCATAATGTTTAAATAAATATTAAGGGTTATATTTAGGGTTACCTAAATGAATGCATGCATAACCTAGCTCTAGTGAATTGGCCTTCTTACACCTTAATTACATTGGGTTTGCGAGTGCTAAAATTCTGTCATGTTAAATTAAAGTGATTTCAGGCACAGCCTGTGCACGTTGAAATTAACTGGCAGACGTCCAACACATATCCATATCTCTAGCACCAAATGCTCCTCCAGTAACCACCATTAAGAGACTGCAATGAACTTCTCAACGCATTCACCGTCTGGGTTCTTTGAGGACTTTTCATATTCAGCAGGCAAGTATGGTTCAGTGGGCTAAGAACGGGGTCCGACCAGGGCCGGCCCGACAATGGAGCCGAGTGGGGCAACCGCTCCAGGCGGCACTCTTGAAGGGGCGGCACTTCGCCGCCCCAAGCCTTTTTTTTTTTTTTTTTTTTAAAGCGAAAGAGAGAGAAAGGGGCGCCGGTGTCGGTACCCGCTCGGCGCCCCTCGCTCTCTCCTCTGCGGCGAGTCTCCCTGTTCGGTCTCGGTGCTGGCTTGTAATGCTGAGTGCCGGAAGATTTCCGGCGCTCAGCATTACACGCCGGCACCGAGACCGAACAGGGAGACTCGCCCCGCAGGACTGCTGAAAGGTAAGTACAAGAAGGGGGGGCGGCAGGGACGGAGGGAGAGGAAGGGTAGATAAGGGGGGGGCGGCAGGGACGGAGGGAGAGGAAGGGTACATAAGGGGGGGGCGACATTTTAAAATTCGCCCCAGGCGGCATTTTGCCTTGGGCCGGCCCTGGGTCTGACTAGACCACAAACTGTGCCATTCCACTGCAATTAATTTAGACAACGGAAATAAATACTATAAGAACACACTAAGAACTACAGTAATATATTTAGCATCACTTGTCAGTAAGACAATGACCACCAACAAAAAGAACAGTTTTGGAACGCCAACTGACCTTGTTGGAGAGGAGTCATTAGATGTAGAGGAAGTTGGCATCGGGCTTGACGGAGCTGAAAACATTGGGCATGTTGGCGGAGATGTTGGACTAGGATTCAGTGAACTAAAAGAAAGAAAAACATATATAAAATATACTAACACCCTGAATGTTGTTTTATTATATATATTTTTCCTTTCTGTAGAAGCTGAACAACTGAAATTGTCATTTTTATAATCTTAAATAAAAAAGGAATATGAGGAAAAAGTAGAACTATTTATCATCGCAATGAAATAGGTCTCTCTTTCCCCTTTTGGCAGCTTAATTTTCTTTTTACAAAATGGCATCTGGCTAAATAGCCTATGAAAAAAAAGTTTCATTACAAGCAAAAAATAAGACAAGGAGCAAATAACAGCTGGAGACACTCTTTCGGGCCCCAGAAATGAAGCCAGAATTGGGTTTCTCCAGACATAAGCTGGTGTTCCAATTAACCAGAGCGTCATTACTCATTTGTGGTAAAGACTTCGATTCTAAGCAATAATATGTCCGATACTACACAAAGGATCCTAAGCATAACTTTACGTGTGGTCTTATTAACCCTGCCACACAAAATACAACATAATGTTCACTGCAAGATATGGAGATTGTGGAAAGAACTCTAGGTAATAGGTTTCATATTCTATAGCAGCAGATATGCATACAACCAGTTTAATGCTGTCTCACACTGTGCACCTGGTGAGCCCTGTGGCTCTATAGTGATTCTAGATTACTCCCTCCCTATGCTTCTTCGTCCTAACCCCCCACCCGAGGATAAGAATATTAAATAGTATCACGTCTTTCTCTAAATGACCACACCACCAAGAGCATAGCTAATAAAATGAAGCCACCACTTCAATCAAAAAGAAAAAACACGTTTATATTAAACATTAACGTAGAAAAAAATGCATGGCTTTCAATTAAAAATGTTCCAATATTTGTATTTTGGTACATAGTCCGTATCTTGTAAAGGGAGGTAATATGCCCCCACTTAAGTCTTAAAGGTGAGTTAATTTGTTATACTGTTTTTTTGTTTTTATATGTATGTTTTTTACATCAATATGGCATAAAAACCTACTATGCTTTTCTTTAAATGTTTTTTTTTGTCTGGGATTTCACTTTCAGTAACAAACCCAACAAAAAGGAACATATTTCAAATAAATCAGATTGTTTAATTTGCAATTACCGATTCAGTACTAACAATGTTTCAAAGCGAAACTACTTGTGTTATTATATAGAGCTAGGGCTTCTTAAGTTGCCAGGAGGTTAATGCTGAAAGCCTCGTGAATGACGTACAGTATAGACATCCACCGTAAGTCTACTGCGTGTCCTCAGTTGCCCTCTTTGAATGACAGCCGTTGTGTTATACAAACCGCTGAGGGATTGGGCACAAAAGACGATTCGATTTGAATGCAATGCCTATTCTGAAAACTTAGAAAGGATATTGAAGAAACCATCAACGCAAACCATAATGGGATTTCAGCCAATGGAGATACAGGGCCCATTACTCATGCTCCACAGCTAAACACAATTGGTCTATATCTGCCAAACATAAATGATCGCTGTGTAACTGTAGCCCTAGCTGGGACTAGCTAACAGATCTACACTTGCTGCAGATAGCCGCACAAGATGTAAATGGCCAAGTTCCAGCTTCCCCAGTGCTCTTATTAGTTCCGCTCTGTTTGTTGTGACTTTTCCTAAGCTTCTCTATCAACTCTGTTCTGCTTTACATAATACTACTGACCACAAGCTCTTACTGTGTAGCAGTGGGGTCACTAATCACTTAAAAACAGATCATCTGTGAGCTATGCAGCTTTTATATGGTTAGCTGCAAAAGGTGCTTTTGCCTTTTACATCATCATCATCATCATCATGAAATACTACTTTTTTTGCAATACATAATGTAAATGTGTCTTACTTTTAAAATTGCAACACATTGGGAATAAAATGCTATTTTTGGGGAAATTAGGTAAATATGCTGTAGACGGAAATTGATTCTGAGGGCTGTCAGGGTAGCGAACAGACAGATCACTCTCAATTAACTGATTTTCTTTATTCTTTATTTTCATGTAAATTCTTGTGGTCTCTGTTTTGCATTTTAATGTACATAAGTTGGTGCATGGATGCATTCTTCATAAGTGAAAATGTGAGATTTCAATCTCATGATTTACTCTATTAAAAGCACAAAAAGATCTGCAAGCAAATATCCTTTAAATCAGTGAAGTCCATGGTATATCTGTGCCCCTTTCCATGTGCGTACTACGCATGTATAGTGTCTCCTATTAATGGTGTCCAAAGAAGGTTAATATAAGATCTATATGTGTTTAAAGTAGTACCTTTGACACAGCTCTATGGTAAGCAACACAGCTAGATAAGCACCCACTAGCATGTGATGCCCAACTAAACCAGGGTAGAATACAGTACATACAATTGTCTATACATATCTGCATAAGAAACATCCCAGGATTTAATTTGAAAAATAATCTTAGTTCCCAGGTCAGTCACGATTCAGAACAATATTGTTACTACAAAAGTTATGTCTTACCGCTTCACCTAAACAGGAAAAAACCCTTCAAACCAGAGGGTCATATGTCCGTTAACCTTGAATTGTGATATTTAACGTTGAACCCTCCTGAATACAACTAGAAAGCTTTGGCATTGTAAAAGGTATTACAGTTGCCAAGCTTCCTGCAACACTTTGAAATGTGGGAGCAGACTGGAGCAAATATGTAACTTATTCCTAGCAAAAGGTTTGGAGGCATGTTTTTGCGCCTATAGAAATGGTAAGCAGGTCCCGCTGGTTACATTCTAAATTCTAGATGAGATTGTCAATGTAATATTTGGTATGCCTAAAAGATGTTAACATTAATTTGTCAGAAATAACAAACGGTTATTTTACTTTAATAGTCCATCCTCCAGTGTAAAAAACTCACCCATCTCTTTACTAACACCACCCCCCTTCTGTCAGTATCTTCACTGACCACCTGTGCGCTTCAGGATTTATTTCAAAATCATACTTTCAAAGCTCTTCATAGCAGTTCCTCTACTTACATCTCCAAACACACACCCACACGGTATTTCCACTCATCATCGTCTGTCCTGTGCTCTGATTCCCAGCGCTTGCAAGATTTCTCAAGGGCTGCCTCATCCTATGGAATGTCCTCCCCCAACCTATATGAGTTTCCTCTTCCTTAAAAAAATCCCTCAAGACCAACTTCTTTAGGGATGCCTACAAAACGTACGCCTTCAAGTCCTTCCTCCCATCTTCCTTTAGCTCACCTATCCTAGTCCCTCACCTGCATTCGGACAATACTTATACTAGTGTGGCGGGTCCTCCCCTACAGCGGCACTTTTACCTCTGGTGTAATACACCCAAACTCATTCTAGGCCCTCCTAACCATTTGTTTCTGTAAGTTGGATTGTTATTTGCTACTTGTTGTGTAGTGATTACCTATTATGCGGAATATGATGGCGCTATGTAACGTAAACAACATGCATTCAAGCGACCACATACTGGCTTCCTCTTTTGTATGATCTTCCTGGAAGCATCTGCACCCTCGCTAAGACAACAAGCTAGTAGGTTTTAGGATTGTGTAATGATGTGTTTTACACCCATAAAATTCCCACCAATGTGTAAATAAACAGCATAAAAAAAATTGTTTACCAGAAACCGTTTAAAAGTGTATCAGTAAAATTGTTCTTTTTTGAGAAGCCCTGGTCAATTCCATAAATAACCATCTATATGTCACAAAAGGACATTGGTCCTACCCACCAACCACACACCCGAAAATGGCCATCAAAAATGCTGGGAAGGATGCAATTCATAACAGCTAATTATATATAAGAGCTATAATGCAGCATGTTAAAGGGACACTCCATCCATTAGATGGAGTTTAATGCACAGGATAACCAAGTGTCTCCTTTAAATTATCACCCCCCCCCCGCAAATGCATGCAGGCACGCAACTCATTCTTTGTATAGCCCTACAGCACATCTGGTCATTTGAGAGTAACTCTTAAACCTGTAGAATTCCACGTTTGCATTTTGGTATGAAAAAGTAGCTAGCACATATATTTGATAAAAAAATAGCCAAAGGAAAAAAAATACAGGTACTTTGAAGTATCCATTACTTGTTGAAAAAGGTTGAACACACTTGTCTAAAGACCTAGTCTCCTGCACAGAATCCATAGTCATCACCTCAGGATCTTTGCGTGCGAGCAAACTATTTGCTGAGGTCATGAAATTACCCGAGGTGGTAAAGCTTTCTTTAAAGCTACTGAGCTAAGAGTACATTAATCAGTTTGACATGTGTCTTTAGACCGCTGCAAAAATAGCTTGGGCATTTTAATGAAGGAACCAATATACAAAGCAAAAAAAATGTAAAGGGATAGTCTGGTGTCCCATAATGCCCTACAAAATAATGCATATTAAAGCACTTTGGTTTTTTTCACTACAGATAAAGAATGTGTATTAAAATACTTAAACCCACACCTTTAGAAGAACCCACAAGATCAAAGCCGCAGTGCACTGCCCCTTCCACTGTATGTAATTCCCACCAGTTTGGGCAGCTTTAAAGTATATACAGTGTATGTCTTTCCCAAGAATGTTTAAATTCCCTCACTGTGTTAGAATATTCTACCACTACTGATGGAAAACTGTCCCATTTATCCACCACTCTATCAGTAAAGAGTGAACAGTGGCGGCCAAATACTTCTCCTGCTAGTCAATGGGTCGGAGGACACGCTGGAGATGCATACAGGGGGAATCTGGTAAATTGCTCACTGTTTTTACACTAGAAAAAAACATGGACAAAATCTATCAGATATACATGGCAGAAATCACATGAGCAATGATGGGGGGAGTGCAGTCACAGATTTAGAATGCCTCATAAATATTAGGGAATACCAACCAATACTCAGAGCACCTAAAACACTAATTGTGGTTAATTGGACCCAAATACTGTGCATCTGGGAGGCTTCAAAAGACATTGGCTATATACTTAGCCCTTATGTAGTCCGTGTTTTTTTTTTCTGAGGTCAAACCCAAAAAGTTCTCGGCTATGCCAAAGACCCAGCAGTGGTGCCACTGAGAAAAATGTGTACCACTGCTGAAAACAAATTCAATGGGATTCTGGGGCCTTAATTTATTGTATATTCTCAGTTTTCTATTATCTTCCTCCTCCTTGACATGCGTGGCCATATCACTGGCAGGACGTTTGTGAGTAAGATCACACCAACATCAAACACAACTCAATGACTTACCCTACCAGTCAGCTGTTGAGTGGCTGACAAAAGGACGATCTAGGGAAGATGACAACTGGGAGCTAATGGTTAGGAAAAATATGGAATCAGTCACACGTTCTTTACAAGGGACACATTAATGTAATCGTTTTACTATTACCCCTACCCCTTAGTAACTCTGCCATGAGCACAAATAAAAAGAAAAGTTATTTGTATAAAGTATACATAATCATGGACGACATATTTAAACTTACCCCATTACTGCTAAGGCTTTTACCATACAATCATAATCAATACACAAGTGTGACTTTTGCATACTTTAGTACCTCAGTCTACAGATATTAACTCAATGAATATTTTACTGATACGCTCAATGAATAGACCAGTTTGTCAAATGACTATAATAGGAAAAAAATGATTCTATATAATAAACCAACCTGTGTATTCACAAACTGCTAAACATATATTTGGTGGGCCAACATTGCCTGTAACATTTTACATCACAATCCATATTTAAGAAAGTACCGTATTTGCTCGATTATAAGACAAGGTTTTTTCCAGAGCAAATGCTCTGAAAAATACCCCTCGTCTTATAATCGAGGTCGTCTTCTAATCAGACCTCATTCTGCTGGGGCCGTGCTGCTTACCGGGCTTTGGTCGCGAGCAGCGTCTCTTCTAGCAGCAGGAGAACAGGAAGCTAGCAGAGTGTCACATAATTCTGCCTCCCCCCTCCTTCCTCTGGGGGCGGGGCCAGAGAAGTTGCTTGCACAGCCGGGCCCCTGCAGAAGTCTGCGAGTGAGAGATCTGCAGTTCAGGTAACGTGGTGGGAGAAGGTTTTTGGGTAAGTATGTGAGATTAATGGAATGAATGAGTATTTAAATGTTTGTGAATGAGTGTGTGTGTGATAGCATGGATGTGTAAGGGGGGTGGGGGTTGTAGCATGGCATAGGGAGGCTGTAATCACACTACTATCATCCCCAGGTACCAGCATGTACTGGCTGCCTTGGCTTGATAGGAGTGTGATTGCTGTTAGCAGTTATATATTATATATACACATACATACACCTCCAGAAATGCATTTTAACCCCCTATATGCCACTCAGCCCCATGATATGCCTTTTAACCCCCTATATGCCAGAGTGGCATATAGGGGTATAAGGCACATCATGGGGCAGAGGGGCATATAGGGGGTTAAAAGGCACATCATGGGGCAGAGTGGCAAATAGGGGGGTATAAGGCATTTCTGGGGGCAGAGTGGCAAGCCTGGGGGCAGATGTGCATAACTGGGGGGGCAGGTTGGCAAATAAAAGGAAATTAAAAAAATATATTTTTCTCAATCATAGCTTTTATTAAATATGAAAAAATAGTTTACATGAATATTTACTAGTAAAACTTTTTTCCTATAGGGTAGTCTTATATTCAGGCTTTGTTTTTTTCCTAAATTAATATTTTGATTTTGGGGGGTCGTCTTATAATCGAGCAAATACGGTATACTACTAGTACCTCTAAGATCATCAGCTAAATGTCCTCCTTCAATCAGTAAATACCACGACTTCTCTTTTAAAGTTGGAAGACTCCATTAAGAATACAAATCAGAGACTTGATCGATACTCTTAGGATTTAAACAGTGTTCTGGACAACACAAGCCAATTATGGCAAGCAAGCTCCTCGAGAAAAATGATCTCCTTAAAATGCTGAAGGCTGGAAAATCAAATGGCATAGAATACAGCAAATACCTGGGAAATTGGTTTTGGCTTCAAAGCTTAAGGAGAAAGAAAATAATTCTAATGGAAATGGCAATGGACGGTTATAGATGAATTGGACACTTTAAATGATAAACATTTCCGTTTAAATAGCAATTAGTAGCTTATGCCTCAGGCATCCAAGAAAACCATAGAAATGCCTGCTAAAGACTGCTATCAATCTGTGTGAAAGGTGCTACTGGAATGAAAAAATCCGATTACTGCCTGAAAACTCCTTTGTCTGTGTTATTAGAAACTTAAAATTTTCATTCTAAGTTAAGAAATTCCTGGATTTCAATGGCTCTGATTGACAGCCTCAAGCAACCAATCAGTTGCAAGAACAGCCAGATCCTGGAGAAGGGGGGAGATGGAATCCCTTTCTTTGTCAGATGAGAGCTTTAGACTTTTGGAAGAATGTATATTAAATCATTTTTCTACACTATAGTGTTGGTATCAATAGACACTCTCTTTAAACATCTCTTGTTTTTGGTTGGGACTTGCATAGAAAAATGTAGTTAATAAGACAAAGTATTGCTGCCAAGTCATAGAAAAATTACTTCATGGAGCAAAAATGCGGTTCCTATTTAAACTGTGCAACAATAAATTGTTTTCAGAAAAAAAAAGCTCTTGAATAAATGTCTATATGATATGTCTTCAACATGCTGGCATCGTTAACAAGCCTGATAGGCCAATAACTTATGTGCCTTATATCACCTGCTGTTCAGTGGCTTAGCGTGCAGTAGAAGCCTCATTGACATAATGTGTAATAACAGCCACAAGAGAAAAATACTGAAACAGAAGTTTTCTAAAAAAGTGGCTCCCCATGACAATTGTCATGCTCTCCCCTACAGGGCAGGTATTCGGTAAATTCCTACAAATGGACATGTGGATCGGTCTGAGAGACTGAACAAACCTCTTCTGCTCTTATAAGAAGATAATAAGAAGCAGACGTGTTCGAGGATCAAAGTGGATCTAAAAGCAGCCACATGCCGTTGTTGTGTTACAAAATGTGTACGGTGACTACACATACCTAATGTGCAGCTTGTGACAGAATGATCCTAAATGACATTCCTCAGGATGGGGGCCACATAAATCCTGGCTGGTGGCTACACTTGATAATCTCTGAGCTAGAGGACCTCATTTTGGGACGTTCTTTAGTTACCTTGCTCAAAGAACGATTGTGCGGAGATAATTAATGTCTATCCCAAGATACAACGATAAACAGTCACCACGCTGAAATGGCTAAAAGGTGCAATGCATATAGCAGATATACATTGCACTAATAGTAAAGATAAAATTTTATTTTGTGATTTCTTGCCATTCTCAGTTATTTTAACCTGATTTTCTTAGTGTGTGCGTAAAAGTTGCATCATAATTTAGCTAGATCTGTTTCATAGCTACTCCCAAAATAATGTCTGGCATTGAACGTCTTGTTAGGATTGTCTAATACTTTATTCTGCTCACAGTTTAATCTGAGAATAAACTATTTGTCTGCATCTCCATGAAAAGATTAGATTAGGCATTTGTTAAATACTATAGACTGAGTGGATACCACAGCCCAATACTCAATGCCATTACAAGCTAAGGCCATTTGAATCTTCATGTTACAATAAGTTTTTTTGTTTTTTTTTTACAATAGAGGCTACGTTGACATTAAGAAAAAGAAAAATCTTATGGAAATCTGGACAAAAAGTAAAATAAAAAGGATCAATTTCAAAGGTCAGACAAGTGAGACTGAAATAGGGGTAAGCAAGGTCCACGGAAGCATGTCAAGTGTAGCTCATCTTGGCAGAACAAAAATGCTCCATACAGACAGGCTCACTCACCATTCATTTTAATTTACAATAATTACACAGTCTTAAACACGTATTTGCCCAGAATTGCAGGGAAACAATCTAAAAATAATATTAATAAACGTAACAACCTTCTGTTTCCATTTACTGTGTTTCCACACATTGCTTTGACTCACAAAATAATTGCGATGTAAACTACATAATATATATATACATGTTTAATGGTTACCTTTTTACATATACAAAGCATATAGTTTCTAATGCAGGTTTAACTTAAAAATATATACAAAGTTACGAAACACCAGGAGGCTTGCCAAAAAATAAAAATAAAAACCATACCTTTATACAGACATATGATAATGAGCAAGCGAGCACACCCGTATATACAATATATAGCATGAGTTGGTGCCATAGTGGTTTCTAGCCTCCTTGAGGTCCCAATAGGTATCTGAATCATCATAGGGACTATTACTGATTACTGACATTTTAGGTGACTAATTCATTAATCAATTACATGTGATCTGAGTTGTTGCAGATCTTTTAACCTAATAAATGATATGATAAATTATTAATGACTCTTTAAGAGAAGATTGATACACAGGTGCGTAAAATATCTGGAGATTTTATGGTAATCTCCGTTACAAATATTTCCCTAGTTCTTAGAAACTAGATAGCTTAATTGTAGATATTCCAATGTCGATGTGGTGTTCATTATTTCAAGCCCTGGTTTCGACTTTATGAACTAGGACTTAAGTACTTTATAAGTGAATATGCTTTAAAATATGCAATCTGTATTTTAATAAAAAGTTACATTTTTAGTCAATCTAGCCCATGATTTCCTACCACAGTTTATGACAGTTCATTTCTTTATAAACGCATTTTTCTCTCTACATGCTTTAAAACACGTAAATAAAACAAGCAAGAAGTAAAGATGAGTGGCCCAAACGCTCACAGTTTACCAAACGGTAAGTTCCAATCTTACACACCTAAAAAAAAAACCTTAACATTTATATAATAACAAAAAGGCGTTAACGCATAAAGCCACAGGATAAATACACAATCTCTAAAAAGTGACCACAGTGTAATGAAACATTTTCTGAGAGGCTGTGGTTTGTCTCTTGGACTGCCCTGTAATTAGTATGCATTACTCTGCTGCTTTCAGTCTTGGCCCTTGGAAAGCCAAGCCATCCTTGGCTAGCAGAAATCTTGACCCTACCTCTTTCTTGCAGAATTGTTTTAATTCAACCACACTGGAGCGTTTTGGAGCATAAACTGCCTTTTTAAGGTCGTGCCACAGCATCTTAATTGGATTCCAATCAGGATGTTGACTAGGCCACTCCAAAATCTTAATTTTGTTTCTTCTCAGCCATTCAGGGGTGGATTTATTTGTGCGATTTGGGTCATTGTCCTGCTGTATAACCCAACTGCACTTGAGCTTAAGTCAAACTGATGGCTGGACAGTCTCCTTTAGAATTATTTTTTTTGTAGAGAGTAGAATTCACGACTCCATTAATTATTTAAAATCGCCCAGTCCCTGAAGCAACAAAGCAGCCTCAGGCCATTAGACTACCACCAGTGTAGTTTACTGTTGGTATGATGTTCATATTGTGGAATGCCAGCTATAACAGGACTCATGTCTTCCAAAAAGTTACACTTTTAACTCATCAGTCCACAGAATATTATTCCAAAAGTTTTAGTTTTTAGGTGTCACCAACATGTTTGGAAAACCTGAGACAAGCCTTTGTGTTCTTTTTGGTCAGCAGTGGTTTTCGCCTTGCAACTCTCCCACGGATATCATTTTCACACTTTTTTCTTATTGCAGAATTGTGAACACTGACCTTAACTGAGGCTTGCAGTTCTTTACGTTTGTCTGGGTTCTTTTTTTGAACCTCCTGGATGAGTCGTCTATGTGCTCTTGGAAGAATTTTGGTAGGCCAGCTCCTCCAGGAGAGGTTCACACAGTTCCCAGTTTTCGCCATTTGCAGATGGTGGCTCTCACTGTGATTCACTGGAGTCCCAGAGCCTTAGTAATGGCTTTGTAACCCTTTCCACAGTGACAGACATCAATGGCTTTGTTTCCCATCTGTTCTTGAATTTTGACAGATCGCAGCATCATGTGCTGCTTTTTGTGACCTTTTAGCGTACTTGACTTTGCAAGACTGGTTCAATTAAATTGATGTTTAAGTTCAACAGGGGTGGCAGTAATCATGCCTCCGTGTGTAGTGAAACTGAACACAACTACCATTTATATTTGGTTAATTGGTTGATTTAGTAATCCTTTTTCACAAAGGCCCAGGTAGGGTTGAATAGATTTGTTATTCTATACGTGAAATCATCATTCATTAAAACTGCATTTTTTGTTTACTCAGGTTATCTTTGATTACAACTTAATGGACACCCAAAGCACCTGTAACAGCTTTACACACCATTCTCTAAAAACATGTGACAAACGTGTTCATTTCCATGTGTGTTGGACACTACTAGACAATGTGATTCAGTAAGAAGAGAAATATTTTGGTGAAGGTAACGAAAGCAGGAAAGTCATGAGTAACCTGTGTTGCTGACACATTGAGCACCAAGTAGCTAGACCTTATTTCAGTATACAAAAAAGACTAAAGTAACGTCAATGAAATCAAACTTCCTTTGTTATCAAAATAGCAATAAGGTCCCTATGAAAAGCAAACAAGAAAAAAAGTTTTCAAGAGAGGGCACATTGTGAATGAGAGCTTTACAGGCATAGTGTTGAGGAGTGACAGAAGATTATATTCTTTACAGTGTTACCTTCCTAACAGCACTATAAAAAAATGCAATTCTCTGAAGATTGTTTTTTTCAATTACTAGAACCCAGTAAATTTTATAGAAATTTTTTTCCAGAAAAATCATGAACGCGCATAAAACCAATCTGTACTGTTAAACTTCTCACACAAATTCTGATAATCTATTTCAAGTTTGTGTTATTGATGCTCGCACCTAATCAACCACTTGACCCCAGCAAACAGATTTCCGAGTCTAGCACAATCGTCCTACCAGTCCGCTAACGTAACCTGCATGCTTACACTCTTCTAAAACCAGCTCGCATCTAGTGTAAGACCCAACGATCCAACACCAGAAATAAATCTGATGCACAAGGCTTTCATATCCAAATGCATCCAAATTAAGGCTCAATTTGGTCATCTTTAATGCTCCTTTTGAAAACGTATCAAATTGCTAACCAATTATGAAGCAGAAGTAAGTTGTATAAGGTAATGGGTGCACAATGTAAAAAGTAACTTCCTTCATAACAGTTATGGGGGTTATGTATAAAAAGTGAACCTGGTGCCAACTTAAAAAGGTAGCCTTGTCACGTCAATAAGCAATGGACTGGTTTCTAGGCTTCTCTGCATTTTTGTAAATACAAAATCATGTCAACAATATGAAGGAGCCACAACAAATTTCTTCCAAAAATCACAATATATAGCCTTATCAGTATCGACTACAATGTACTTGTGTGCATTAGTTATAATACTGCTGTGAGAGGTTCTGTGGCAATTGGTTGAAGCCAGCAATTGATCATAATATAGTTCCATGCAGGTAAGCTTGTTTCCCATGGATTCTTAAAGTGTAGTGATGAATATTTCAGTTTCACATAGTAGCACTGCATGTAGGGACAGGGATAAGCGCTCTCTTTGCATGGGAAATAGCCGCTTGTGTTACTTTCACCCAGGAAGCAGCTCGTTGGCATGTGGCCTTGAGGTACACAACATCATCCCTGGGTGCTCAATCTGCTGTGCATATCCATAGCCTTCTGTGAGTTACTTTTAAAATACCCATGCTGATTACGGTAGATCAACCATTTTTTCTGACCAAAGGCCATCCATCCATGACAAAACCTTCACCCCTAAAATGCCAAGGACTTCCAGGCCCACATTAAAAAAAAATATATATACATTTATGGTTTCCTTGTAAATTTTAAGACGCATCTGATTCACAAAAAATAAAGTAAACCACAAAAAGAACCATGATTCTATAAGAGGTTCAGTTCCAAAACTTACCTCGACAAAAAGCCAGATATATTTTTCGGGTTCAATCTGCAAAACATATTAAAAGTGGAACATGAAACATCCAGCGTTCTAGTATGTGGTACTGTGCACAGTGAGGAACGTACACGTCGACAGAAAGAAGTGAACACCGGTCACATAAATCACAGGCCGAAATAAACCCAAGTCGTTTGCATTCATTCCAGGTGTAGGTAATTATATATATTATATATATATATATTCGAAGCAATGTGTTTTTATTTTAACTGCAGTAACAATCCCTGTTCCTTCTACCCAGGCTTGGTGAGAAAAAAACATGAGAAAGCTAAACCCATAACTATGTAAATCATCATACGATGATGGGTCAAATAATTCTGCAAAGCTTAAGACACGACTGGATGTCCATACAGCAAACGGAGCTCAGTGGCTTCTGTGTGCACAATAAAGACGTACATTCTACGGTCTATAAGAGACGTTCGTGGCATGTCTGATTATCGTTAATAAGCTGAAGAATCTTAGAAATCTCCTAAGGGTGGAAAAACGTCTATCACATTACATTAATTATTATATCTGCTGAGGTTGAGACAAAAAAAATGCACTTGTTCGCATGGTTTGTACATATGGTAACATGTCAGTTTCTCATTTGCATATTATGTTTTTTATTACAATCAGGCATGTGCATGTCCCAGTAAACAATGAAAAGTACAGAACTCATGGGTAATTCCATACACTTTTCCAAATTTTTCCCAGACAACTTCCAGCTGTTCATTTAAGATGGAAAATAATGACTACTCTGCTACAGGTGGGAACTTATTTCTATATAGAGGGCTTTTATTCCGTGATCAAAGTGTACACACACAGTCATGGGCATGTTGGGTTTAAATCTGATGAACGCACTTTTCCAATGGATAAGTCTTTAATCTCTGCATGTTTATTCACTAAACTTTAGGTTTGCTGGAGTTTTCTTCATAGCGTTGACATATTATGAAGGACCAATTTATAGTATGCAGGGCCAGCTCAACCCATATTGGTGAAACTCCGTAGGGTTGTCCATTAATAATGCATTGATAGTTTCAGCTCATGGTTACAGTAATGTAATTTAGCATCGACAAAAACCTGGTTTTATTTGATTTTGCTCCAACCAACCATGTGATATTTTGGGTCCTCTTAACTGACTGCACACTTAACTGACTGTTTACGCCAATGCTTGTACAATGAAATCCTTTCATCTAAAGACTTCAGTTATTCAGGGTTTCAGGCAGAGTTGTTGAAACTAAGCTATTCTGTTTTCTCACAGGTAGCATAAGGAGTCAGGGCGTTTGTATGGCTAATCTAACAATAAGCTACAACTAGTACGTTACCTGCCTTTTATACCCTGTACATAACTAAACCTTGTGCAGCAAGCTTCCAGAGGTCACTAAAATTATTATTTTTTTGTTTCATGTACATTTATAACCGGGCTTTGTGTGTGTGTGCGTGTCTGCTTGTTAGGTGTTAATCAGTGATTTGGAAAACAAGCAGGGCAGGCTGATGATGTGTTATACTCGTTAATTTATTAGACTTCTGGTAGCCATAGACACGGCTTGCAGACTGATAATTACCGTGCTTTATTAGCTCACTGATACGGACACCATGCTGTCCCTGGAAATTCACGTGTTTAACTAAGACGATAAATTGTTGATTCTAGATTTGCGGCAGAGCGGGGTAGCAAGCTTTGTTTATTCAATACGAGAAGTGTTGGAGAGATGGGAGCTTAAGTTCTACGTACAGTTTGAGGATTCCATCTGGTCGCTGACATTTTTTTAAAGCCAGATAAGGCAAAAGATACTAAAGGTCCTTATTTCACCTGTAATCTGAGGTAAATCCACCAGATACTGGTAAATCTGACTCATCATGGAAGGAGCTGATGTAAATCAGAAGTGACACTGACATCCTGGAACATAGCTGGCCTCCAAAATATCTGATGGATGGTAGGGGGGGGGTGTAAATTGCAGAGGCCCCTTTATGAAAGAGCAAACAGTCTTATGTTACAGATGTAGCTCTTTTGATGTCTAGCCTCTCTCTCTCAAGACCCCAAATTTCACCGCTTAATGCTGTCTTTGGTTCATTTGTACTGCATAGGAATGCATATGCTGTACATTCCTTAATGACATTTTTATTTATCATACATTAAAATATACTATTTTGTGCATGATTTATTTTAGATTTCTAAAAACAGACTGTTAAACAAAAATATAAGGAAAAGGAAAGAAAAAGATTTTCCTCAAGTGTTATAGCTTTCTAGTGTTACACAGACTACATAATGGTAAAAACATGTGATATGTTACAGATAATTTAACTTTAACTCAAAATTGCAAAATTTCCCCCAAAAAAGTAAACTAAACACAGTTTCCTATTCACTTTTTGGGTAAATTATGCCAATGAATAGATGAGTTCTCAAATGTTTTAGCTGTAACAATGCTGCATATTATGGTGCTGCAGTGCCTCTAGTGGCGAGTCTTGTTATTGCATTTGTTTTGTGCACAATGTATACATTAAAGCTAATGCAAATTAAATCAGACATCATTTGCACTGTAAATAACTAGGATAATATGTCAACATGTTTCATTTACTCAGACATACTTGAAAGCGGAGGGATACTGCTGTTAAATGTATATGTTATGTCTTACAAACAGAAAAAAAAAAAAAAAAAAAAAAGGAGTACCTAACATAAAACGCCTGTATATTGGAGTGCCTGGAATGAATGCAGCCAACGCATATTAAAGAGCACCAAACACTGAAAAGATTAATCACATACTGTACTTTTACCAAGAATTGCCACAACTGCATTTCCAATGAATCATCAAAATAATTTTCTTAAATTTTGGTTCAACGACGTTTGTAAAAGGGCAGTAAAATCCATTTTATCCAGTTTTCTTCGAGCGTCTTTACGCGTGTGTATACTATATATACATTTAATATCACATACACACTTGAGAGATTATTGCTACTGAAATGGATGATTTTGATAATTTTTTGGATGTGTGTGTGCAACATGGATCACCACTGTAAACGCCAATGTCACCTTTTCATCAATTTGGAGGGAAGGGTTGCGTGATCAGGCAACAAAAAGCTAAAAGGGACAAAATAAGCATAAAAAAAATATATATTTAACCATAACAAAATTCATAATGTTACTACATAAATAATACCAATACAGTATCCTGTAGATTTCTATTGAATTTTTATTAATACAAATAAATCATTTACTCTATTAAAAGTCCCGCTGTGTAGAGAATCAGAAAGATATCACAAGAGTAACACGGAAGGACCATCAGGATGCAACGGCTGTTAACACCACACATCCGGGCTTGTCATTCTTCCCTTTTTTTGACAAGGTCCTCGGAGAGAGATCTTTGAAAAACTCCCTTCTTTTCGCCGCTTACCTCGAACAGGAAGAGCAATTTATTTCTCTGAGCAAAGCGTTGGCACGAGTTCAAGAGCTAGTCTGCTCATTTGATTACAAAGCTCTTTTCATGAAGTATTAAACTACGCTGAGCCGAGACTCATGCACACTATCAGCATGGAGAGAATTTAGTCACTCGGCGTGCTACATGCATGGATTTTTAGTTTGAGAAATCTCAGTGGTTAGATTATTGACACCGCAAACACCGCATTCTTGGCAGATTTTTGGTAAACTATATTAGGACATTTAAAAAAACCATGAGTAAACGCTGGTCATATTATTGACCTCAACTGAAAAAAATAGGTCCAGTTGTCTAGACTGTGTGATTAAAGAAGAGTTTACGCTAGATCAAGTTTATATTTCAAATGCTGGTATGAATTTGGTGCCCAAAAATACATACAGTTAGGTTATTGGGAGTACTTTCTTAGGATCTGCACAATGATCCCCCCCCATTGTTATTTCTGAAACATTAAGTTGCTGATGGTTGTTGATTGGTTCCAATCACTTTTGTAATGGTAGAGGAGATAAGTAAATTTCAATGAAGGTAATTCATCAGATAATGCTAGACTGCCATCTATCCTAGCTCCTAAGAGGAAACTTCCAAACTAAATGTCTCCAAAACAATTACGAGCATTTTCATAAATGAACTTGCATTATGCTAAAAGCCCTAACGGCAGAACTGATGTACAATGAAACTCATGTAGGCTATGCACTCCTTAAGTAATGTTTGCTCGCGTGACTGTCATATTTGCTTTAATTCCAACGGTTCTGCCATAGTCTGACTCAACAGGGGATCTTGCCAGAAAGAGAAAAAAAATTTAAGTGAAAATTGAATCCAGAGCAGGCAAGGTAAAGTTTCAGCTAAATTGGCAGCTGTCTAAATATACAAGGTGGCGGACCCTTTACACAAGGAAGCCGTGCGCTGGAGAGCAGTATTATCATAATCCAAAGTGACACTTTGTGCTTTGTGGCTTACATCACAGGAGCAAACTCTATAACTTTTTAAAGAATCATTTATCTACACAATAATAAACTTATAAACTTCAACACAATCTGGGGAACTGGGAAACAAAAAAACAAAAAAAGACAAAAATATTGGATTAAGTTTCTAAAAATTCCTTCTCATAGTTATTAAACTTCTTGGAGAAGCTTTCAGCGGAATATTCATTTTCTTGTTCGTTTTAATATCCAATGGGGTGTAATTAAATGATGTGTAAAGCAGGTCGCTCATTTTACTCCCCGACTTGCTATTGCCAATTAAGAATGGTTTCTGAAATTGCGACTATGCCGGGTATGGGGAGAACAGTGTTTCCGCATCGCACAACATCACATTAACGATAGGGGCAGGATCACAAATATACACAAAAAATAATTCACTTAAAAGACACATACACACATATCACATTTATCTATCTATATATACACAGTATATATAAAATTACATACAAACACTGTATGTTAGGAAACAGCATGAGTCTTACAGATGTGACCAAACATACAAAGAGTATAAAATGACTAATAACGTATAACATATCAGTGGTTATATTCTGTTTCTGAGACAGAGAATAAAAACAAGTGACACTAATATATTCTATTCACGAATAGGCAACAGGTCAGCAAGGCAATTTAAACATCAATGTTTGGATCAATTATTGCCCAAACTTTTACCACAAAGTTGGAAGCATAGCATTGCCCAAAATGTCTTGGTATGCTGAAGGGGTCATTTACCGTCACGCACAGAGCCCCGACGTCAACCTCACGGAACCCTTTTGGGGTGCACTGAAACAGATTGAGAGCCGGGCTTTCTTGTCCAACATCAGTGCCTTACCTCACAAATGCTCTACTGGTTGAATGGGCTAAAATTCCCACAGTAACCCTCCAAAATCTTGTGGAAAGCCAGTAGAGTGGAAACTGTTATAGCTGCAAAGGGGGACCAACTAAATATTAATGTCTATGTATTAAGAATGCAATGTCATCAAAGTTCCTGTTGGTGTAATGGTCAGGTGTCCCAATACTTTTGTCCATATAGTGTATGTGTGAATGCATGGTTACACTGAACAGACCACCATATTTCCCCATGTACAAGACGCTACCTTGATTTTGGGGCCCGGAATTTGAAAAAAAATTATTACATAAAGCTATTGAACTCAGGTTTTATTCATCATGAAATTCATACTCATCACCCTCACCACTCCCATCCATTAACTGCCCCTAAATTAACCCTAAAGACCCCATCAACCATAACTGTCCCTAAATTAACACTAAAGACCCCATTAACCATAACTGCCCCTAAATTAACCCTAAAAACCCCATTAACCATAACTGCCCATAAATTAACCCTAAAAACCCCATTAACCATAACTGCCCATAAATTAACCCCCACTTCCCCTAACTTTCAGCAGCCCAAATATTAATTTTATACTCACTGTTAGATGAGTTGCTGAGCAGTGTGAATCCAATAAGGAAAGGGGCGGGGCCAATCATCAGCGTGGCTGCAGGGACTGGGAAGTAGTAATTGCTGTAGGGGCGTTTAGGGCGGCGTTTTTGCACCTCCCCTGAAATGTGCCGCCCCTCTACAATCTACAACCACTGTATAAGACACCCAGTTTTTAGACCCTAAAAGGTGCGTCTTATACATGGGGAAATACGGTATACATGCATACATATATATACATACATAGACACACACAATATGTTTAGTGTACCGTACACTTATTTCATCTATAATTATTTTTTATGTATGCCGTGCCAGCTGATTTCTAAGCCTTCAAATAGGAGAATGGTCGTGGGAACGGTCACGCTATATTTTCAATTTCAGTTTTCACTCCCAGCAGGCGTAAACCCTACCTGTGTTTCATGGATGCCTCCCACAGAGGAATGTTAAAATAAAAGGAACGGCTATTACATTCCCATTATAACAAACTTGCTCTCCACTGTTGCCAGGAGCAGGATAAAAAAAAAAAAAGCACTGAATATAATACATGTGGAGCTTGGGAAATCTGTTACAAATTGAATGCGATAAAAAAAACAGCTAAGTAATAGCAATTGTGGTGAACGCTCACCAAGAACAAAGCTACAGAAAATGCCTCTGCGTTAACCTGCTAAAAACCCACTTCATGGAAATCAGTCACCTTCGCTTCCTACCGGGCTATGTTTTCAAAACAGCTCTTTGGCCACAGCCGTAATAAATATAAACTTATACCTTCAAAAAGTTCTATACACAGAAAATATACATCAATACACACATTGCATGCCACCAAGTAACGCTACATTCAGACACAGTTCAATGAGACAGAGAGACCTGGATGGACCTGCTGGGGGAAGACAGAGACCGAGGGCACCAAACAACATGATGAGTTTGCTGGGAATTGGGAGTCCTACTTTGACAAACTGAAATTGGGTAGGAGCCAAACTTTGTTGTTCTTATACTAGAAGTTAGTGAGGATGTGTTTATAAAAGTTTAGTAAGTGACCGCACTGAGCTTGAGGCCATTATTTGTACTCCTTTTCGTTTATTATTTAAACTAACTTCTGGGAATCGTGTATATGTGAATTAAGAGAGAGATAAAGATTTAAATTTAGGATATCATTCTCCACCAAGACAATGGGCAATACCTATCCCCCCCAAAACAAAAACAAGCGCCTGATATTTGAGAAGCTTGGTTGTTTTTTTAACGTAATCCTCACCAACTCTAGAGAGAGAAGGTTCTTGAAGAGAGAAGGTAGTATTTTGAAAGACTGGTCTCTCTGACAGCTTCTGCATTGACACAAAGTAACAATGGCACAGGAGTACTGTTACATTTAAAGGGACACCCCTGCCATTATATGCATTTGGAGACACATGCAAACACATGGAGAATCCCCCCCTCCCCACTGCATTTGCCCCTTTTCCCATCCCCAAGCTAAATGAAGGAGATGCATTTTGGCATTGATCTTGTGTATTTGATCCAACTTGAGCCTATCTTTTTTCTGGCTTCCTCACCTCAGCTCAGCTCTGATATATTGATTACCTTGAACTCTGGATTCCTGATCTTGGTGCTCTAAAATATTGATTACCCAGAATTCCATCTTCCTGATTACAGCTCATCTTGAATATCCTGCATGTGCACCCTTACTGCGGAATCTGACCTTGGTCTCAGAGGATGATCAGAAGGTCCCACAGCTGCTCAAACCCCAAATGCTCAACCTGAAGGGGGAAGCAGTTGGATGGCATTTTTTGAGGGGACAGTCCTATCCTGCACCACTGTCCCCTCTGATACCCTGAGCTTGACAACTTGCCTTTAGAAGACGCTGCAGCTCCAGAATTACCCCTTTGTGCTCCTATTTTTACACCACAGCTAATCAGTGGGACGAAATATGTGTAGGGGGGGGTTGCATTATACCCCCCTGGAATTCTTGTGTGAACGGGTGCACATGGGTGCAGATGCCAGGAGATGTGTTCACACAAAAAAGTATAAGGGATTCTGTAGAATCCCTCCATGGATTTGCAATGGGGACCACATGAACAGGGATATGATGGCTGAGTTGTGCCTATAACATCTGATGCTAACATGCAAGACCTCTGGGGCAATGTTATTAATATGCTGCACTGAGGCCAGGAAAAACTCAGAGTTGGCTCCTCATAACGCACATGGAGGACAGAGAGTTAAAACATTTCATCGCTAAAACAGATAAAGATTACTCAGCTATTTAGACACACAGTCTGAATGCTCTTTGGATACCTCGTAAATTAGGGAAGTCAGGGTGTAATACAGATAGTAGGAAAGAAATATGACAAACATAAGTATCACGTTAACCATTGTTAACAATGTAAGTTCTTAGAGGGGCTTACATGTAACGCAAAACATTTTTTGTACGGCTCCCTAACATATAAAACAGGAAGATGCATTGTTTGACATCTCTGCTTTGGGTCAATTTGCTAAGAGGAAATAAAGGAAATGACCACCCATCCTGACTTAACACATAAAAACTTGTCAGTTATATAATCGAAAGAGACGCAATAGTAACATTTTCTTTTCAGTTCTAAAAACACAGAGGCTGATGGGTTCTCATTAAACTACCCTTGGTGGTTTAAATGTATAGCTTCAATGACAAAACCGCACCAAGTCATTGTGTCCTAGACCCATGAAATGAGTAGATTGCCCTCTGAGGAAAGGTATGAAATGGTGCAGCATTGTCACAATTTCTGGGGAAATATCTTATTTCTGAGACTATTGTTGCTGACATGATTTCGCCATCTAGTAAAATAAAACAGTTAATCAGAAGAATGTGTACTGACGAAAGAATTCAAGTTACACAATCTGCTTCCTGATTTTATTTGTCATGGAAACAGAAGGTAAACAGTTAAAGTCTGATTTCACATTTATGAATGCAGCAATCCTAAAATGTGCTTACTATGTTTACCTTGAGATTCATTCCGGATGAATTTCCTAATTCTCTACCTGGCTGCTGAGTTTTGATGCTAAAACAAATCACTAATTAGTGCCTTTAGAACCTATATGGCCTTCTGGACATTGGCAATCTATTACATATTTGATATTAGAAATAGTCTAAGCAATGGGGCTGGAATGTCTCTTTTCTGTAAAAATAAATAAAAATAACTTTACTAAATCACATAAATGTCTTCATACTTACAGGGAATTTGGTCTGTTCACTTTAATCACTTCCAGGTCAGGGTCGCTAGAGTTTAGGTTATTCAGATTGGAACGCTGAGCACAGCCCGAGTTCACTGAACTGTTTGCGTTTGACGAACTGACAGACTCTGCACTTGAATTTACACTGTTCCTCTTCTCATCTGAAAACAACCAACAAAAAAAGGCATTTAAAGAAAATATGATTTATAATCCGCATATATTTATGTTTTAGTTTGTATGGCTTCAGGATGGCCTCCAAGACCACAATAGGACCAAACATACAAACAACAACTTTGGGGCAAAGTGTAAATGTAAAACAATCAACATGGAAACCCTGTTGATTGCCCAAAACAACCCCAAGGACCATGTTACATTACTAGAAAAATGAATGCATAGTTCTTGGCACCACCTAACTATAAATGGGTACTGGCCACTTTGAGCTTTACATGGCCACTACCCCTA
Source organism: Sceloporus occidentalis (assembly GCA_023333645.1). Taxonomy (NCBI): domain Eukaryota; kingdom Metazoa; phylum Chordata; class Lepidosauria; order Squamata; family Phrynosomatidae; genus Sceloporus; species Sceloporus occidentalis. The sequence goes on along the minus strand of JALMGF010000036.1, from coordinate 6,251,200 downwards.
TAAAGTTAAATGATGCTAATTTGTAGAAGGTTGGTCATCATGTTTCTTTTGTGCACAGACGGAGTGGTAATGCCAGAAGGACTGTCTGTACAGCTTGCATGGAATGAGCTACATTTCCATATTTATAGAAAATTCTTCCAATCAACAATTAGAGTACAAAGCAAAAATAACCTCTTACATTAATGTTTATGAAAAAAATATATTCTTTTTACAGGATACATTTTCACCACTCTGCCTAAAACAGTAGAATATTAAACCCAAACATTTCCTGTACGGTACTGGGGAAGTGTCCTGGCTAATGGACACATCAATCTCAGATCCAAGCCACTAGTGACAAAGTTCCCTCTAAATACAAAGTCAATGACCCATCTACTAAGTTCCCCAATAACTTCTGATTTCACACACTAGTAGTATAGTAGTCTAATTCAGGCCCATTGGGGAAAAATTGTGTTTTCTGACAAAGATCATTTGTACTGTGTTTAATTATCCACAAGCCAACATAGGGATCAATAATGTTACTTAAGGACCATCCTTTTATCACTCCTTAAGGAAGAACTGGGCATAAAGCAATGGGAGATTATCTGCCATTTTCTGGCATGAAGATCAATGCTGACAGATTAATTTAATAAGATTCTCGACAATTTCTCTGGTTGTCAGAACATATGTTTAGCCATTTTGATTTCCAACGCTTTATAGATTTCTCCCTACTTTGATTACAGAAACGTAGAATTTGACAGTAGATAAGAACCATTTGGCTCATCTAGTCTGCTAATTTTTCCTGATGTAAGGGATTCAAATCCATATCAGTCCTTCGTCTGGTCCCACAGTGAGTATAGCTTAAAGTCTATCCCATGCATGCATAAATTCCCTTGTTGTATTAGAATTCACCACTTCTGCTGGGAGACTTCCATTAATCTACTACTCTCTCAGTAGATTAGAACTTCCTTGCCTTGCATCTAAGTCTCTGACCCTCTAGTTTTAGACTACGGCCTCTTGTTCTAACATTTCTACTCCAAATAAGCTTAACTCCTGCACTTAAATGCCTTTATGTATTTAAATGTTTTTACTGCATCTCCCCTCTCTTCTTTCCTCCAAGCTGTATATATTAAGATCTTAGTCTTTCCTGATATTTTTATCCTGCAAATCATTTTTTTTTTTTTTTAGCCCTCCTCTGAACTCTCTCCAATGTGTCAATATCCTTCTGGAGATGGGGTCTTCACAGATCTCAGGTCAGGCCTCACCCATCAGAAATAATTACTTTTAAGTCCCTCTCCTTCGTTGTCACTGACAGAGCAGTGTCCCCAATACTATATACTGCGTTGGGATTTTTACGTTCCATTTGACATTTAGCAACATTAAACTGCAGCTGCCACACTCTCTATCGTTCTTCTAATTTACTTAGCTCATTTGCCATTGGACTTGTTCCACCCTGTTGCAGACCTTTGTATTATTTGCAAAAAAGACATACCTTACCTTAAAGATCTTCTGTAACATCACTAATAAAAATATTGAAAAGTCCAGGTCTCCATACTGATCCTTAAGGTTAGTCAGTTACATATGGTGACACTCGAGAAACGGCACATTCCTCAAATATTACAGACAATATTAACAGACTAGAACATATTTAGAAAATGTGCAAGGTACTTTACTTTTGGCTCACAGACGAGGAGAACCAGGAACCCTCAACACTACAGGATTTAAGTGTCTCTTCATAATAGGATTTTTTTCTTCAGAAATGCAAATGTAGTCGGCATAATGCAAAACGGACCACCCGTGAGAACGTTGGTGAGCTAGGAACCGACTAGAAGCCTGTGTCCTAAATATGGATAAAGGGTTTGCAGCTCTTTTTGGTTACCCTGTTGTTTTTGAACATTGGATGCCGTTTTGCCCAAGGAACATCCAGCAGACAGCGGTGAGAAAGATTTTGCCTGCTGGTGTGGTGGACTAAGTCACTGAAGATTACTGGGTATCCTTTATATAGCCAGTTATCGTCAGAATCTAACATATGTAAATCAGGACTTGTGCTATGGTGTTGTAGCTCAGCACAGAGACATGCTTTGGTATGATTAGGAAAAAGTATAGATGGGTACAGCATGTTTTATATTTTTTATTATTCAATATAGTAGACATATTTAATAAAAAGTAATGTACTATAAAATAGTCACCTATCTGGAGATGTGGGGAATAACATATTTTGCATGTTTCATTCCCATCCATATGGGGTAACACCCTTTTATAATGGTGGGAAAACTAAAAGTTAATTTCCATCTAATAAAAACACTTAAATAAATGGTGTTTTTGCTTTCCAATGCTAATTGCATCTCATACTAAACATTAATAAGACCCCTGAAGAAGAACCCTCTGAAGTCGTGAAAGTATGTCCAATGTCTTGGACACCCTGGCAATTCACAGACAGGAGGGCGGCTAGGAAGTGAGCTACAAGGGCAGCTGGAAAGGCACGTCCCAATTTAAGGAATTAACTTTGACTACAAACTCCATATTAAACACTAAAGACACAATTTTCTCAGAATAACTAAAATCCAGCAGCAAAAAAACCCATGTAATTGTCTCTAATCAAAACGAGGGTACAGCGAACATATCATTGTCAAAAAATGAAAAATAATCCACAGGTAAAAACGGACAATTGACATACTCAAGGAAAAATCACTGCAGCTGCTGCTGGATAATTCGGGAAAACTCAGAGGAAACTCCAGGGAAATAAAAACTATTATGGAAGATTAAAGCATTTTGTATACATTGTATTACATTACCTCCCAGGGACTTTTGCCAGCACTGGCTTTGTGTCTATTCCCGGCTGGTGTGAGTCCAGCGATTAATTCAACTTAACCCTTTTCTTGTCCAAGCCATAGGATAAATAAGCACACGACTGCTGGAGATACAGTTAAGAAATCCTAAGGGAAAGACCTTTTGGTACTTCATTGTCCAACGCACATTATAATCGTATGCCGCCAATTAACAGGGTGCATTTAGGTCATTACATAGAACAGACTTTAATATGATTTCTCTTGAAAGCACAATGTCATGCCTTACTTTAGAACCGAATAAAAACGCCAGTATTTTGAATTTATGTTCATTCCTTGGTTGACATCATCGCATTTACATTACATTATACGCCTTAATGATTTAACAAAGAACATTTTCCATCAAAAACAACTGTTTAAAACTGTATTTACTTGTCCCTTCAGAGAGAACTACTGAGCAAAATCTTTCTTTTATTGCATTCTTTGCGTGCTAAGTAAGCTTCCCATATTAGCTGTAAATGAAAGTCGCATGTGGAGCCCATCACAAATGAGTCCGTGTGCTGTTGATTTGCTCGACCTCTCAGGGTAATGGTCTCAGAGTGTCATTCTGTACAACTGACGTAGATGCAATCTCTACTTCTTCTTCTGTCAAGAATACATGTAAGTTATATAAATCTGACCCTGACCTGGTACATTTATAGGGCAAGAAGAGAGACAAACTGCCTCAGTTTTCTGACCAGAAATCAACCGATCGGGGGAGAAGCGCAACCTGGCATGAATTAAATGTTACATGAAATTACAGACAGTAATTATCTTTCCAATATCATTTAGCAATGTTCATCCTCTCACAATATGAGAATCCCAAGCCTTGACCTTAATGCCTGGGAGACGGGGGTGTCAGATAGTGACCGCCCCACCGAAGCTCAGACAGAAACATCTTTACAAATTGGGCCAACAGCAGGTATCTGATAAGCAGTGCTTTACTATTTCAAGTAGCAGCACAGTATAGCCCAGATGTTCTTGTTGAGTGTTATCTCTCTCTTTGAAAAATATCTCCTCGATAAATAACACAGGAGATAAACTGTGGTTATAATAAAGGGATTCTGGCATTGAAACTGCATTTTCAGTAATTGTTGCACTAGGATACATGTTTTATGATTGTGGGCTCCCCTTTCTGTATATTTTTGTGTGATGTGTGTATTTACAGGTTCTGGCCAAACACTAGGGTTAGAAAGCCCTCCTGCCTCACAGGTTCCTCATTAATCATGTCCAGAGAGGCCTTTAAATTGCTGGACAGTCTCATTTGGGTTAAAATACAGTGCGGCCCCATTGATCCACCTCCTTGGTAAGCAATACAGCCATGAAAAATGAGACAGGACTCAACAAACTTGGGGTACTCTGATGAAGTGGCGGGCTAAGCAATATATGGCCATACAGTGTGACAGAATCCCCAATATTTATGCCTTAGATGGGTGTTTTAATGGTATCCACTCGGTATGCATTGAATGCTTGCTTAATAGGATAATGCTTGTGTAACAGGATATTAGCCTCCAGCAAATCTAAGAATAAAATGCACAGGTGTCTTAGGTTTAAATATTCACATACTACGAAAGAATATATCCAACTTATTTTTAAAGCAAACGTTTACAGTTTCTATTTCATGGCTGGTAAATAGGACCACTAAGCACCAACACCACATTAGAATTCTTGTAAGTCATTAGAATAAACGCTTACTTTTGGCAATGTATGCAGTTAACCATAAGCAGTGCTACAAACTCAAGCTCCCGACAAACTTGGCTGCGTTGAGAAATCTTCTGTTGTGTGTTCTAACCTAATACAAGCCTCCATGACCTACCGTGTACAACCATTTGTTTTACAGTCTGACAGCAATCTATTGCTAAAGCAATAAAACAGTTCCATGCCATACATCACCTAGGCTTCCACAGGTAGGCAGCTGCCACAATTTAAAGCATTTGGCATGCAGCAGCAGCAGTCTCCTTCTTTACACCCGGCCCGTGGAATCATGATCTCTGATTGTAGGGACACCTGTATCATTCTTCTCAGTCTAGTTAACCAAGAGGGCTTGCAGAGCTCGCTGCCTGACAAATATACCTGAGAAAAGATGATGGAGATATGGAAGAAAAAAAAAAAAAAACCAACCTCCATAGTTGATCATATGCTGTTTGTAACTGAAAACAACTCTGTCATACAGGAGTAAAGTCAAACAGCTCAGTAAGGGAGATGGATGGCCAGAGAGTGCCAAAGGCGGCAATATTAATGGGGCAGTGTTCATGCCTGGGTCTCGGCTAAAGGTAATGAATTACAAACCAAACCTATAACTCACATCTCTCTAACTTGTATCTTACATTGAAATTATCAATGCTATTTAACTGAGGGAGAACCAACGGTACCGGTGCTGTCTTTAAAGGGACAGTCACGCCATGTGTCTTCATTGTCACTGTCTACAACAATAAGACTTCCTCGTCTAGACATTGATTTACTTTAGCGCTTAATGCAAAACATGTATTGAGGAGACATCAGGTAATCTGAGGTTTGAAAGTGTACACACGTCTGGACTGTACTTAAATCTGCAGATTCTTTTACTTTATAACGCGTGGCAAAAAAGGAAGAAAAATGTTAGCCAGCCTCAGACTTAAGGGTAATTGTAAAAATGCACTGGGACAGACGTCCGGAGTGTTTCCTCACCATCCAAAAAAATAACAATATCCACAGAGAGAGGGTGGTTTTGGATCAGCTTAGGGTTAACACGCACAGCATTGGGGAACCAGTGTGTGCCATTTGGCCTGGGAATGATGGGAAAGTGAACGAGGTGCTTCAGCTTTACTTTCCCACCTGTCCGTTGCCGTTTCAAAACTTGTCACTGGCCAAGACACAGTTCCAGCTCTCGCGTTTGAGCGCTGAAGAACACTTGTTTCCGTGAATAAGGAAAAGGATATTCTGTGTCCAGTTTCTGAGACTGAGCTGCTGGGGTTCGGCCAAAGCACAGTGATTTTTCTCACTGGGACACAGGTGCTTTTGACTATTAATACTCTGCGATACTTTCAGAGAATGCTGGCCTTGTGTATTTTCCTTATGTTTCAGCAACCCCCTACTACAAGTGATCATTATCGGTTCCCAGTTTGTTTTGGGAGGAATGCAAACACCCGGTTCTCTGCAGTTCTCACTGCTAATATTAGTTTGTGTAAAATGAAGAAACTTTTTCCTGCGCCGATCTTCTCTCTAGAGAGACCATTCCACACTGTGGGAGATACTTGTCTGCTAATTTAGCAACCATTTCATGCCACAATAGCTCTAAATCCCCAATTAACCTAGCAATCATGCCAAGACCGAAGCAGAAAATAAAAACGTGATTTCCACCTTCCATCCTTAATTTATTTTCTCTGCGTTCAGGTTGGGGAGTAATTCCTGCATACAGTCTGGTGATTTCACAGTTTCCAGTTTCACTGCTGGGAATCTGAAAGTCCCAATATGATTTAAGGGACACAAAGCAAATTAATGCTGGTGAAGTGGTTCCATGTAGTGTAACTTACACTGTACAGTGCCAGATTAAGACCTTCTGGGGCCCCTATGCACATAGCTTTTAGCTCCTTGTGTACGGTGTACGTCAGGCATGTGGCTCCTCTTCTCCTGGCACGCTGTAGAAGAAACTGATGTGTCACATTACATGACCCATCTGGGGGTTTATTTTCAAACTACGGTAGCCTAGAGGACTACTGCTCCTATGTAGGTGGGGCTGGATCATCCAATAAAGCACAGGGTTCACAGAGTTTGGGGACAAATATGTCTTCCTGTCACACACGCACACCTATACACACACTATCCTTTACAAGTTGTGAATGTGGCCGCCAGCCACCAAGACTACACTTGAAGAACATGTGAAAAATGGGCAGGGTGTGGGCATTTAAAAGTACTAGGCATGTTAAGTTATGTATGATGCAAAGTTTCAAAAAAGTGATTTTTTTGGCATCCAATATAAAGATCCAGTAAACAGGAACATTGCAGTGGATGCTATGGAGATAAAATCATGTTTTAAACCTGGGTTTCAAAGCTTGTAGCAGAATCACCTTTTCTGCACAGCCAGATGGTTTCTAATGTCGTATTTAGCTTTATATTCAGCATGGTATGTAAAAGAGCACAGTCATGTAAATTACATCTAATGTATGCCAAGTCAAACAGGAAATACCATTAGCTGTACATTGAGATGGCGCATTATATCACTTAGGATCACAAGTAACAGTTTAGGAAATGTATTATTCTAATAGGCCTAAACATCGCCTTATTATATGCTCTTAAACAAAATAGCTTTTAGCCACTTAAAGGTTTTATTACTACTAGTAGCAATTATATGTAGTTTCGCCAAATCATCAGGAGAACATCACCGTACATACGGCAATAGTGCCCATTCCAGTTGTTTCTGTCCACACAAGGATACTGGGTATTCAACGGTCATAAAATCACCAACCATATTTACAAGAACTCTTCCTGGTTTACACATTACACACATGCAACACATTCAATGCAAATATTAAACACAAAATACTATAAAAGAGAACAGAAACCCAAATCAGTGATATGATGCATAAGAACGCAAATGGAAAAAAAATGCATGGCTGTAAATACTATTAAAAGGGATCACAGAAAAAACAGATGAACAAAAAAAAAATGCAATAGCTTTGGAAAAAGATTTAAGGGAAATGATGAATTCTGAGATAAACCCATAACGGAATCCAGCAGTGACAACCATCTCTTATTCTTATATTTAATATAATAAAAACAATACAATTTTGTTTTAGGTGTAAGAATTAGAATCCTGCTCATAGGTTTTTATGCTTATGCCCTTCACAAACGAAAAAAAATAATTTTATGCTAGGGGATGTCAATGATATTTGTTCTTAGGAGATTTCCAACACTGGTTCCTTGGACGTCTCCCTTTTCCCGGGGAGAGGGAAGGTGAGGCTAAATCGAAGAGACGTGACCAGTCACGTGGGGCTAGAGCTATCCTTGAATAGCTGTGGAAAGGGATGGGCAGAACCTGGGTGATGAGCGAGTGGTGCTAAGCACCGGTCCCCCCACTACCCAGAGATTCCTGGACCTTGGAGACAAAGTTCCAACAGGTTGACTAAGGTTTAAATCACAAGTAACTTTTTTTATCATCATTACTACAATCCGATAATTTTTATAATCCAATATCTCTCGATATAAACATTGCTATATAAGTGTACAGGTACCTATGACTCCAATACGGGTGGACAGACTTATTTTCATGATGCCTTATGTCAGATCCCGAAACACTGGCAGAAGTGGGGGTATATTAATCCACCAGCCAATAACTCTGCTTGCTATGCTTTCAAATGGACAAGTTTCAATGCCTCTTGGCAGATGAACTGCTAATCTATTTTGGGCCACTAGCTTTGGCTAGATGTAAAAAGGAAGCAAGCTGTAATTAGTGAGAGGGAAAACAAAAAGAGGGACTGAAATGCAAGTACCAGCCTCCCGCGGGGGGGGGGGGGGGGACATGGACATACCCACCTTTGTCTGAGGAATGCGTTGCATGGAAAAGCGTTAAGGGCCTCTCACTGCAGGAAGGCGGCTTTGAGTCCGCGCTCCTTTTACGAGACAAATGGAGCTGGGAGTTTGTCTGTGGCATCTCCGGCACGGTGGAAAACATCTATAAATAAAATGAGATTCAAAAGGTCAACTGGTGATAAAACACATAAGGCAAATGGCTGAAAACTACACTGAAGCACAGTGCTTACACGGTAAATCCTGTTTAACCCCATCGCTGCTAGCCTAAGCAAAGCATAATTTCCCAAGGAGATGACCTTGGACATAATTGTTAGAGGCTATTGCATATTGGTGTTACATTTCAGAGGGATTTCAAAAATCTGCTAGAGTTATAGCCTCCATACAACTCCTGGGCACATCTGGCCTGTGGACCAAAAAAAATAATTTGATTTGTGTATTTGGAAAGATTACATCGCAGAAGAAGAAGAAAAAAATATATATTCGGGTCCTATCCGAACCCGATCTCCTTGGTCTGGAGAAGGTCATTTCCATCGACATTAAGGTTTATAGTGGTGGCAGCAAAGTCTAAAGGATTATAATTTCTACACATCCTCTTATTTATATTTTTATGTATCTCTGCTGGAACTTTGGTAGTTTAATTTTATTTATCTTTTATTGCTTTCTTATTCCAATTCCACTCCAATTTTTAAAAACACTCAATCCTATGCTTATTACCATTATCCTTAGCTACAGTCAGCAAACTATTCTACAATTCATATTGAACAGGTTACTGGTATTTGAGTGGCTGGAACTTATCCCTTTATACTTTATGTCTCCTAAATCTTGTAATAAACTGGTGCCAGAAAACAAAGAAGAGATTTCTAAGAAAACGTATCTTTTGTAAGAATGCATACAGCAAATATTTGAATTTGCTATATTTTAAATTATAAGTATTCTCTACTTTTTTTTTTTTCTTGTTTGTTTTTCGGGCTCAAACACATCCCTCAAGCACCACAAATTCTTGGTATTCAGAGTTTTTGTGGACTTCGGCTACATTCTCTCTTACGCTATTCATCTGTTTTATTTTAATTCCCTGAATACACAGAATTGGGCACCATACCAGGTAGAAATTTATTGGAAAGCCTCATTGTAGTTCAAAAACAAATTTCTGCTTTCAACTTCCAAAAAAATCTTTAACTGCAAAAAAACAAAAAAACAAAAACACCTTAATAAATTGGGTGCGCCATGGAACGTTTTCGCTCAGATGTTCCAGACTTCTAAAAACGCTTGTTCCTTTGGGCTTGGAGCTTTCCATTTGTCGAAAGTTTTGTACCATATCAGGGAAAACAGAGTTTTGGAGGCTTCTATTACATCGTATTTATAAAGGGGGGAAAGAGGGGGGAGAGGGGGGAAAAGAGGGGGGAGAGGGGGGAAAAGAGGGGGGAGAGGGGGGAGAAAGAGGGGGGAGAAAGAGGGGGGAGAAAGAGGGGGGAGAAAGAGGGGGGAGAAAGAGGGGGGAGAAAGAGGGGGGAGAAAGAGGGGGGAGAAGAAGACTTCACACAAGCTTTATACATTCACATTGTAGACTTAAAAGTGCCATTTTCCAAACTAGAACATACACAGGAGATGACACTGTAAACTAAAAATGACTATTTAAAACACTATTTACCAAAAAATTAAAACAGCAGGTAGGTAAAGTATATTTGGACAAGACATTCTTTTCTAATTACTTTATAAAAAAGATGCATATCCATATCCATAAGGATAAAGATAATAAAGGATGCATATATATAAAAAATAAAAAAAAAACAGCTCATCCATCACTATCAGGGTACTGTATTCTCAGATTTGAATATGGGCATGTCCTGAAAAAAGTTAACATCTGGGAAATGCCCCCAAACGTAAAATTGTTCATAAAATGTAATAAAACTGAAAAAAATACTGATTTATGAAAAGGCCCTCTCTTTATCCTAAGGCTTTATCTGATTCAAGGTTCTTTCACAAGAAGAGAAAAAAACTACACAAGAGGGATTAAATAAAAAGAATGACTGACTTGGAGTTTGACTCAACAGCTCGTAGAAGATAAAGGGAGTTTTACATCCTTGTAGGAAAGAAGGAAGCACTTTGCCAAACTCTGTTTCACAAGAAAGATTTTTTTTTGAGGGGGGGTATAAATCTTAATTTTGTGTTTCTTCACATAGACAAGTCATTATGTGTAATAGGTAAAGAATGTTCAACAATCATTATGTGTGTTGAATGGGATAAAACACAAACTGATTTCGCTATGAAGAGTTACAATAAAAGAAATCCTAAAGCTTTAACAGGATGCATAGAAAAACATAGAAAATTCTTGCCGGTACATTTGCCAGAAGTTAATTTAATTTGAGAGCCATGATTACCAATTTAATTAGCGTGAGATATGCAGATCTTTGCAGTCGCGCTACCTCAGTGTAATGAATTGCGGCTTGCGAGGCCTTCTTTTAATTGTCAGTGATATAGGTCAGCTGATATTGGATAGCGATGTCATTGTGTCTGTCACTGACAATCTGTAGATTCAATCAGCGCAGATCCAGTGTTCATTGTGCACGTTAATCCACCTGGCTCTACTCTGCAGATGTCTCCTAAGCGCGTGGAGTAATAGGCTTAGGTCCTGGTTCTCACACAGTGGCACCAAGGAAATAAGATACAAAACACAAACTGAGACAGCTGTCTCATCTCTACTGATCCAAGACCAAATCATCATAATATAAGCATATTTCCATTGTGTTAACAAAGTAATCGAGGTTTTACAAGTGCTAAATGTTGCTGGTTATTTAAGGCTGTTTGCCATGCAAATAGGAATGTGGCTGTTCCAGGTGGACATGAGTAATACTTGCATGTAAAAGACACTCCGGCCATCATTATCCACTTTAAATCATATGAGAGCTGAGAGGCCCATTTAAATGATTGTAGGTTGCCCCTAGCAATGTACAGGGGGATTCTGCAGAAGTTAACATTTAAACTCATGTACCGTTACATAAAATAAATCTAGGGAAATACGAATTTCCCCTAGAAACTGTTGGTTATCTCAACATATTACTGGATCTCCAGGGCAGTCCTTTGATCTCTGGGTGGGTAGGGTGTCAGTCCCTGATCTGGCTACCGTAGGGAAAGAGAAACTCCCAAGTATAGTATGTGCCTCTTGATACACAAAGCATGCACACCTTTTAATAACGTTCCAAGGGATCAGAGCAATACATTGAAGTACAATAAAAAAAATTCCCATGACAAAAGCCGATTGTTGTTAAAGAAAAAATGGTTTCAGCTTAAGAATGTCTTAATTCTCAGACCTAACAAGCGGAGTTAGAAAACATACAAGAAGTTGTTAAAGCAGGTTCGTCTTTTAGACCCTGCGCCCAGGGAATGCCATATATCTTCCTAATAGAAGATTAATAGAAGCGGAAGTATAGAAGCGAGGAAAACATTTTACATGAGTGCGCTTCTGTCAAGGGATTCTGGGAAAGCAGGAGGACTATAAATCATACATTTTGATGCGTAATATTCTGGAGAGATGGAAAATCTTGGCATCTGCAGTTTCCACCGAGATCAGTTACATCAATAAAGATAACCTTGCACAGAAAATCACTCGGCTGAGGGTCACCTTGTCATTAAAAGTTTAATGTAATATGCATGCTTATAGCCTAACACATGGACATCAAAGAATATCTTCTATTTTTTAAGACACTGATGTACTATGGCAATGTTATCTAACTATAGATTTTCAATATAAGAGATCACGGCAAACAAAGTTTCAAGAGATGAAAAGATGGAGACTATTAAGAGGCATAGTATGAATGATCCATGCAGATGTTGTGGTAACTAGGAAAAATGCATTTATAGTTCACACAATAGCGTACCTAGCGGGGGGGCGGTCCGCACCGGGTGCCGCTCATCAGGGGGGTGCCAACTTGCTGGCACCCCTCCAGAGACGGACAGTAATGTCCGCTGCTGGAGGAGCAGGCTCGCAAGGGAGCTGTATCTGAGGTTTTTAACAGACCCCTGGCTCCCTTGAGTGATTTTAAGCCGGTTCAAGGATCTCCCTTCAACCCGGCTTAAAATCACTCATGGGAGCCGGAGGTCTGTTAAAGACCTCCAATACCACTCCCTTGCGATCCGCGCGGCAACAGCTGCTGTGCGCCGGGGTTTGTTGTCAGATCCCGGCGCCCAAAACTGAAGCCGCGCCCACCGCCGTCCGTGCCCTCTGAACCGGAAGAAGACAGAAGAACTGAAGAAGAGGAGGAAAAGGAGCTGTAAGGAAAAAAGAGGAAAGGTAGGAAAGCATTCAGTGAGCGTGACAGTGAGAGTGGATTAGTGTGTGTGTGGATTAGTGTGTGTGTGTGGATTGGTGTGTGTGCGTGGACTGGTGTATGTGTATGTGTGTGTGGACTGGTATGTGTGTGAGAGTGATGGGTGTTATGCTGTACCATTTCCAATGTATTTTTCATTATATAATTATGCTCTAAAGTACATCATAACTCCCATCACGCTATACTGTTCCATACAGTGGCAGAGCTGGGAGACAGAGGCCTTGCACCCCCACAGCAGGACTCCTGAAAGGTAAGTGAATTTCAAAGAGGGAGAGCGTATATAGTTAGGAGGGGGTAGATAGGGAGAAGGGAGTGAGATAAGGGATAGGGGGTAGATAGGGAGAAGGGAGTGAGAAGGGGTAGATAGGGCAATCATACTTCTATCATGCCAAGTCTGCGAGTACATCCTGGAATCTGGGTATGCCTGGGCATGATAGGAATGTGATTGCTGTTAAACAATTATATATATATATATATATATATTTATTTTTTTTATTTATTTATTTTTTTATTTATTTAATTGTTTTGTCCTATTTTGGTGTGTTACTTTAAATAAGTGTTAGATTTTTTTATGGTGGGGGGGGCATATTCGGTTTCGGGCAGGTAAATGCTGCATTTTCGGTTTCAATGTTTGTATATAGTGATAGGAGTTATGCTGCACTATTGTCAATATCTGGCTCAATGTATAGTGATAGGGATTACGCTGTACCACCGTCAATGTGTGCCTCAGTATATAGTGATAGGTGTTATGCTGTACAACCGTCAATGTCTGCCTCAGTATATAGTGATAGGTGTTATGCTGTACCACCGTCAATTTCTGCCTCAGTATATAGTGATAAGTGTTATGCTGCACCACCGTCAATGTCTGCCTCAGTATATAATGATAACAGTAATGCTGTACCACCTTGAGTGTCTGCGCCGGTATATAACGGTTGAAGCTATGCAGTTTTAAAGTGTCTGTGGGGGGGGGGCACATATAGGATCCGCCCCAGGTGCCAAATACTCTAGGTACGCCACTGAGTTCGCAATATATTTGGGTCCCCATGTTGGAGCATTAAGAGATCAGGCTGGGCCTGTTGCTATGTTAAAAAGTAGCTGTTGTGTTGTGAAGCAAGACTCAAAAGGCAGCACAGAGCCTCCTACTGGGTCAGAATAGAAAAGCCGAGACCCAAGAGAGTGTAGGAGACTCCAATGAATAGGTTATCAAGTACTCTATGATAATCCTTTGTTAGTCTGCACCCAAAGCTTGACTGAGATGAGATGAGCGAGCACGAGATGAACCAGCTACAATACCTCCTACCTTCTGTTTTGAGTCATTGAAACCGCACACTTTATCTGGAGTGCCTATCCAGCTTGTGTACACATACCGAAGGTTTACTGTACTGAGAGGGTAGTAGATTAATGGCACAACCTCCTAGCAAAAGTGGTAGAGGCTAATACAGTGAGGCAATTCAAACATACATGGGGTAGAATCACACTAGCTTTATGCCTAAAAACAAGACCAAGGACTAGATTAAGGTCAGGGGCTATATATCAGGAAAAATGGGCCGACTGGAAGGGCAGAATGGCTCCTATCTGCTGTCAAATTGTATGTTTCTATGCAGAGAGCCAAGCTGAGTACATGTTTGTGGGCCAGCTCATCCAATAAGCCACAAAATGAGATTTGCCACCTGGAGAGAACGCAAGTAACAGGCATTTTTAGAAGGCTCATCCATGAACACTATGTATTGAAATCTTTCTAGCCAGAGCTAAAATCCTCTACTATTTCCAATGTATGGTACACTTCTGTTCCTGGGTGTCCATGCCTTTTCTTATATAAAAAAAAGATTAGGATGATGTCCAAACAAAGTTGCCAAAAAAATCTTTATAATGAGGGCAAAACCCAAGGACTAAGGAAACTGGATATATTGAAGCCATCAACAAGAACGAGCCCTGACAGACTATTCATTGGAAGCACTGTTTGTTAGTGTTATTGATAACACCATAACATTTTGGAAGAGAAGATTTCAATATAATTAACAATAGTCCACAATGAATTTACTTTGCTGATTGTACTCTATGGCGTACACAACAAGCTCAGGCAATCTACAGAAGCAGTAATTTCCTGATGCTTGTCTGCTGTTGGACTCAAAACCCACACATTGATCTGATGGCGCCCCTAAGTGAACTCTGTTAATAGCTAGCATTGATTCATCTAAGATATAGTAGTCTTAAAATGCAAGCTAAATTTTCCAGTTAATCAATAATGGACATTTAAGCTGATGCCACTAGATCCTCTAACAACTCTCCAGAGGAACCCTTGAACATACATATAGCTTTTGGCAATGCGAATGCATAAACACCCAGACATAACACTTTTCTGCCCGTTTACTTGGTTTATCCCTTTTTGTATTTTGTTTTCTTAAATAACTTTGCCCTTGTGTTTTTTTGTTTTTTTTTACTGATCTAGACAATACAATGTGCGTATTCTGGCCACATGCCCAGGCTACCAGTTTATTAAGATATCCTCATGATATTCTGGAAAACTTGTTTCTGCTTACAAAACAGTACCAGTGTCAAGACTCGCTAGAGTATTATTTTAATTCCGGTTGCAGAACTGCAGTATGTTAAAACTGAAAAGATAAAGTGCATTAAATTCCTTCCTGCGGGTTTATGTAACCGCACCAAACTAACAAATACGTCTACGTTCTTAGTGGACACAAATCTTTCTTTTACAGTTCTACATCACGAGAGAGAGAGAGGACACAAGGGGTTTGTCAAGGTTCCCTAAAAACTACTTCTAGGGTACACAAACCAATCCAGCAGTCTGAGATCACCCAGCTCTCTTGGCTAAAATAAGGGAGAATTACACCCACCCTTTCATTTTAAAACCTCCTAATTAGGCCAGAAGAGCTGTCGTTAGCTACCGCTGGAAACATTAAGTTCTACTTACCGAGAGCTTCTTTTCCCTGCCAATCCCTGGTGACACTATGAGAGACTCCTCCTCCGTACCTGAGATAGGGCAGGACTCAAACAGTTAAAAGGCCCCTCCTCTCCTAGCACCCTCAGTGAATATCAAAGACCACACAGGAAAACAGAATCGCTGCAAAACATTTATTGAAAGGAAGGGAGGGAACCAAACGTGTCACCAGGGATTGGCAGGGAAAAGAAGCTCTCGGTAAGTAGAACTTAATGTTTCCCTGCCATCCCAGGTGACACTATGAGAGATATAACAAAGAAGAAGGGTGGGAAACAAAGAAACTCAGGGGGAAAACACAGCCCCAAGAACCGTACGACAGAACAGGGCATTCTCTTGTGCCATCTGATCGAGTCTATAATGTCGAACAAAAGTACTCAGAGTACCCCACGTAGCTGTCTTGCAGATGTGTTCAGGCGAGACGAGACATTGTTCAGCCCATGAAGTGGAAACTGCGCGGGTAGAGTGGGCATGAATCCCGGGAGGGGGAACCCCGCCAGCTGCTGTGTAAGCTAAACAGACAGTTGACACAATCCATTTTGCCATCGTACGCTTAGAAATGCTAAGACCTCTACTGGGACCAGAAGAGGCTACAAACAAACTAGATGATTTGCGCAGAGGCTGCATGCGTTCCAGATAAATTGAAAGACATCTTTTTAAGTCCAACGTATGGAGCGCTTCCTCTTCCGCCGATTGAGGGGACGAGAAGAACGCAGGCAACACAATTTCTTGGTCCCTGTGAAACGCCGTCTGTACTTTGGGTGAGAATTCAGGGGGCAAAGCGAGGATGACCTTATCCGGAAAAAAACGCAGGAACGGTTCCTTCATTGAAAGGGCCTGGAGTTCACTGATACGCCTCGCAGAGGTAATGGCCACCAGGAAGGCCGTCTTCAGAGACAACAGGTGTAGGGAAACCGATTGAAGAGGCTCAAAAGGTGGCAACATGAGCCTGCGAAGGACCAGGTTCAGGTCCCAGGGCACCATCTTGGAGACAGGGCGAGGACGAATACGCACCATAGCCCTGGAGAAACGCCTGATGACTGGAACAGAAATCAAATCGAAGCCAAGTAAAGCACTAATGGCAGCAATCTGGACCTTGATGGTAGAAGGCTGAAGTCCATGGTCAAACCCCATCTGTAAAAATTCCAGAATGGCAGCCGGAGAACTGTCTGAAGGAAGAATTTTCCTGGATCCACACCAGCTACAAAACTTCTTCCACACTTTAATGTATCTGAGGGATGTGACCTTCTTACGACTGCGAAGAAGTGTTTCCGTAACCGACTCAGAGAAGCCTCGAGACCTCAGAATTCTCCGTTCAACCTCCAAGCTGTCAGCTGAAATACCGCAGGATTTGGATGAAGGAACTGACCCTGGTGAAGCAGGTCTTCCCAGGCCGGGAGCCGTAGGGGCGGTGCGTGGCTGAGTGAGACTAAGCCCGCGTACCAGACACGTCTGGGCCAGTCTGGGGCAACCAGAATAACCGACGCCCGGTCAAACTTGATCTTCTGCAGAACCTTGGATATCAGAGGAAATGGAGGGAAAACATAGGCGAGGCTGAAACTCCAAGTCTGAGCGAAGGCATCCACTGCCAGAGGCTGGTCCCGAGGATTGAGAGAAAAGAACGCTGGAACTGGAGCATTGTCCCTGGAGGCCATAAGATCTATTTCGGGCATTCCCCACCGTTGGACAATCATGTGGAAGGCTGCCGGATGCAAAGCCCATTCGTTGCTTTGAACGGGAGTCCTGCTCAGAAAGTCGGCTTGGGAATTCAAAGCCCCCTGAAGGTGAACCGCAGACAAAGTCATTAGACGAGATTCTGCCCAAAAGGAAATCCTGAGAGCTAGGCGCAGCAGGCGAGGACTTCTTGTACCCCCCTGCTTGTTGATGTAGGCGACTACCGCCCGATTGTCAGAACGAAGCAGGATGTTCTTGCCGAAGAGCTGCTTTCCCCAGTGATGTAGGGCATTCTCCACCGCCAGCAGCTCCAGGCAGTTTGAGGGTAGGAGCTGAGTGGCAGGCGACCAGAGACCTTGAACAAAGCCGTCCCGATAGGTGGCTCCCCAGCCTGTTCTGCTTGCGTCTGTGGTAAGGGGCTCTTTGGATGACCAGGCCGATCGTCTTCCTTAGGCCAGAGTGTCTCGTAGGAGCCACCAGGAGAGGGATGCCTTGACATGCGGAGGAAGACGAACCAGTCTGTCCAGGGCGAATGGGTTCTCTTCCATCAGATGAAGAATATGGTTCTGAAGAACCCTCATGTGAGCCAGGGCCCAGGGAACTGCATACCTTGCTGAAGTCATCTTGCCGAGAAGAGACATACATTGCCTTAGTGGACTTTTGCGTGCAGCAAGCACCTTGCAGGTTAGGGAATAAATACCGCTGATCTTGCTTGAAGGAAGAAAAGCTTTTCCTTCGCAGGAATCCAGGCGAAGGCCGAGGAACACCAATTGTTGAGAAGGAACTAAATTGGACTTCTCCCAATTTAGAATCCAGCCGAGATCCTGAAGCGTCTGGACCACCCGGGAAAGGTGAGACTGAAGGAGAGCAGCTGAATGAGAGTGAATCAGCCAATCGTCCAGGTAAGGGATGACCGAAATACCCCGACGTCTGAAATGGGCCACCACCACTGCAAGGAGCTTTGTAAACACTCTGGGGGCTGGAGACAGTCCAAATGGAAGGGCTTGAAATTGAAAATGACTGATTCTTGAACCCAAGGAATAGCTATCTGCAGAAACCGTTGATGGGAGGGGTGCATAGGGACATGAAGATACGCATCCTTTAGGTCTATGGAGACCATGAAGTCTCGAAGATTTAGAGAGTCCAGAGCTGGTCGTACAGTCTCCATCTTGAACCTTAGGAAACGAAGGTGACGGTTCAGGAAACGTAGGTCTATAATGAGACGAAACCCCTTTGGTGCTTCTGGAACCAAAAAGACACGAGAATAAACCCCTTGACTCTGTTCCTGCAGGGGCACGGAAATAAGGACTTCTGTATCTACAAACTGTTGGACGGCAGACAACAGGAATCCCCGCTGTTCCACGTTCTGAGGAAGGTGGGAAATCAAAAACTGGTCTGCAGGCTTGCTTTCGAATTGTAGTCGATAACCCTGGGATATGATGGATCTCACCCAGGAATCTTGGGTGATGAAGAACCAATAGTCTATGAAATGCCGAAGTCTTCCTCCCACCGGGATGCCTGCCGAGTCATGCAAAACCTTTGGGGTCCTGGGCCGCTTTGGGGGAAGGCAAACCTGTCATATCTACCCCTTTCACGATGAAATCTGCCCCGGAAGGCATGTTCCCTTGCAGGGTGAGAGAAACCGGACCTGGACTGGCCTGGAAAGTATGGACGAAAGGACTGCCGCTTCCTGGAAGCAGTTCTGCGTTGTGGCATCCAATGTTTATCACCAGTCATTTTCTCAAGCAGGGACTCCAGTTCCTCGCCAAACAGAGACCCTCCTTTAAAAGGGATATTAAGCAGCCTGTTCTTTGAGGCATTGTCAGCCCACCAGGCTTTAAGCCATAAGGCCTGTCTGGCCGCCACAGAAAGTGCAGAGGCCCTGGCTGACATCCTGACATTTTCAATTGAGACATCGCAGAGAAAATCCACTGCCAACTTGAGAGCAGCAATGTTCTTGAGGATAGTTTCTCTAGGCGTTTTAGCTGCAACCTCTTCCTCGATCTGCGACAGCCAGATTTTAACAGCTCGAGACACCGAGGCAGATGCTATGCCAGGTTTAAAAGCAGTGGTGGAAGCTTCAAAAGATTTCTTAACGGCTGCTTCAGCCTTCCTTTTCATAAGATCCGAAAAATGAGAGCCATCCTCCAGCGACAAGGCACTCTCTGGAAACTTTCATCACTGCGGTGTCAACCAGCGGGTTTGCACAGAATTTGACAAAGTCCTCCTCAAACGCAAAAAGGCGTTTCACCCGCCTGGACAGGTTAATTCTCCTCTCTGGATGGTTCCATTCCTGCTTAATGATGTCGGATAAAGCAGGGTGTACAGGAAAAGACGGTGACTGCTTGGTGAAGCCGGAAAAAAAAAAGTGCTCTTTTTTAGGTGTAGCTGTATCCTCCAAGTTCATGGCCGACTTTACAGCAGAGACGAGAGTATCAATCTCTTCCACCGGAAACAAAAAGGAACTTTCCTCCTGGATTTCACCTTCCTCTGAAGAATACTCCTCCAGCTCAGGGTAATCGAACTCAGAGTCAGAAAGCTGCTGATAACCCAGGAAAGATGGTTCCCGTACTGCCGGAAGATGGGGAGGAGCAGGAACTAACTGACGAAAGGCAGAAAAGGTAGACTGGATCTCTTCCTTAAGCCAGGCTAAAAATTCTCTCCCACCAGAGGCTTCAGAATCCGCCAGACTTTAGACAGGCGGAACAGAGCTTTTTCTTAGAATCCTGCAGAGGCTTGTGACAACCAGAACACTGCGCATGCTTAGTCTTAGATAAAGCCTTTTTAGGTCTTTCCTCAACAGAGGGAGGCTCAGAATTATCTGGAGCAGACATAATTAAACAGGATGCAACAGCACCGTTAGAAATATATATATAAACAGCTCTCAACTCACCACACCGCTTAAATAGCTTCATACCAGGCTACAAACTGCAACAGCAGCAAATTTGGCGCCAAAATTTTGAATTGACCTGAAAAGAGGCTAGGAACGCATACCGGACATGCCTAGAACTCCTCGCCGGAAGAAGCAGGGACGCCATATTGAAACACGCCGAGATGCCGGAACCGCGGCGTCTAAGGGCAGATCAGCAAAGGAAGCCGCGGGAGCTGAGGGAAGGAAGCCGCTCAGCCACGGTGAGTATGCGCGGGGCAGCGCGGCACCAGCCACCCGGCTATGGTGCAGGCATCCCCCACCCGGGGGGGCTTAGCCCTAGGGAGAACCGGCTCAACCTAGAGCTGTGAAAAATAACAAACGGGAGACGAGTCCTCCCTACCTGATGTAGGGCAGGAAAAAACACTGAGGGTGCTAGGAGGGGAGGGGCCTTTTAACTGTTTGAGTCCTGCCCTATCTCAGGTACGGAGGAGTCTCTCATAGTGTCACCTGGGATGGCAGGGTAATTATATATCTTATCACCCGGGTATGGATCTATAACCTTGAGGCTGTGTACATACAGGGTTATATTGGATTTATAGAGAGCTTTATATATACATATAATAAACACACAATATAATACACATACTTTCTTGCACACAACTAAGTGTTGAAAGAATCTGGCTTTATGACGCCCTTAATACCCATTGGGCCAGCGAGATACCTATTCAAAAAGGTGTCTGGCCCAAAAGGCTACGTGTTGACAAAGCAGCGAAGCAGATACTGCGTTGTATAGTCTTCTAGCCATTGCTTTCTCCATAAACCCTGTGCAGACAACAATGAAATCATTGTTTATTAAAATCTAGCAGGCATACACCAACATCGACTGGTAGGCAAACAGCAACCCCCACTGCTTGACTTTCAAAATGCGCTTTCATTTGATTCTGATTAAAGCTTAGAAGTGCGGTTTCATTATTCAAAAACATGCTACATTTGAAGAAGAAATGCGTGCCACAGCGCTGAAGGTAAACACTTTTCTTTGGTTCGATTGCGTCTAAACACAATTTTTTTTTTAAAGGTAGTGTCTGTCAACTAGGTAGTGTCTGTCAACTAAAGAACTATATAGAACTGCATATAGCTCACCCATTGGCACTTATGTGATTCAAAACAGGATAAGACTGTAATTTTACGTAGGAATTCATCCAGCATCAGCTTGGTCCCTAAAAAGTTATACTTAGAAAGGACTTAGTCAAGAGTTTGTCACTGCTTAGCTTGTCATACAACAGAAACAGGTACGGTTTTGTGCAGCATGTCGGTCAGAAGCACCAAGTATCAGTGCATATGGGTACCCATGTTCCCCAGTGTATTATGACCCTAGCAACTAGGTTCAGGGCCACCTGTTACACAAGCAAGGGTGCATCTTTCAGAGAACACGTGTTACCTTTTTAAAGAGCCCTTGATAAGACGAGAATAATGCTGGTAATAGTTAAGCATTAGCTAGAGGACTACAGTTGCCCTACCTGGCATGCGCAAGCATCTTAGCGTAGGAGATAGTGACAGCAAATGAAAAGTGTTACATCAAGGTAGCCACCAGACACATCTCTCTATCGATGGCTTCAGAGAATAGCTGTTAATTACTTTGGAAAGCATCGATAGCGGATCATAAAATAAAATAATCTTGGCAGGGCAATTTGTCATTGTCGCTTTGCTGAGAACCTTCTAGCCGAGGTACTAAGTAATGCAACGATGACTGCAAATAAACTTTGTCCATGACCTCAGAGTTAGGCATATGTGGCCCTTTGTGGTACATATGTGGCCCTTTGTGGTATAAAGTTTGACAACTCTGCTTCAATAGAATTGTTATAAGGATGAAAACAAGACATTTTGCTTTCGGCATTACCTTTTCATGGTGTTCAATTATAATTTCAACCACAATGTTTTGGAACTTGATATCCATGATGGCTGCCACAGTCTCTTGTTGTGGACGTAAAAGCGTAGGCCCAAAAACCACACCCAGATTGGCCACCGTCATCAAGTTCTGTTTGTGGTTAGCAGCAACACTGGAACGAAAAGACATATGTTTATAAATAGATACGTGTTTTAATAAACGAACAAGACACGCAAGCCATGATAGAAAGGGAATGTGGAAGTCTCCATAACAGAAAACCCAAGTACAATGCTATACACAGACTCGCAGACGTTAAACGTTGTATGGAGTTCAGCTTGGTAGAACTTCATTGGAAAAGTACAATTTGCCCAGCAGATGTAATAAATCTATGTAATACAATCTCATAAAATCCATGAGGCATGTTTTACGATCGCTATCTCAGATCACAATTTCATGTATAAACCTGTGCATAAAAGGTATTGTCTGGTGAAAGATTATTTAACCCGATAACAATCGTATACACTTTATACACTGTTATTATTCATGTTATTATTCTGCAAACCAAACGTATCACATATTATATAATTGGGAATACATGTAATATTTCTGTTATTGACCTTATTACCTTCACTGTTGGGCTGTGGTAGGCCCATCAACCTAACTTACATGTCCAGCCGCATTATGATTTATTGAAGCACAACATCATATGAAGTCATATCTGTGAGTGATTCACTAAGTACTTTAACAAGAAAACAATCAAGGGCTTACCTGCCACAAAAGAAGCTGCGTGGTCTAACTATTCTTCTGCCTGAATGGCTGCTTGAAGCAGTCAATTAGTTGCAGGAAAGTGCTATTGAATTCAATGGAAGGACTTTCCACACATGTGCTCGGGGGTCTGCAGAGACCCTTACCACAAGCCAGCGTTAGAGCTGGAAGTATATCATGTGCATGGTATTTTGCTGGGGAGTGTGGAGAGGGACTAATATATTTGGGGAGGATTCTCTAGAATTCCCCCATGAATTTGCAAAATGGACCACACAAACTAAATGGGATCCCACAGCTTTCATTACTGCTAGAATGCCCCTTTGGACACTTTGGAAGTATGCAGTAAATTGGATTGAGCACAAACATATCCATGTTCTTCTATAGCTGAAGCTCAGTTGCAATGATATTTCATCAAATTATCACCTGAATTTCATGGACGTACCCTTCTAGACTGCGATGGAGAAAAATTAAGGGAATGCAAATCTAAAACCCAAGGTCTGCTTATTCTCTTTACTTTTCAGTTTTACACCAGACACTGATCATCCCTCCGATGTCTGTAAACTATTTATATGTTTGTGACCTAAATGTGATTATTTAATAGACTATTGACCCATGAAAGTCATTACCGCAGCGGCCATTACAGTTTTTCATTATCGGTACATGTCACTCTGATAAACTGTTTTGTCATTTCAATAAATATAACTGAACAGATTGGAAGCTGTAAGTCAGTCTGGTGTAATCAGCTGCAAATACCCACCAATACCCAACACATCTATACTCACACACTTGTACATAGACATTCATGCTGATACACACACACACATACTTACACACAAGCACTTGTGCACTCTCACTATAACATGCATACTATCTACCTTACCCTCCTTCCCTCACCCCCACACCCGTGAGGACGATTGCCTCTGGGCTGCTCCAGAATTGTTCAAAGGTCAAACAGACTCTGCTTCCGGTGCACTTCTGCAAAAGGAGCTTCTGACACCCCTTTCCCCTGATTGGAGAGGCTGTCCCCGTGGCTCCATCCCTTTGCGGAAGAGACCAGAATAATGCAGACAGATTTGCAGAGAAATAGGTGCAGAAATGCTTCTCTTTATCCACAAATCTATCC
Source organism: Sceloporus occidentalis (assembly GCA_023333645.1). Classification (NCBI taxonomy): domain Eukaryota; kingdom Metazoa; phylum Chordata; class Lepidosauria; order Squamata; family Phrynosomatidae; genus Sceloporus; species Sceloporus occidentalis. Next base: position 6,227,291 of record JALMGF010000036.1, on the reverse strand, counting down.
TGAAATAATATGTATTAGGGCAGCAAGTTGCCGACCCTGTCAAAGTGCCACCTGGGTCCCATGTAAGAGCTGGCTTTGCCCATTTATTAATGAGACCATGGCTTCAGGGTGTTCCACATCTGTTTTATACAAATGTTCTTGAAGGTACCCTCCAGTCATCATATGCACTTTAATGTACATGATTCCCGAGTGGTCCTTTAATATTTATGTGGGGCCCCCCTTGCAAATGCAAACTCCGCAGAATCCGTCCCTATGCATTTGTCCACCCCCCCCCCACTATTTTCTGACAAGTGATATACTTATTGCCAGTCAGAATTTTGTATGGGGGGGGTGTCTAAGCCACCTCTTGCGTGGAATGTTTAATAGAATTAATAAAGTGTTTTAATGCGCATTCTCATTTGGTGAGGCCGTCAGGGACATTAGACTGCCCCTTTAATAAACATGCAGAGGTACCAAGATGAAGAGGAACATTATCTCCATTTTGTTTTAGCAACATCTGGTAACGCAAAAAGGGCCAAGACGCTAATATGAGCACTTAGAAATAACCGGGGTCTGCATAAATCCATGGCTTTGTCTTTGTATATACCAAAAAGACCTCTACAACCTACTCCTTGATTTCCTTGCATTTGTGGAAAAAGTTTCAAAAAACATCTTTGAAAAATGTCCAAAGAAATAGTGTGTTTTGCAAAACAAGGAGTTACAAGAAAACGTAAAGCTCCAGTCCTCCTGACCGATATAAGAGCAACGCAGAATGGTGTCCAGCCTCGATGAAGCCTCCTCAAAATGCAGAGTGTGAAAATGACACTTATCAGTTGTATAGATCCAGCAATCTTCCTCAGTGCTAGACACACACTAGTATAACACTTGTTACCATAGGAACAAATAACTGGAAATATATTCAGGTTTTTAGCTCTTTCAGGGCTGTAGGACCCTCTGGCATGAAGAGGGGTTAAAAACAAAACAAAAACAAAAAAAGTACCCGACACAATTACGCTTGGAATAAGCAGAACCTATTAACCTTGTTGATGGAAAAACAAGAAGCAAGCAAAAACACTGCGTCAACCATATGGCTTTAAACCTTGCTTAATAAAAACTAAAAATGCTCTGTGTTTTGCGAGAGCTTGGAACAATTACACCCCAGTTCATTATTTTATGGTAGGAACTATCTTTTTCTTAATCTCCAGTGTGAGTCTCTGGGGAGTCCGGAAGTCCAGCTGAAGCCCAAGAATTGATATTGGCTAATATGGTACTTTGTGGTCCTTTTTGGTGTCCCCCTTTCAAATGGACAGCGAGATTCTGAAAGTACAAAGTGTAATTGGGAAACTAATCAGGCAGCGTAGGACAGCGGAGTATATTGTCCCAAACTGACATAGGTGTGTATATGTCTGTTGCCCCGTTCAACTCAACAAGCCCAAAGGTCTTTTCTCTTATGGACATTACATCATGTACTAACTGAGCGGAGCTGGACCGTCATTCACTAAAACATTTAAAAGATTAACTCAGCCTTTTTATAGGAGATCATCTGTGGTCCCACGTGAGCTCAGACTCATGGAACTTCCGTTAAGATCACAGTTAGCTGTGCGAATATCAATATGGCCACCAGGGCCAGCCCCATGCTTTCTTGCACTTCCTCTATTCATGTAATGTACTTGGCCGGCCTGTCTTGTGACGTACATCAATGTCCCCCACAGCTAGACAATAGCGTAACCAGACTCATAATGTATATGTTGATTGAAATAAAAACTCTGACCCTGATATGCTGGTAAAAGAGTATTCACCAAAGGGCTTTAAAAATGATTGAAGTTAACCATGTTGAAATATCAGGATATTTTATTAATAAATCCAATTTGTTAAATGAAAGGCAGCACAGGGCTCCAAATCAGAAATCACAGTGGATTTCATATAATGCCATATACAGGGGGACAATGTTTAGCCATCTAAACAGGCCTGCGGTGGTATGCGTTGCCATGACAAAGCCTGGTTTGTCGCAAATAAAGGATTATGAAGGTTAATAGTTCATGGTACATCTAGAGCCGAGATTTCAAAAGGCATCATTACCTAAGGAGAAAAAAACACTAACATGGACAGCACTTTCCATCACAAGTGTTTTGCTACAGTTAATAAATTGGGATTTCATGTTGTTTAAGAAATCTTCAACATACGTAAACAGGGGTTCTCATGTCTCGATATTACAGATAATTTGTTGGTTTCCGTTAAATGTATTTGGTCTGAAATGAGTGGCTGAAGAATGCATTTATTGGGCAATAAATAGTATTATAATCTATAGGGGTTTAAATTTAAAAAGAAAAAAATCATGAAGTGACATTGTGATGTAATGTAAGAACAGAGGCTTGTTCAATGTAACCTCTTCAGTAGGGTAATAAAATAAATAAACTAGCAAGGATGATCTTTGAAAAGAAGGCATTTCCGGATGCATTTCCTAGCTGAAACCACCAGGGTCTGTGCACTTGTATTGAAAAGAAATATGAAATATATTCACAAATATATAGCATTAAAAAATGTCTTGGTTTCAGATTTTGTGCCAGTCCTAAATATAATTCTCTCTGCTGTGAAGGTCTATGTCAAGGGCGTCCAACCTGCGGCCCTCCAGCTGCTGCAGGACTACATCTCCCATAATGCTCTTTCAGCTAAGGGGCTGGCTGAGGAGGCGGTATAGTCCTGCAGCAGCTGGAGGGCCACAGGTTGGATACCCCTGGTCTATGTATTATACAGCTAGCTGCAGACAACATTTGCTGCCATGTACTATAAGAGGCAGGGTTTACATGTTTCCAAACATGCTTTTGTTATCATAATTGTCATGCTTGTTTTTCCATTTTTTATTACTTTTTTATTTATTTATTTTTTTGACTACATTGTGACAACAGACGGAATTGTTTTTTGCATATGTACAAAAAAAATGCACATACATTCTTGTACTTCCGTTATTGGAGCAAAACTATATAAAAAAAATCTGCCTCTACCAGCTTTTTTATGAGCATATATTTTATATATATATATATATATATATATATATATATATGTATACTCTAAAGTGTATTTGGGATCCAAACATTGTTATAATTTATCCTAATCTATTTTGTGATAGTTCCATCAGCTGATCTATAATTTGAAGCAACATACACCTCCTAAGTGTCCCAATTTTTGTGTCCCACTATTCTGTGGAGGTGGCCAACGGTCCTGCTTTTGCAGCCAGTGGGCTTCATAGGTCTGACCCTGGAAGCTGTAAAATCAAAAGGTCTGTGCTGTTACAAGTTTCCACATGGCCACCATGCAATGCTCTAAAGCAATGCTTAGGGTAAGGTGGTGCTTCAGGTATGGTGGCCAGGAGGTCCACATCACGGCCCTCCTGTGTCTAACCACATCCCAAGCACATGTGTCAATTTGGAGACCTGAAATGCTGTGGGGGTAGGACAATAATATCTTAATAATAATAATAATAATAATAATATAATTTCCATATTCTTTGTATAACTGGATCGGACTGCTGGATGCGCCTGGAAGGATGCCACACAGCACAATCCTACTTTTATATATATTTTAATATCATGTTATTGTGGTTTAATGATATTAAAATAGCAGAATTTTCTATAGAGAATAAACCAACATCGTCCTCTAATTTAAATAACAAATCAGGTTTGACTGAAGACTAAATCGGCGACGATTTAAAAGCTCTTTACAACAAAATAAAAGATAAGCTGCAGGGCTTAATATTTAGTTACAGAGAAGTCCCAAATAACTCATTATGGAAACTGTGTTTTAACAAAGCAGCATTTATTCTCTACGGGAGTTTAGGCATATTATTTAGGATAATTTTTCCAGATCAGCTAGCCAGGGAAAATAAGAATACGACCCATATAAACATTTCTGGTTATTTCTCAATTCCAGCAAAAGGTACGATAGGGGGCGCTCGTGTATTCCGTTCCGTGTTCACGAGCGCCCCCTATCGTACCTTTTGCTGAAATTCTTCAACACCCGGAGAGTGTTGTATAAGGGCTGCAGCTGTGATTCCACACCAAACAGGAAAGTGATCAGAGCTTACCACTTTTTCTGTTCACTGTTCCACTCCTCCTACTGGTCTCCTCACTTTTTACACATACCAGATATTTCTCAATTCCACAAGCCTTCCTGGTCCCCAAAACACAAAACTTTCTTAATATTTATAGTCCTGTCTTCATGTGCAAAGCGTACTGGAGTCCATCTTGGATCGACTCAAATTTATTTTACTGGGTGCATTGTTAAGTTAGAAAATTAGACTCTCATTAAACTCCTCCCTTGGCTCCCTGTTCCGAGCGAAGAAAGCATTTGTCAGTACATTTCTTGCACATGCTCAGTAGCACTTCAACACCAGAAGTAGCAGCAGCCAATCACATGTAAGCTATCTGAATGCTGATGATGTCTGCGGCAAATCTCAATGATTTCAATGGGGGGTGCTGAGCATTTGCAGGACGTACCTGCTTACACTCCCTGGTTTCAGTAGAGACAGCCACGGAGTACTTAAAATAAAACCGATTTTCACACAGTAAAATGCCTTGGAAAATGGATTCTAATATGCACACAAAAAAAAAAAAAAAAAAAAAGAATTTGGAGCCTGTACTTGTCGAAGCCAAGGTAAACGGTATGTGGCCTGGAGTGGAAACTAATTAAAAGTTGTCCAACTACACTCATTAAGCGACCATTACCTGTTAAATATAGCCCTGTGAAAACACAAAATGACTCCACAAGGCGGAACCTTCATTAATATTGTCCAACTCCTAATACTAGAGTCAATCATAGGCTCAGTCAGCACTAAAGGTTTTTTCCACGGTTAGGAAATATAGAACAGGTGTCTTTAAAAATTACAAGTTTTGCTACGTTCATGTCCAGATTGTCTACTATTGTAGCATTTTGACAATTATTCAATCGAAACTTTGTATACCTGTTTATTTATTGTACATGTGCCTCCTGTCTGCGAAGTTAAATAAAAAATTTTTAAAAATATATAACAAAAATTATTGCTATCTACTAGTAAATGTAATTTTAGTATTTTTAGATTTTAAAAGTGCCTTTTTTGCTACTTATATATTTTATTTTTAGATTTTGAAAGTGTAATTTTTGCCTGATACTTGTTATATGTTTTTTTGTTTACCGATTTGGATTTTTGATTTACACATCCAGTTTTTAGTTCATCCAGTGTTTGTTCCATCAACCCCCAAGCTCTACCAAAGGGTATACAGAGCATGGCTAGGCAAAGCATGATATAAGCAGTAGGTACGTCATGTTTAGGAGGGGGTGTAGCAGCTTTACAGAGCGTTTCTCATAGAAATATACCACGGTGCACAAACATATTCTATTTCATAAACTTCATATGCAATGGGTTTAATGTGTCAAAGAGGATGCCAGAGACATTATCCAGCAGCCCTACACACCACCATCACATTTAACTGGGCTGGAGAGTTACTTACGGGTATTGTATATAGAATGTAATGTATATCGCATACCATGTGTGAGTTATGAAGAAGGCACTGGGTGTTAAATAACGATGTAAATTAACCAGATGTGTCTGGTTAAGGAAGTTAGTATGGGCATAGTACACTTGCAGAGTATGCTTAGGGTGTTGACTGATCTTTAAAGGGTGCATTACCGAAAAGCACAAAAGCAGACACAGGTAGGTTGTTTTGAGAAAATTGGAAAAGTTCCAGTGTTTTATGCGATTAACCCTTCAAAGAAAATAATAAAGAATGCAATTATCGCTTTTGTCTAAGTGGAACAGCGCCTATAAATTTGAGCATATTTAGAAACAGATAAAGAGATAGCAGCATCAACAGGTGCACATTCACTCATAACTCTCGTTTCACTTGATCTTTTCACTTAAAGTTTTTTTTCCTATAATTCAGCATATAGACTATGGGGTAGTCATTTTTCCTGTAGTATCATTTCACATATAACAGTTAAACAGAGTTTTTGCAATAGCTACCTTCTATGAAAAAAAAATGTATTGTCAGTTTTCTCTTTGTCATAAACCTTCATCTGCTTTTTTAGGTAAAAATAGTTCTCCTATAACTGAATCCATACTACGGATGTTAGTATGTTGCATCTCCATTTTCCAAGGTATATCTATCATGAGTATTATCAACATGTTCATATAAAACATAAATCACAGTTTTTCTGCTTAAAGAACCGCAGTGTCCCATAGCCCCCTGAATCCCGTAAATACCCTAAATTTCTCTATAGTCCGTGGACACCTGGTAATGTCCAGTCATACCCCTAAGGTTACTGGTCTAGTGTATATACATCTGAAAGCCAGCCCTCGACCTCAGGATAAAGAAACTAGTGTGTGGCCAACTGTGCTTTATTTCATTTTTAGTCATTCTTTATTTGTACAGCTTGTAGGGCGTGAAAAGAACCTGTTGATATTTTAGGCATGAATGCGTCTTCAACAGCAGGTTGACAGTTGGCTTAATTGCTGGCGCCAACACAAAAGAAATGAAATTAACTTCTGCACGTGATGTCCAAAAGTAACAACCTTCATAACGCCAAGGTTTGAAATATATATATATATATAAGGTTTAAGATGTTATTGTTAATCTTGGCACACCGAAGAATCTCATCGTCAGTGCGTGCAAGACTTGAGCACAAGAACTTCATTGCAGAAACTATTTTTCTAACCAAGTCGGCCCCATATCTTCTAGAATTAGTTATTTTAATAATGACATTTGAAATATACCATGATTTGTATTATAGCTGGTGGAGCCTGGACCAAAGCCCAATGCTTGGCCCTGCTCTGCTCGTAAAAAGCAAGAGCAGAGCTGCCTTGAACTCCTACTCTCTTATTATTGTGGACGTTCAAACTCACCTTCCTTCTTTTACCGAGCACAACATGTGGATTGAAAGTCAACCATGGCCTGTCTCATGCAATGGACCAGCTAACCAAGCGGTACTATGTCTCAACATAATTGTTTGTCCTTGACATGATCCGCAACTCTCCCCCCAATCTGAATGAATGGGTGAACAAAATAAGAGATTATACCTCGGTCTTCTTCTGAATATCAGATATTCTCAAAATATAATACATATAAAACCATTCCCATAACCTAGCACACAAAGCCTCATTCATAGTGATACAGTATGTCGATTCCTGAACCCAATGGCCATGATTAGATAATTGAGAGAAACAACATGGTGTTTAAGGAGCACTTCATGTTAAGTGCACATTGCAGTCCATTTATGTACTTTAATGCATATAGCTGTGTGTTATTTCCATGCAGACGCACATACAGATTCCTCATCTCTCTCTCTCTCTATTATATAGAGGTTCCCGTCTCCAGCAATCACAGGTGCAACATTTCCAGGTCTAAGAAGACTTCTCTTCTACTCCCATGTACTTTCCTTTCAGTTATTGGCTTCTCAAAGCACTGCAACTCTTCCTGATAGAAACATGCGTATTAAATACTTTCTAAAAATGAATGTATTGATCATTGGTGGGGTTCTTTGGAGGACTAGACTCCCTATTAAACACAACTTCTGCAGTGAATAAACGTAATCTTCAAATATTTTGCCAATGTCGATACCTCTATTGTCACCAGAATTTAAACAGAAAATGTAGCACAAGCAAAAGTATGTGCACATTTTAGCTGACGTGTTAGTTTTTGGTAAGGTCTCCAAACCCAACTACCTTACTCTTAGGCCTATTATTGACTTAGTAGGTGTTACTCTGACTTTTAAAACCTCCCATGGCAATGCGCTTACACTCAACAGCCATAGGCTCCTCTAAACCGTTTCTAAAGTTGACTGAAGTATGGAAAATAGATAAACACTTCCTCTTGGAATTCATTCTGTCGGTAATGGCATTAAGAACTAGAAGGGAAGGGGTCATGATAGAATCTGGAAGATTATCTCCAATAAAACTACTTGCAGAACGATCAGGAATGTAAGGCAAAACCCCCAATTTCACTGCAACTGGCCTACAGACACATTTATCGGCAAAAGGTACAGGACCTCCATCAAAAGGAAACCTTACCTACAATCTAATCAGAAAAGTGAACATCTGAAGAGAGCAAAACATTTAGATAAGCCAGAAGCTTTTTGGAACAAAGTGCAATGGTCTGATGATGTTAAAATTGAACTCTATGCATATAGTCACCAAAAGGTATATTTGGATAAAAAGTAACTTGAAGAAAATAAACTATCGATAACTGTTAAGCATGGGGTGGATCTAATATGTTTTGTGTTTGCGTGGCAGCCAGTGGCACAGGAAGTATTACATGGGTAGCGCGAAGGATTCGATTGCCAAAACTATCAATAAAACCTTGACGCTAATGTGAAGAAACTGAGGCTGAGAAGAGATTGAATATTACAATACAATGATCCAAAACATCTCATGTTAATCTATGATCTTAAAATTAAAAGAAATGTGCCCAAAAATGTCACATTTTGTCAGTTTCGTACTAGACATTCAACTAAGCTGCCTCTCAATGGCAGCGGTTGCAAAACCTGGAGAGTTCAGGTTAGGCTACACTAAATGTTATCTAAAAATCATAACATTCTTAGTGATCGCAGTGATTTTTGTACTCGGTATTCCATGACAGCTCCTCTGTAATCCGTCCACAGTTAAAATTATTTCAACTGAATACATTTAAGCCATTCATGTTCAAAGCACAAGGAAGGTTCTAAGTAGTTCTCCTTTCTGCTCGCTTAGAAGCACTACCAAAACTAAACTGGATTTGCTTGGAAGTACACAACAGTCTACTTATATAAAACGTATATGAATGTAAACTTACTTTGCCAAGTGTTTTATTATTAAATGCAACATCTGACGGTTCTTTTCTGGGAGACGGTGAATAAGACAATGAATTTCCTTTATTCGACATTCCTGGTTCTCCAGTTCTTTAACGAAAACGAGAGATCATGATTAGACATGAGAAACATTAAACTCCGCATATAACATTTGATTTGATTTTTATTTATTTTACAGAATTCTATGGACTGCAGTGTACATTTAGAAAAAAACATATCATCCAATGTAGGAGGTAGGAGTAAGTAATGGAAAAATGGAAACTGTTTGTTTTTTAAATTACTTGTAAATCATTTTAAATTATCCTTAAAATAATCTGACAAACGCAAGACATTTGGTTTCATACATAAAATTAGATTTCCTGGTATGGCTCTACTGTGGGAAACGTGCTCTTAAAAAGTAATATATACTATACAGTTGTATCAAAACAGCCCCACGCTAACGAATAAAGTGTAAATTGCTCATTATTAAGCAGTTTGGCAAAACAAGCTGCTATGTATACAAAGGAATGTACTCCTAATTAACCATCTGTGAAATACTACAGTATCCTATTTCATGTCCTTTGATATAATTAGTAACACACTAGGAAAAACAGCATAAAATCTGCACAGACCGTTTGCTTTGTATTTGAACTTATTGTAATGTTTAATATGTATGATATAGAATATATAAAATATTTAAAATGTTAACAGAATTGCATAATAACAGATTTTAAGTAAAGTGTATATGTCAAGTATATTATAGTGTATGTTTATTAATACAGTCTAAGTATCCAAAACACTTATTGATGGTAAAAATCTATTGATTAGTTTTGTGTTTTTTAAACTATGTAATTGCTTTAGATTAGTTTGCTTTTGTCCCCTCCAACATTTCAGGTGTCCAAATGAGGATGTGTGTGTTGGGCTGGTACAGAAGTGAACAGGGCAAGAGGCTGTACACCCACCCCACCAGAAGAACCACCTAGCAGCGTTCAGCTGCGCAACATTGCAAGATGGCCCCACACCCAAGCTCTGTTGAAAAAGCAGCTCCATGGGTTGTTCAGAGATCAGAGGGTCTCCCCAGGTGGACCATTATCCCCACTGTCCAGAAAAAAACAGGACAGCGCCCAACTGTCTCGCAAAAAATAGGAGCCTTTATGTCAATGTTACTGTTTGGTATTTTTTTATTTTTTTTTAGCTCTGTGAAATGCCTTTTAACCCCCTTAATGCCACTCTGCCTCCAGAAATGACTTTTTAACCCTCTATACGCCACTCTGCCTCCTGAATGCCTTAAACCTCCCTATATGCCACTCTTCCCCATAATATGCCTTTTAACCCTCTAAATGCCAGAGTGGCATATAGGGGTATAAGGCATTTCTGGAGGCAGAGTGGCACATAGGGGGTCAAAAGGCATATCATGGGGCACAGTGGCATATAGGGTTAAAAGGCATATCATGGGGCACAGTGGCATATAGGGGTATAAGGCATTTCTGGAGGCAGAGTGGCACATAGGGGGTCAAAAGGCATATCATGGGGCACAGTGGCATTTAGAGGGTTAAAAGACATATCATGGGGCACAGTGGCATATAGGGGGTATAAGGCATTTCTAGGGGAAGATGTGCATAACTGGGGGGCAGGTTGGAAAATAGAAGGAAATAAAACCAAAATATTTTTCTAAATCATAGCTTTTATTAAAAAAAAAAATAGTTTAGATGAATTAACATTTACTGGTAAAACTTTTTTCCTATAGGGTCGTCTTATATACAGGCTTTTTTTTCTAAATTAATATTCAGATTTGGGGGGTCGTCTTATAATCGAGCAAATACGGTGTATATTATATATATATAATATATATATATATATATATATATATATATATATATATATATATATATTGTTATTGATTTTTTTTGTCTAATTTTGGTGTATTACTTTTAATAAAAGTTTTTTTTTGTTTTTAAAGGTGTGTGTGTGGGGGGGTCATTTTCATTTCGGTGCATATATATACACATATATATACACACATATATATATATATATACACACACACATATATATACACATATATATACTACCACTTTAGTGTCTGGCATAGTATTATATTATATATATATATATATATATATATATATATAATCTAATACTAGGCCAGACACTAAAGTGGTAGGCATACACCACATCAATGTTTGGCATAGTATATAGTGATTGGGGTTATTGCTGCATTATTGTCAATGTCTGGCTCAATGTATAGTGATAGGTGTTGTGTTGTACCACGGTCAATGTGTGCCTCTGTATATAGTGAAAGGTGTTATGCTGTACCACCATCAGTGCGTGCCTCAGTATATAGTGATAGATGTTCTGCTGTACCATGGTCAATGTCTGCTTCAGTATATAGTGATAGGTGTTATGTTGTACCACCGTCAATGTCTGCCTTAGTAAATAATGATAAGTTATGCTGTACCCCTGTCAATGTTTGCCTAACGATAGAAGCTATGCAGTTTTAAAGAGTGTGGTTTTTTTTATCCTTTATGCGGCCTGGAGCCTCCGCTCGTGATTCGCTCATAATTTACTTATGCAGTGAGAATTTCACCTTTAAAAAAACATTACAGTAAGTAATACTGTTGTGTAACTAATACTACATTATCACACTATAATGTAGTGTTATTAACCATGAGCGAGCTGTACCAAAAATATAGAACAACAATTTAAATTTAGCATTTGCAGAAGCATATTGTGCGCACAAAATTTTGGGTCTGGGAAAATTTTTGCACAAGAGAAATTTTCTGCGCACACCACCTAAGAAATATTAGAGGGAACATTGCCCAAGACCGTTTCTTCCACTAGACAGACTTTGCCATTTATGTGGTATTTTACCTGATCATTTATGCTGACTCATCAGCCGTTTACACCGTACAATTAATTGCATGTGTTGCAATGGTTGCAGAAGTTACACATACAGCAGAAAGGTTAGACACAAATACCACAGGAAAGATGGCTGCGTGATGGCTGCCTGCCGGACACAAAGCATTCCACAAAAGCTGCATTTACAAAAAGAATAAAAGGAAGGAAAGGCCATCGCATCGGAAACTTACTAGCGGCTTTGATGAAGCTTCTTTGAAACTGGTATGTCATGAGTGGCCCTGGAAGCATCCTGTAATACATAAAAGTGAGCAATGGAAGAACATGAACTGGTAGCTCAAGGGAATTATGGCTACACCAGAGAAAAATACATAGCCCTTTTAAATCAATCCACATTTCCAAATAGTCTGCTGGCTTGTTCATGTAAGTGTACAGAAGCCAATTTATCCTGCCGGTATAGCTCATAGAACGAGCGTTCTCGGCTAAAATGGAATTACAGAGAAAGGAAAACCTATGAAAGATAAAATGTAGCTCCATTGATATTTGAACTAATAATATAAAAGCAGTGAGGCAAAGGGGAGACACCCATGGGGTTTTTTGTTTTTAATTTTTATTACTAAGGACCCATAACTATTATACTATAACAGAGTTAAAATTACTTTTTTGGGGATCACTAAAACTCATCTTTGGGCTTCTACTATACTGTACAGGGTTCATACAAGATCAGTATTATCTGCTTCTTGAAGTTAAACAAAACCGTTCACGAAGACCACCATTGAAAGAATAAAAAGAAGATCAAAGAGTCACTGAACATTATGTTCCACCTCTTTCTCAAAAGAAAGAGGTCGTACAACACAGCCCACAGATGACTATTTCTGAAGTACTTAATAAGCAGGTAAAATTACCTTTACAATATAACTTATCCATGGAGCACACCACTGCTTAGGAGTAATGGTGCCAAAAACGTAACATGTAAAGAATAAGCTCTACTTGGGGTTCAGCAACTGATATGATATACCACAAAAATAACAGTCCCAGAAGCCAATAATTAAATTAATTTATTTAGTTTCAGTTAACCTGGTTTCTGGGACTGTTCTTCACTTGCTTAGTCAAGTGATTAATGTGGCAAAATTACCTTTATACCTTAAATAAAGATTGCAACAGTTAAAGAGACTCAAAGAAACAAATGTTTAATAAACCTCAAGTATGTCTTCAATGCGCTAGTTATTGTCTTTATCTCCCACTCCGATGATATTTCAGCATCAGCTTCCGGGATGATTTTAGGATCTGAAATATACACAAGAAAGGAACTGTAGAAGCTGTAGAAATGGTTACTGCAAAAGAATAATTAATGGCGCAACACACTCAGTTGTCTATGGAGAAAGAGTGATATAATCCATGCAAAATAGCATGTTACTGTAACAAGCCTTGTGGCCATACGGTAAGCACAGGTAAATAGCAGTACTTGGCATGTTGTTGGCATTTGTATAAGACATAGGCTAGAACTAGAAGTGATAAATTCAGGGGAAAATGACACTAATATCCAGGCCAATAGTGTGAAAATATCTGCCATCTTTTGGCTCCCTTAATGCCAAGCAGAAAAATCCTTAAAATTCCAGCCAATCACTGGTACCGAATTACGGTGGTGGCCTCATTTCATTTTAGCTTTACTCAGGGCTGGGGCAGCCAGCAGGTACCCATCCAGCAGTTGCCCAACTACAGCTCCCACAACCATCATATGGTATTTGCCAGAGCACATGCAGAATCATGGTGGTTGGTGGTTTAACAGCAGCTGCAAAACTACTTGTTGGGTAGCCCTGATTTAGGAATGAAAAATGACCATCCATAGACTATTCTCTGTTTATATAGTCAGACAACTGCAGCAATAATGTAAATGTCATTAGTATTAGGGTTCACACTAAGAGGACAACTCTCTGGCAATAGCTATCAGCATATTTCCTGCAAATGAGCTCCTGATCAATGTTTGCTCCAAGGTAAACAGACCACAATGAGATAATTGGTGAGCAAAGGACTTTAGGATGGAAAGCCCATTTAGCCAAGTATACCTGTCCCTATTCCCCCAACTCTATACCATACCCAATGCACTCAAGCTCAGCTCCACTTCTGCTAGTATACAGTTCCAAATGCCATGGTGTTAGGAGGGGCCAGCCTCGTGTTAAGGGGGGCAGACCCTGCACAAAGAATTCTGGCCTACTTTGGGGACAATTTCCCCCTCGCTAGCATACCCAAAAAGCTGCCCCTTATGTTGATATATGTGTAATCATCTGGAACGAGTCTTGCGGACTACAAATGCCCACTGTAGGCAGATTCTTGGACATCTTGCTTTGTTAATACCTTTCAAACGTCAGAATACTGAAGGGCTTCAGGAGATGCTAAACACAACAATACTACTATGTTCAGTGAATCATGCCAAGGAAAAAATAAATAAAAACATTAACATTACATCTATTTATAGAGTGTCAATAGATTCTATAGCACTATTACAACAGGGGGACAGTGACAATTTTCAATTACAGAAGGAGAAGACTACTGACTTGTTTGCTAGCTTACTGTGTGTAACTTGCAGCACATGAAAAGCCTCCAAGGCCATGGATTTGTGACATATCTCACCAGGTATTTTCACAACAGACTCCAGCATTCTAAGCAGTCTCAATAGGAACACAACAATGAAACACGATAAAAGAACCACACCGGTATTCAGGGGACCATGGTGAGACCTTTTATCTACAAATAGAGAAAACTTTAAATGGGGGTGAACCTTCCCCCAGGAGTGGCTGGCCTACCAAAATACCTCCAATAGCTCATCAAGAGGTCACAAGAGAATCCACACTATCATGTAAAGAACTGCAGGCCACACTTTCCTCAGTAAGGGTCAGTGTTCACGATTCCAGAATAAGAAAAAGGCATCCATAAACAACATCTTGATGACCCCCAAGTCAAAAGTGGAACTTTTTGGAAGACATGGGTCCAGTGACATCTGGCATAAAGCTAACAAAGTATTCCACAATAAGAACATCATACGAACAAACAAGCAGTGTGGTATACTTGTATGCCCCATACCAGAAAATCCTACCAACAGTTTGTGACAAAGCTCAAGCACAGTTGTGATACGCAGCAGGACAACGATCGAAGCGGACAAGCAGCTCCACCTCTGAATGGCTCAACAGAAACAAAACGAAGGTTTTGGAGTGACCTAGTCAATGTCCTGACTTGAATCTGAATGAGATGCTATGGCATGAGCTTAAAAAGGCAGATCCATGCTCGAAACCCCTCCAATGTGGCTGAATTAAAACAAATCTGCCAAGAAAAAAAAAAAAAATCTCCAAAATTCCTCCACAGTGATGTAAAAAGACTCGTTACCAGCTATGCCAAGGGTAGTTTAACCAGTTGCTAGCTTTAGGAGACAATTACTTTTTCACATGGGTGAAATAGGTTTATTGTTTACCTTCAATAAATGAAATGATCGTCTAAAAGCTACATTTTTTGTGTTTACACATGTTGTCTTCAGTCTTACATAAAAATTAGATGGATGATCTGAAACATTTACATATGACAAATAAGCAAAAATAGAAGAAATCAGGAAGGGGAAAATACTGCACATACATACAAATATAAGCAGTTCAGGGAAAGGCTGCAATCTTACTAATTGTGTGAGCGGAATCCTACAATCCTACACCACCGTGAGCTAGGAATTTAGGATTAAATTCTAATTTGTTCAGTACAGTAAGATATTTGAATACAATACAAACACTACATCACACTGTAATGTCCTCGGGGCCAAACTGGAAGGATTTTTCCATCAGCAGAATAAATCCAGCAGCCACATTTAGAAAACTGTTTATCTTGACTAATGCCAAGCCTCCAACTAAAATCCTGTTATGTAACATTACCAGGCATTTCTCAAATGTCTGCCAGGCCAGGGGGCTTTTTATAGCATGTAAGAGAAACACCTCTTCAAGACGCAGTCAAATGTGTTTCAATTTCATAATTAGCCTGTGCAGAGATAATTAATATTCTCCAGTCATCTGCATGTCAAGCTGCTAATTTCCACACCTCTCTGAGAGGCAATGAGAATCTGGATACCCAGTTTACCACAGTTCATAAAGACATGGAAGGATTGGTATGGAGAAAGTTGACTGGGCCACACAGAGCCCTGACCCTGAGATCGCGAGCCAAGCCTTCTTGTCCAACATCACTGCCTGACCTCACAAACGCTTTACTAGATGAACGGGCCACAATTCCAGGACTAAACACTCCAAACTCTTGTGGAAAGCCTTCCCAGAAGAGTGGAAGTTGTTATAGCTGCAAAAAAGGGGGGGACCAACTACATATCCTATTCAACCTTTCATTGTGAAGGAATGTGCAGGACAAACTCAAGAGGCAGTCACTATGTAACTTATATTCAATTACTATGCACTATTACAATGCATTAGAGGTCACCTAAAACGCACAGTTTAATAAATAATCCTCACTTGATTGACTGCAAATGGTCCATGTCCAGAGATAAACATTAAAGAATCTCCACTAATGCTAGTACTTTTCTAGGACTCCAGCGGATACGGATCCCATTATGGAATTCCTAGTGGAATTGAGCGAACCTACATTGGCTACTGCTGGAACAACAATCCAATTTCAAAGGCTCTGCTGTCCTCAACTGCCCTTAAAACAAGGAATCCATAATGCAAGGAACAAGGAGAACATTCACATTCCATACTAGTTGCCTCTCTCTGGGATGTCCATCTTTCACCTATTTACACACATCCTAACCTATCTTGCCAGATAATCTATACTCCTATTCTCTTATTCCCTTGCAGATTCTGTTACCGTAGGTGTATAGAGGCAACGCTGTTCAAAGTTATGCATTACTTAATGTTTATATATACAGACATGCAGACATACATGAATGGTAATAAACACAAAAAGCCTTAGAAAGCAAGGGCAGATCTACTGGTTTATGAAACGGAGCGTCTAACCATGCCAAAATGTTTGTAACACAAACTCTGGCAACAAGACAACAGTAACTGCAGTGAGCAAACGTTCTTCAAATGGTAAGAGAGACTGCGAGCAAATAGCAAATGCGATCATAAAGAACGAAGTTCAACAGCCAGGAAATCATAGTGCTGAGAACAGTATGGTAATGTGTCCTCAACGCAGGCCAGAGACAGCTAAAGGTATGTTTAATAGTGCGGCAGCATTCACTCGTATGTACCTTTTGTTGCGTTACTTTATTACTTAAAATTCTGTAATCCTTCAATACTATTTTTAATTCACTGGAAAATGTGGAAAAGCACTTATCTGAGGCAGAAACTGCAGCTACAGAGCTGAAGCTCCCTTTCTCCTTTGTATGGTCCGACAATTCTTGCTGCTGACTGGCTGCTTGAAGTAGCCAATCAGTGGCAGGAAAGCACTCCCAATGAAATCCATGGGAGCTCTTTCTGTTAGCGGCACAAAGTTTGACCAGAACTCGCCTGCGTTTGCCGAACACATCTCCTGCATGAAAAAACAGCTGGAGGGCAGGAGAAGGGGTAAAAACCTTAAAGTGCATATAATGGCTGCAGTGTCCCTTTAATTCTACCTAGAAAGGGTCAAAGCAACCCATAGGATTATAGGTTAAACTATGTGTTAAACTCTGTGCGTGAGCCCTAGGTACATATATCGGGTTTTATTATAGCTGAATCATGGCTGTTCAGGGCACGAAATACGGATAGATCATCTGAGCTTCCCATCACGGTTTTAACAGCCGTTCTATAACCTCTGGATGCTACAGATCATGTCCCCATCTGTTCTGACCTACATCAAAGAAGGCTGCGTTTATAAGTTCCCTTTTGCGTCCTTTCACTAATCAGATAATACATTGGGGTGTGATGAATGGTCCGCACACATCCCTATCTACAGCAGCTATGCAGAGATCGCTGGGACATATTGCTCCGAGATACAGGCTCGTTGCTGCCCTCTGCAGTAGAAGGTTGCACTTAGCACCCGGCCGCACTTTTTGGCTGTGCATATGTCTCCTAACAAATACCTCTTTACACTTTTATTGTTGTTTAAACACTTGCAGATTTACGTGACATTGCCGGTTCCTACCTACTGAGGTCCCACTTACTCACTAAGGTTTGATTTGTTTTCATTGCTATGCAAAGATAAATAATATATGTTATCTACACATCACTTGACATTTCCATATATATATGTGTTGTAGGGCTGTAGAACACGGCGAGACACACATACACACCGAACATTCTGAGTTCCTAAAAGAGAGGAACATCAGAAGAAGGAATACAGACAGAAGAGGACTATCTTCCCGAAAGAGGGAACCATTTGTCTCTCAATTTTCAGGCTTTACTCTGGGAGTTAGACACTGCAAGACTGAGTCGGGCAGCCTCTGACGATTACGCAACATAATTACCTCTGTTGTCACGGTGACCAGACTCGGAGAATGACCAGAAAAAAAAACCCCTAGGACCAGCATTTTATGTATGAGTGTATACAAAAAGGTTATAAAGGTTAAAAGAAAAAGGTGCAAAATTACACCATCATATGGATTACAAAGGAGATACGCCTCTCCTTTACCCAAGTCAATGTTTATTCACAGCTTTGTATACCTCCTAAATCCACACAGAAGGTCATAAAAATCTAATGCATGTTGCATTAAATACACTACGCTAAACATATGGTGGCTTTTAAGGAAAAATGCTGACTCTTCTGCTGAGCATCTGATATTTCGCAACACGCAGCCATTCTTCCCCATGCAGACTGGCTGTTTATCTTGTATGACTATAAACCGGTATGTATTTTACAGAAACACGAAGTGGCAAGTGACTTATAAATTACTAATAAATAAATATCCAAAACAGAATGAACTGCACAATAAGATGGCAGACATATTTTATGACTTGTCCACCAAAAACTGACATAAATAGCATTGATATGGATAATTATTAGATCTACATATCAATACCAAGTTTATATTTGGTGCAATGTCTGCTTTTAAACTAACTTTTCCACTAGCTTCTATGTATGGCACCCGGTTCGCTCCATACTATACTTCCCACAAAACGCAAGCAGATTGGAGAACGTTTAAAAAAAAAAAAAAAAAACTGGCTGCATTTATAGTCTGCGAGTCTTATACTTGAACATTTGGCTGCATTGATGAAAGCGCTATAGGGTCGTCCATCACTAACTTACACCTTTAAAGCCAACCTCATTGATACGTCAATGTTTGATTTGTCCAATTATTGGAGCTAATCACTTTTACGGAAGATTAAACAAACGCATTGCAAAAATAATTCTTTATCAAACAATCCTATCGTATAAATGAGACAACACTCAATATCGTAAAGGTTTTAATTAGTGAAAGAGTTTGTAACAGAACGTAAACAGAAAATATACAGAAAAAAACCCATTACAGTGAATAGTGTTGTTTAAAGTTGTGATTTATGGACGTCAACTTTTCAGGGTTCCTATTCTACTACTGTAAAAAATATTAAACAACACTAGTAGGATGAAATGTGTCTGAGTATATTTTGAAACATGCCACTTACCCATCAAAACGCTTAAGAGTTTCTGAACTCTGGAGTTGACTCCAACGATTCGGTAAAGCCCTTGCTCATTGATCCCTGTAGAAAATAGATATTTTAAGCTAATTAGAAAGATAACAGGAAACATCTCTTTTTGCTCTTACACATTTATAATGACCTAGTTAATTAAGAAACACGTTTCAGTCATTTAGTTTTTAGGCTGAAGCATCGAACAAAATGCTTTGTTGCCCTCCCAACATGAGATAAAGAAAGGGTTTTTGTGCTAGTACTACCAGGTTGCTAAATGTGATCAGCCGACGTCAATTTCTAACTTTAAGGACAAACCATGGAAGAGTGGAATCTCTCTGCAATGGTGAATGTTGAGCATGAGACAATGGCAACCGCCTATCTGTGCATTCAAAAAAAAAAAAAGGTTTTCAAAAGGTCAAGTTGCTTTTTAGCAGACTTAATTGGTTCCTTAAATGCTAATTGCAGCCATCAACTGCCACATGTTCTGAGAGCCATCACTGCCACTATGTATTGTACATCCTTTTCATGCTGTAACATTAGACATCTTCTCCAGCTTTAGCCACAGACTAGAAGCATCAGGAGAGTAACCGAGGTGCAGAGGCCCGGAGACCAAGAAAGAGCTGCTGCGTGGGAAGAAGCAGCTTCATGTATCTTTACAACTGGGCATGAGAAGGGTAATACTTTGATTTGGTGTGATAATGAAATAATAAAGTAACACTATTTGGTGCATATTTTATGGCTTTTTTTTTTCTGTTTCTCTCTATAAGAAGTATATGTATCCAATGGATTCTCTTTACCATCGCCAATGGAAAACCAAAACTATATTCCCAAAAACATTATCTCACACAGACCAACCAGATCTATAGGCGCATGAAAAGTAAGAATGGTCATCACAGGCTTCCTTTCCCGCACTTGCTGAGGTCAGAGCTCGATGCACACATCCATTATTATGGAACTAGGTCATAGCTAGTACTGCCTTTTGCCTGTATTTGTATTTTATTGCTGTCCTAAAGAAGGCCGCATAGATACAGACCAAAACGTATGTAAGCATAGCAATTATTTGCAATACCATGCAATATTTTGACACAACCTCTATCAATTTTTGAATGCACTTGAGTTGTCTTGAATATTAATTTTTGAGGATTAACAGGCCACTGCAATTCCATTTTGAAGGCTTTTTTTTTTGCTTTCCTATTATTTTTATCCTGAGACAATTGAAACCATACTAGTCAACTTTGTTCAGATGTTTGCTATGACACATATCGTATCTTTCCTAAAGACAATAAAACACTGGCAGCCAAGCAACAAACAATGGTGCAGACAGCTGCGTAACCTTGATTGACTCCCTCAGGTTGACCTAAGCAAAATGCCATCTGCTCATACGCCTGGATTTGTCCTCACCTCTCGTTTCCACAGCTTGGATACACTTCCGGATGACGCTGAATCCAATATTGTCCAGCTGGGCAGCTTGAAAGAAAACCAAGATTAATTATTATTTAGTGGGTGATATCTGGGACAGAGCATATTAAGTGAACAGATTTATGATGCTCAATACTCGTTTTATATATATTATATATATAGCTACCAAAAAAAATAAAAATCTTAAAAAACGTACCCGTGTCCATTTGAAGAGTTGGAAATAAGCTTTTGCTTTGAACACAAGTTAGATAATTTATACAGAGCTGTCCTCCCTCACATAGATGAACACTCTTATCAGCAACCAAAATGTGCAAACACTCAAGAATCGATCAATCTTTTAGTTCATTTTTGCTTGTTTATAGATTTTGTAGTTATTACAGACTATGGCATAGTTTGTGGATTCGATTTCGCCAGTATATTATTCTTTAGTTGGAGAGCAGTCACCTTTCAGTAGCACATGTGTGCTTCTGTGTGTGTGTGTGGGGGGGGGGGTATTCTATTATATCAGCAACATAAGTTCATTAAGTTCATAGAATCTATGAATTCACTTAAGGATCACCAGTCAGACATTATTTAATTGTCCAATTGACCCATATTTTAATGTTAAATACATATTGGAGTCAATGTGCATGGTTTCCGGTGCATGTTACCGCATGAACATATGTCAAGGCATTCTTTAGCTGGAAAATGAGGTTTCTATCTCATGTAACCCCATGGGCGTAGGAACCCCTAAAAATCTGGGGGGACAGCATTTTCCCCCATCAGATCCCCACTTTCTCCCCATCTCTCACACTATCTACCCTCTCCCTACCCCCCTTCTCACTAGCTACCCTCTCCCTATCGCCCCCTTCTCACTAGCTACCCTCTCCCTACCGCCCCTTCTCACTAGCTACCCTCTACCTACCCCCCCTTCTCACTAGCTACCCTCTCCCTACCCCCACTTCTCACTGTCTTCCCCAGGGGTGTCCAAATTTTTTCTGCAGTGGGTCACTTCATCAGAATTGTATACGTGCGCGGGCCGCACTCATTTTTCACTGTGAGAAAATATGGCTTTTAATAAAATATGCAGATTAAAATAAAGTAAATGACACAAAATCTTTACTTTTCCTCTCACTGATTTCTGGGCCTAGAAAGTTTTGTGATGACAAATTCAGGACTCAGGATAATTAAAAATGAAATAGTTCTATTTATTCTAGGGATACACCAAAATGAAAATTCTGGACCAAAACATTCACGGTTCACTTAGCCAAAACCGAAAATGACCCCCCCACCTTTAAAAATAATAATAAAAACACTTTTTTTTTTATAAAAGTAGGTAACACACCACAATTGGACAAAAAAAATTAGCAATATGACTTGGCATGATAGGAGTGTGATTGCTAATAGCAATCACAGTCCCATCATGCCTAGGTTCCAGCACTTACACACCCAACCAGTAAATGCTGTAACCTAGGCATGATGGGACTGTGATTGCTGTTAGCAATCACAGTCCAATCATGCCAAGTCAGCCAGTACATGCTGATACAGGGTGGCTGTAAGTGATGTGCAGACCCCGTACTGCTGGCAGCATCAATAGACAAGGGGGGCAGCTAGCTAGGTTTCAGCATGTACTGGCTGACTTGGCATGATAGGAGTGTGATTGCTAACAGCAATCACAGTCCCATCATGCCTAGGTTCCAGCACTTACACATCCATGCTATCACACAGACACTCATTCATATACTCATTCATTCAGATTCATTCCCTCAATGACGCATACTCATTCAAAGACCCTCCCTCGATGCCGCTCACAGACTTCAGCAGGGGGCGCGGCCTCTCCCTGCATTCTCTGGTACTGCACAGAGGAAGCAGGATGTGATGTGATGTGATGTCACGTGAACTCTGCTGGGTTCCGCTTCCTCTGCAGTACAGAAGACCCTCCCACAGGTAAGTAGCAGAGCTCTTGTTGTAGCAGGTCTCGCGGGCCGCACCTCGAGGTCTCGCGGGCCGCACCTGCGGCGTTTCTATTGGGGGGGGTTCCTACGGCCCTGGGGGGGATTTCTTCATTATCGGTCCCCCCCCGCATGAGTTACTGAGGGGGATCTGTCCCCCCATCCCCCCCCCCCGGTTCCTACGCCCATGTGTAACCCTACCATGTAACCCTACCCCCACTTGCCTCTATTGAAAGCAGGAGGCAGTTCTAGTATGCTCCTTGAACATGCTCAGCAACACTCCCATTCTAGTCAATTGAGCCGAGTGCCCACTGTAATCAATTGGAGTAGTAGCTGCTTATAACATGTATGGGTAGCTGAACACTGACGTGTTGCTAGTATAAGTACAATTGGAGTCCAGTCCCTTCATGGGTTAAAAACTTAAGAACTATAAGCAAATTTAAAAAAAATAAAAAAAATGATATATATATATATATATATATATATATATATATATATATATATATTGCTGGCGCTTTATAAATAAAAGATAATTGTTAAAACCATTGACAGTGCCACAGTTACACTATGCAAATGTATAAGGTATATAGCGATTTTATCTTAAATGAGTTTAGATAAGCAGTCTGTACTTGGAGCAGAGCATGCAGACATGGGCATTGACACCAAATACATTGATTTTATCTGAGATCTACAATCCGTGTTAACGTTTCCTGTAGAAAGCTGAATGTTGCTTGAGCCCGAGTACAAGCTCTGTATGACCGAACCTATTCATCCCTGTGGAACAGCAACAGGGATTCTATTACTTTCCCTGCCTGACCTCTATTATTCTGAAAGGCTGAAAAGCGTAAGTCTCGTCCTGGAATTTATTAGTGCAAGATAAAATATTTATTTTGTGCAAAATGATGATACCCCGAAGGCATTCAACTCAGATTCTGAAAGCGAGGCTTGAAACAGTCAAAGTAATGAAATATAAGACTCTATTAAGCAGAACTGTGCCAGGATTTTTCTCATTTCTTTTTTTTCTCCAAATTTAATTTAAAGAGGTTAATAATATATACAGAATTAATACCATCTTCTGCCCTCGAGGAATCCTTATATCTTTGTTAGCCATACTCGGCAACGGAAGACACTCCCTATGTAGATGAAACTTCTTGAACTTGGAAAGGTTTTTATCTCCAAAGAAAATCATATTCCAAACGTAGGCATAAAAAGTATTGTTTCTTGTAGTTATTTTATATGATGCTCAGAGAAGCTCTGCCTTCACTTGAAAGAGGTTTGCCTCAACCAAATTTTAAGGATCACTGAAAAACAAAACGAGCATCAACGTTGGCAAGCTACTGTAGATCCTCTGCATTTTGCACAAAAGAACACCTACTCAACGGCCTAGAGCATTGTACCTTGCTAACAAAACGTCATTTTTTTCAACTGATGACAGGAAAGTGGAACTTTTACTGGCAAAAAGGAATGATGCAATATTAATCTATACATGGATACTACCTGAAAAAATACCCAAAACTTTGCTCGTTTTGAAGAAAAGTAGGATGCAGGACATTCTACGTCAACGGGACATGGCTGCTTACAGAAAAAGTCATTAAAAAGGAACCAGGATCATGGTCTTTTGAAGAAGCCAATTATTTTTAAAGTTTATGGTTATTTGAAGATAAATCTCTTTGCTAGAATTTTAGCTAGCACAGCATATAGATTATTTAATCTATAAATAAAGTTCTATATTCTTGACAATCAGAAGACCAAGGCAGGCCATTAGAAAAACCTTCCCTGGGCCTCTGTGTACGATTACACAATAAAGGGCACACTTTCACGACTTTTACTGAAATATTAACTTTGGTTAAGTCAAGGAAGTTGTGTGCATTTACTTTACTTAGCGGTGCAGAATGGGTCCTGCTAGTAGCAGCGTTCCTGCTCAATTCAAGAACAGTACTTATTTAAAGCTCTTTAATTCTATTATATATTAACGTAAAAAAAAAAAAATACAGTAGATGCTTTGCCTTTTAGCTTCAAATATGTCCCTACCACATTTGTTCGCAAAGTGTTAAATTCCTCACAGACAGAAAGGAGAAGGATAACTCCCACAAGCAGGTAACAGCATCTATTCAACTTTTTCAGCTCAGATCACAAAAAGGTCATGAATTCTTCTGCAGTCCTCGTAGCCTTTTAATCACAAAAAATATCTAATTAAATATCCAAGCAGCTCTTACCGGCCTTTAATTTGACTTTTAATGAGGTACCGCAGGGACAAGGGCTTATATCCGAGAGTTTGTTTTGTAAGCTCCAGTACAAATGGTTTGACTTTATCTGTCTCCCTGGAGCCGGAATCTCATTCAGTTGAAGATTTTTTACTTCTAAGGTCACTGGGTCTACTGATGAGTGCCGACACACTGTAGGTACAGCAACCGCAAGACCCTTACCATGCTAAATAGCGTTTACATTTAGTATCCGTACACCTTACTGAATGCTAGCAAATAGAAGTCAAACTCAATACTTAAGGAGGTCATCACATATACCTACCCTTACGGGTACATCTTATTCAGCACCACTTGTAAGTTTACTGAAACCACCATGCATTGTAAACTCCATTTAAGACCAGACATTTTAAACAATGTAACAATAAATGTATGTAGAATCAAAATTAAAATGGACCGGTCACTTTCACAGCTTCTGGTAGATCTATTTCACACCCACCGGCCAGGAGAAAAACATGTTGTATTTGTGCAACACAGATTTAAGCCTGTCATTTTAATGTGGTCCGAACAAAAAGCACCATCAAGAACTCTATTCTGTGTAGATCACCCAAGAATAAGAAGAAAAATTTTGTAACTGCAAACTGCACATATTACGTGGCGATATAACCCGTGGTCCATACGATAATGTTATATTTAATTTTACATTTTAATACTATTGTCAAGAATTTGTGTAATAGGGAGAGATACTGTGTCTCCCTATTCTCAGAGTGATAGGATTGTAGTCGATCACACAATGACCAGGAAAAGGGCTTGAAATAAAATCAATACTCGACAGGAGGCTCCATCTTGCAGCTAAACCTCCAGCTCTAAATGCCAGTGGTTTGGGCAAAATGTGAAAACAAATTGAGCTCTTGCACACATATTCACATTGTGCACGTTGTCACATATAGCACCGACAGACAAAAGGGAGGCGTTTGAAAGAGGATCCCATTGTCATTGGATCATACTAGGCCTTGCCACTGCCAGTTTGCCCCACAAAAAAAAAAAAAGTAGCCCCGGTACGTGATATATATCTATATTTATCTATATATGCGCCTCCCTCCTAGGCATGTCTCAGAGACTAGCCCTCATGTGCAAATGTACACATCGGGCATCTTTTATGGAACCTTGGTTCATTACTTTGCAGTTCCAACATTGTGATGTTGCCATCACGCCTGGCATCATGCGCCCAAAGGAAACATATTTCATAATTTAATTCATTCTTATACTTCCTTTGAATAACCATGTTTTGATGTTTAATAGAACGTGTTCATTCTTTTATTACAGAATGAATTTTCCTTCTAAATATTTGATGAACTTGTTTTTATATAATTGAGATATTATATATATATATATATATATATATATATATATATATATATATATATATATATATATATATATATATATATATATATATATATAACATAGCTTTTACATTTTTGTTGGTTTATAATATTGGTATTTATGTTGTTATCTTTAAATAACCCACTAGAGTTCTTCCCCTTCTAGCACCTCAGACGACTGTTCTCAGGAAATGGCTTCAGACTGTCAATTTATCTATTTTTGTTATAAGCGAATATAGCACAGTTATGGGAGTTCAGAACTTTTTTTTATATCATAAAAAACCTTCAAGATTTTACGCTACTTCCTTGTTTATAATTTCATTTCAAATAGGTGTGATAACACTACATTGAATATATGCACACATACAGGTGGGAAATACTGCATCTGAGCGAATGTATGGTAGTATTGTTTCATTTCATCACATTATATGGTTTTACTATATTTCTTTCAGTGTGGATTTTTACACCTTGCTTTTTCAACGATATTACATATTATTTTAGAGCTGTCACTTTGTTTTTATTATATTATATTTTTGGCACTTTTAGGAGTGTTCTTGTTCAGTGATTAGAGTACTTTTCACATCATTATTTATATTTATTTTCCTGTGTCACTTTAATCAATATTACTGTTATCTGGAACCTTCTAGAACAGGGGCGGCCAAATGCGGCCCGCGGGACCTCGAAATGCGGCCCGCGTGAGATCGGCAGCCAGGATCACAAGAGCCCTGCTGCTTACTTGTGGGAGGATCTATTCTCTGCTCCAGTCCGGCCTCCTCTGTGGGGAGAACGAGGGAGGCCACGCCCCCTGCTGAAGCCTGTGATCGGCATTGAGAGAGCTGTAGTGCAGGTGAGGGAGGGTGTGTGAATGAGTATGCCTGATTGAGGGAATGAATGAATGTGTGTGTGTGATAGCATGGATGTGTAAGTGCTGGAACCTAGGCATGATGGGACTGTGATTGCTGTTAACAATCCCACTCCTATCATGCCAAGTCAGCCAGTACATGCTGAAACCTGGCTAGCTGCCCCCTTGTGTATTGATGCTGCCAGCAGTATGGGGTCTGCACTTGCAGCCACCCTGTACCAGCGTGTACTGGCTGACTTGGGATGATAGGAGTGTGATTGCTAACAGCTAACAGCAATCGCAGTCCCATCATGCCTAGGTTCCAGCATTCACACTCCTATCATGCCAAGTCATATTGTTGATTTTTTTTGTCCAATTGTGGTGTGTTACTTTTAATAAAAGTGTGGTTACCAAAAATACCGGTACAATGCCCAGCCAACCAGTACATGCTGGAATCTGGGTATGCCTGAGATTGCTGTTAATCATAATATGTAATTTTTTGTACAATTTTGGTGTGTAACTTACTTTTATTAAAAGTGTGTGGGGGGTCATTTTCAGTTTCGGCTAAGTGAACCCTGAATTTTCGGTTTTGGTCCAGATTTTCATTTTAGTGCATCGCTAAAATAAATAGAACTATTTTATTTTTACTTATCCAGAATCCTGAATTTGTAGGCCCACAAATCAGTGAGAGGAAAAGTAAAGGTTTTGTGTCTGCATATTTTATTAAAGGCCATATTTTCTCACAGTGAAAAATTAGTGCGGCCCTCGCACGGATACAATTCTAATGAAGTGGCCCACTGCAGAAAAAAACTTGGACGCCCCTGTTCTAGAACTCTGTCAGCCCAAACCTTTTGCTTGTACCGTGCTTGAATTCTGTCCAGGACTCTTTATACTGATCTAGTATTTTTGAGTAGGGTTTACTTTGGTTCTTAAGGTGCAGGCTTTAAGTTGTGGTGGTCACAGTACCTATCAGCTAAACCGAAGGGGTACATGACTGTTGTAGGCTGTAGACCTGTACCCTCAGGATTTCCTTAACCCCTTAATGACAAAGCCCGTTCATGTACGGGCTCAAAATGCATTGTTTTCAATGGGTTTAGAGACCGCCCAATGATCTGTCTGCAGACTCTGAGATTGTTACGCCACCCCAGTCAGCCAACTCAACCCTCCTAGCAGAAGATGCTTTCCGGGGTTGGTTCTTCATAATAAAATGTGAAGTTGGTGAAGTAAAAACTCTAACCCTCCTACAAACCGGTAATAAGCAATCTCCAAAAAGCCAAAACCAAAACAAGATGGAATTAGCAGTGGACCAGACTGTAATGGATGGTATAGAGAAGGTTCAGCACCTTAAATTAAAAATAAAACAAGATGAATGCCAAACATTTGTAAGGGGGGGGAGTTAAATGGTAATAAACAGATCAGATCACATGCAAGGAGTACATGGACATGGCCTATTGTTTGAAATCCCTTTGATACAGTTCCACATGGGAAGCTACTGTATAAATAATTTCCATTGGCTTATTGGAACATACTTGCACAAAAACAGAACATAGAAGCTTTAGAAAGGCTTTGTAATAAATAGGATATATTTTCTTATTATTAATGGATGCATCTAAGTATAGAACATCTATATTACTGCCCTGATGCACTGTGCAAGGATTCGCAATCGTATCTATCAATTGTGGCATTCTAACTTATTTAATATCCCATGTTCATATTAAATGTATCTTTTACACCAACCAAATTTAATGCCAGGGTAATGTACATTTTATTGCACTTCATAATCATTTGGTTTCAGTGGAATCTTACCAAGAACCATGTTTGGAGTTGTAGCACACTTTATGGATTTTGCCAGCATTGTTTTTAGTTGACTGCTATTAGTTTGTACTGCTAGAAAGTGTTAACAACGAGAACTTCTGCAAAGGTATCATCACAAATGTTTTTGAGCAGTGGTTTAGAACTCCATGCCACAAGGGCCACAAATAGTCCTCAATTTTTGGATATACCACTTTGAGCACAGGTATCTTATGGTAGTAAGGTTAATCATCGGGTCAGGTATAATCTGGAAGAACAAGATGCAGAGGGGAGTAATGCTCCATGCCTTTTCTCCAAGACCTACCTCATCAGTTCTGTTTTATTCTGCACACTTTGCTATTTTAGGAAAGGATAAACAAGAACATGCAAACTTTTCTAATTGCTGTGTAGTTATCGTAGAAAAGTTTACCTTTTTTTGTACTCTGAAAAACAAAAAAATATGTCAAGGGATTCTATAGTTCCCAGAAAGCTAATGAGACATTTCTCTACTTAAAAAAATAATTATATATACCTTTCAAGAACAACTCCAGGATACTACAAAGGGTTGTTGGGGTCCCAAGCTAAGCAGTATTTTTGTATTCATGTATTTTGCTGACAAAAGCTTAAACACCAGCTTTTAATGGCAGAAAAATAAAGCAAGCTTCATGCCAAACTGTTACAAGCTGTTTTAGTTCAGGGTCATGAATGTCACTTTTAGAGGTCTTAAGCATGGTCCTCTAGGGCAATAAGGCTCTGGAACACCAAGTAAGGGTCTGGAACCCCCCCCCCATAGTACAAACAGGTCCAGGCAGGTTTGCCATACCTGGCCTCTCCTTGCCCTGGGAGCACAGGGGAATTTCCTCTCCCTACAATGGCCCCCCTGGGGTTTAAAAGTCCAACACCAGTGCCAGATAAAGTCCTGGACTGGATCCTTCAAACCCAGATTGGGTGTCCACTCTGTTGCAAATTTGGAGCATTGGCCCACCTTGCTCTCCAAATGATCCACCCCAGGGACCCATACACAGTTGTCTCAAATCTTTGATATAACTGCCCCAAATTACTATACAAAAGGTATTACTGTTAACAGTGGTGAAAGCTGTCAGACAAAATACCAAAAGGTATTAGTGGAATAAAATGAGAAAAGAGTCAAAGAAGCTTGAACACAAATTTTTTCTAGTGTTGAAAAAGGTTTTTGTAATAAGTCAGTGTCCAGTGTGTCCACAGTAAGAGGAAAACATGCCTCCCTGCAGCGATGAAAGGCTCACTGCACTTTTGAAAATTGATTCTAATAAAATGCCATTTTGTTTGCATTAAGAATTGCTTTCTTAGCCCTGGATATCCAGTAATCCGTGTTGTTATAACAGGTTGTTGCTCTGTTCCAAGAATACCGGGGAAAATTCCATTATACTCAAGAAGATCTGATCGGCGCGGGTTAGTAACATTTTACAAGTGATGATCTTTAAAACCAGCTCAAAAAAGGGAGTAGCCATGTATAGATAACTTGGTCTGAGTCTATTACCCATTAAGGGCTGGAAGGCCAGACACCTTCAATGTGTGTCATTTTTGCAGTAATATCAGAAAAAAAAGACAAGCCCATTAAGTAATGGAATCGTTGAGTTTCCAGTCAACATGTGTACTGCCTCGATTGCCGTTTCCACCTATATCCTGCACCGGGCTGTTACCCAACTGAAGTCTCTTAATCCATAAATGCAAAGGAAATAAAGAAAAAAGCTTGATTACCATGTCTTGGATACGGACTTCAGACCAGAGGATCTCCTAGGTGGTTATTTAAATTCCCCAACACTTAATGTTCCTAGGATCTGGACCTGTATCAGTCCACACCTGATGTGTGGAAAACAGGTGACTAGCACAGTTATGGGCTGCATAATCACAAATCAAGTTTTACGCCACCATTTTGTTTACAGACGCCAAATGGTCCATTCCATCTGCATGTGACTTGAAGCCCCTCACAATCATGTTACATGCCTTATAACTATTACATATTTGTGAGGGTGTAAAATAATCGAAGAGCTATGCGTCTCTTTATAGTCTGTATTTGTTTTCATCTTTTATAAGTGTTCTATATGAGGAAAGTTGTCAGTGCAATAATCCATTCATGCTTTTTTTTGGTCCAGCATAATACTCTGGATACATACAGTACCATTCAAAAGTTTTGGGTCACTTAGCTGGTTTCATGGAAAACAAGGCTATTTCTAGCTGTGTAATATAACTGAAAAATGGTCTTCTAATGGTCAATTAGCCTTTTAAACGTAAAGTTGGATTAGTGAACACAACATGCCACTGGAACTGGATGGCTGCGGATAAAAAGACCTCTGTATAACTACGAGGATAATCCATTAAAAGTCAGCTATTTCCAGCTATGATAGTAATTTTCAACATTAACAACGTCTGCGCTGTATTTCAAAAGTGGTCTCTTCATATCAATCAATTCTGTTATTCTGCTGTCTGGACCATTCCATTAGTTGCTACGATAAGACCACTTTCCAAACAATGCATTACAATTAATTATATAAAATCCCCACTGCAGTTTTAAGGCCATACAACAAACCAGATGGTCAAAACATAATTATAAATAAAGGGCCTCACTGAAGGAAAACCACAGTAGTCAAAAGGGTAGCAATGCATTTAATCGACCCACCACTTCTTTATTCATGATGCATCCTGACTCATTAGTTTGAATATGGGACCTCTGAGGTATAGAGCCATGCAAAATTTAAAAGCAGGCAGTGATGTCATGACGTCTTGAGCGATCACAAGATGTATACGTCATGATGTGTGATGTTAAGACACAGAAACAAGGGGTTTAAAACACTTTTTGATAGAGGACATTCTATCTCATCTTTAAAACGGTGGTCCTTGATGACCATAAGGCCATCACAGAACATTTTTTACTCTATCACTCGCTACTCCTCCTTGGCAAGTCTGGCTGCTGGTTCGAGTTGAGGTATTCTGCCTCCTAGCAAGACAGACCAGAAGGAACCACTCAGGAGGCGTGACATGATCACTAATCACAGAAATGTATTCACATGCTAAAGTCAATGCTTATAATCACTGACTTTGTCAAATCTCATACCCTCTCCTTGCTTCACAGTAGGAGTGAAGCTGAGACAGCTTAAGAGTTACATTGTTTAAAAATGTGAAGCAGTATTATTAAATGTACCTCTTGATCTGTTAACCCTAGTGAAGATAACACATTAGATCTGAGAAATTGGGACAGGGATTAGTGATAGTTTAGTAGACAGAATTAAGGGTAGCTTTTAATGAAAAATATTAATGAGACTTGCCAAACTTTGATGGTGGTGGGATAGGCAAAATATGGCCGTATAGAGGGATGGAATCCCCAATATTTAAGCCTTAGATAGGTCTTTTGAATGGTAATCACCAGGCATGAGCTGAGTTCTCACCTTGTTTTAGGTATATGAAAAATATAAAATTTCTTCCCTGAAGCTTTGGAAGAGTGTGGTGGTGAAATAGCTACGTTGCAGAAACAAACATTTGTGGGGTGGGGTGATTTCTTTTTTAGGCTTGCCCGCACACCTAATGGGAAAAAAGTGATGTGCAGCTTGTAATATTTGCCGTCATTTCCAGAATGGAAGGATAATACGCATACAAGGTACTTTCCAAATCAGGACAAGGCAATGATTATGTTTTGAGGTCATTTTCTTCAGCTGCTTTAGTAAGAAATTACTGTATTAGACACAAAGCTGCGAAAATGTGTGTATTTTTTTCAAACTTTTATGTCTGATACAAATAAAATGATGGGTTATATAAAAGTATAAACAACGCGGGGTACACTAAAAGAGAAAGTGGCAAATTACACCTGAAGAAAAACAGCAAAACTGCCAAAAAAAACCTCTGGTCTTTGGGTACAAAAATAGCCCTTGTTGTGCTGGTCATAAAACAAAGTACACATAACAAAACTAAGAACAGATGCATTTAATGAGAAAATACCGTCAA
The DNA here is from genome assembly GCA_023333645.1 of Sceloporus occidentalis. Classification (NCBI taxonomy): domain Eukaryota; kingdom Metazoa; phylum Chordata; class Lepidosauria; order Squamata; family Phrynosomatidae; genus Sceloporus; species Sceloporus occidentalis. The sequence continues at coordinate 6,194,549 of JALMGF010000036.1, read as the reverse complement.
ACGCCTTTTACCACAGAAGGACAAGGGTGTTGGGTGTTCATTCCTTAGAAAATGTTTCTCCTCAACCTTGAGGAACGCAGTATAGCATATGCAAAACATTTGTAAAGGCTTTCAAGCTGGGTTTGCATGCTCCCCCATGGGTAGAAAGTATTGGTTTGAGTTAGGAACCTTATAATGCAAAAAACAAACAATAACTCAGTATACTAACCAATGCCAAGTTAACTGCTTGTTGGTCAGTGGACCAGGGCCGGCCCTACAATGGAGCCGACTGGGGCAATTGCCCCAGGCGGCACTTCAGAAGGGGCGGCACTTTGCCGCCCCAAGCGGTTTTTTTTTTTTTTTTGAAGCGGAGGAGAGAGAGAGGGGCACCGAGTGGTTTTCGCTTACCCGCTCGGCGCCCCTCTCTCTCTCCTCTGCGGCGAGTTTCCCTGTTCGGTCTCGGTGCCGGCTTGTAATGCAGAGCGCCGGAAGTGACGTGAATTTCCGGCGCTCAGCACCGTGGCAGCACAGGGAGACTCGCCGCAGGACTGTTTAAGGGTAAGTACCGGTGGGGGGGGTAGATAATGCCCCCCCTCCCGGCGTCGGCGGGGGGCGGCATTTTAAACTTCGCCCCAGGCGGCGTTAAGTCTTCGGCCGGCCCTGCCAGTGACAATAGTCTATTCATTTGATATTCCAACAAATATTTCAGCTTCTCCTCAAACTGCATCTTACTACTTTTCCACAGCATGCGTATCTGTGGCAACAGCTATAATTTTCTATGTAATTAGGCTAAATGGATCATACTTACTTCCTTCGCTTTGGCTGTCCTTGTTTGAATTGTAAACCTACAAAATAAAACAAAAGAAGAAAATCAAGAGTCAGATTTAAAAAGAGCATTACAGAATTTAGCAGAATCTCAAGATCTGTTATGGCTTAACAGATGGGCTAAGTGTTCTATGGCAGCATGTCAACATTGGTCCTCAAATTCAAATGTGATCTCTACAGACAAGCAGATACATTCAGTGTCTGTCACTGAACTCCAACTAATTCCGAGAGCCACCTGTTCTAGAGGAACTTGCACTGTTTGGGGTACTTTATTAAGCAACCCAGCTGAGTCTTTTTCCCCCATTGTGTGACATGTCCCCTGGAATAATAACACCCCCAATAACCATCTCTTAATGATCATCATGGCTAGTCTGTATATTGTGACTACACATTTTTTTTACTGTATGGAGGTATTACAAACATAGCTTGTATAATTTATTTCTGAGCTTCAGTAATCACTTTTCTAGGGTACTGTCTGATGTGAAGATTCCAATAGTTTGCAAAAAAAGCATATAGCTGAACCAATGCTTTCAGTGAAATCAGGTTAAAAAAAAAAAAACTTCCAACATATTGAACTTGGAATTTCAGGAAAGAAACTCCTTTCAAAAAGTCTCCCAAAAGAAATGATTTAAGACAATAAAGAAGAAATGCTGACTCCAGATGTATTTTCAACAGGCTTTAAATGTTTCCAATAATATTGAAGATTGTGCTATATCCACAAAATAGACTGATCTCAGAGTATTAAAAAGATTGAGAATACCCCGTCTATCTAGACACAAATAACAAAGAAAGAAAAATAATAAAATTAACGTTTATTAGATTAAATAAGAACCTCTATAGCTTGGTAATAGATCCCCCATCCATCAAATATAAAAAACATAATGCCATGAAAAACATACCTGTTAAAACACAGCTAAAAATGCTCTTTAGCAGTTGTATTTCAATAGGCTACATTTATATAACTAAAACTCCTCCAGTTTTTCATTTTAATTTTGTAGTCAACCACACTTTTTAGTGAATAAGCCAGACAATGTTTCATTCATATACTTCTAGGTTGCATACAATGCTTTACCGGCTGTAGCTCCACCGAGGGTCTGTGTACTTCCTAACATAAAATGTCCTGGGCTGCTGGAATCAAGAACTGGAATCTGATGTCCTTACGGTTCATATAAAACACAATGGGAGGGTTTTTGTTGTTTTTTTTTTAAACCAGAAACTTGTTCAGGAACCCCAGAAATATAAATTTGACACCTTTTCCATAATGATTTTTAACAACAGCAGATTGCTTTGCCCAATTGGGCTCACAGGACTTAATAGGCCATATGTTTAAAATACTTTATAAAATTAAAAAAAGGGAAAGGCATCTGTTCTTCTTGGACTTAAATAAAACAGGCAAGTGCTGTGTGCTATGGGGCTCACTTTTATACAAATGTATAATCTTGATTATGAATGATCTCTTAATTCCGTATAATCCAATTAATTGGCCTATTATGGTTCTGGTTTATGCAGAGATGCGAATAATTGCGAAATTTTGAAACAACCAGCATGACGCGGTGGAAATGCATGCTTCACTTTGAATTTGCATTAAAAAAAAAAAAAAAAAAAAGTTTTCAGGTACCCGTTTTACCAAAATTACTAAAGACCATTGGACATGGTAAAGCTCTCAACCGCTTCCAACTACAAGCTTTACACCATGATCAATTCAAATGATTGAACCACTGGCAGAACCATGGGCAACGTGTTCTGCCATTTAAACGAATTATCTTGCCAGAGAACACAGCAATCGGCAACCTCCTAGAACTGTTCTCAATTGATGCCCCCAAAGCAGTTGCCAGCTTGCTTGTGTTACTTCAAGATAAAAATTGGTGTGAGGGTCCCCATTTTTGTGCTTATGCAGCCCTAGACTATTCTTTAATTTTCCTCATTAATATAGTCTGACCAAAAGAGAAAATGCCATGACATATACAGTATACACACATATACCACTTCTTTGTCGGACTACCAAAAAACCCAAAAGTGTATCGCTGAACCAATGCTTTCAGTGAAATCAGGTTAAAACGCATGCCCATATTGTTAAAGGCTGTTGGTGCTTTGGGCAAAAACAACATCTGGAAAGTTATTTTCCAGAAAGGCAGGAGATTTCTTGCAAGTTACTATTTATTACCCTCTAGTGTCCTAAAACAGCCATTTTGTAAAATGTATTGCGTGCGTTCGTTATCTGCTGATATAAGCATCCGATTACTAATAAAATCAATTCTGAATACAGTATTAACATCTCAAGGAAGGCGGCTTTTTCACACGTGAAGCTGAGAGCATTTTCAGTATTTTCACTAGGTCTTTCTCCCATTTTGTTCTCTTTCTCAGTAAGTGAACACATGATTGGCTCCCGGAGCCACCCAATGCATAGAAGTAACACGCATTAGTTGTTTGTCTGCCTGGAAAGCACAATTATCGTTTTGATTGGAACAGCCCCTTTAACCCATTACCACTGAATGGCCATTTGGTATTAAGTGCTGACAAGTATACGCGCCATTCGGGGTTAATGGTTAAAGGTAATGCACCACGAGACATATATTGTCCTCTATAGTATTTTATGCAATTAACCTTAGCAGAGTTTTTTTTTTTTGTTTTTTTGACGGCTTAATATCGCAGAAACGTTTAAAAAGCATTTTCTGTTTCCATGGCAACAACCTATCCGTGCCATTTTCCCCCCACTTAAGTACAATTAAGTGTTTCTAAGAAGAATTATGAATGAGGCAAAAGTTTGCACAGTAAAGATTTCTTGTAAACGTGTGGACATTCTGCAATACTTAGAAACATTCAAATGCAGCATTTAGTGACAAAAAGTGTTAAATTCACGTGGCAGCAACATTAATATTGTACGAAAGATGTGTCCAGAACCAAGAACACTAGTATAATACATTAAACCGTGGCCCTGGCCGGCTGTTACTGGTTAGATTAACTGGCCTGTAGCGTTTCAGATGTTTAAGCTGGCTGAGCTTCATGGGTGTTTTAGTTCGCTATACCTCTGGAATAACTAGCAAAAACAAAAATGAAATATTTAACTGCTGGCAATTATTGTATTTAATAATGAAATGATGAAAACCATTAGATGAAGCCGGTATTAACAGCTAATAAATGTTTGAATTGGAATGTGTAACAGCTGCGTTGCGCTATGATGTCACATATCGTTTAAACCTCCGACAGATGTTTGCTCCCTATATGCCAAAACATAGTGGACTCTAGAGCTCTACCAGGACCTAATACATATATCGGGTTTGACAAACACCAGGAGAGCATGGTGACCAGAAAGCTGTTCCTGGCACCTTGGGAGCACCGACATCAGCATCTCGCATTGTCAGTGTCGCCAAACCCTTCCCCACTCCACACGTAGAATCCGAGTACTGGGATTTGATGTCATTTCCCACCGCTCCGATGCAACCAGCGTGTGAGGGTTATGAGGAAGCAGGGAGCCCTCCTGAGCCAAAGCAGAGGTAAACAAACCAAAGGTGGGTATCCATTGGTACTTTACTCTGTGTGTAAGTATGTCATTGAGTGTTAGTATGTTAATGTGTGTAGGTATGTTAGTATGTTAAAAAAAAAAAAAAAAAAGCTTTTTTGTTAGTACTATATTAAAGTTGCTGTCCCACCAATTCTGCTGAATGAAACACTTTAACTAAATGTAGCCCTTACCAACACTCTGCTGCAAGACTGTGCCCTTATAAATCTTTACAAAAAAACCCACTTCTCTAATTAGAACCAAAACCACGTCTGAGCACACGGGCAGGAAACCCTTAGTGCATCCAAAGCAGAAGTTGCCTGGGATATTTGCCAGCCATCTGGCGTTTGCGCTCAGCACAGTTATATAACAAATATTTTATAAAAATGTGGAAAAAAAAAAAAAGTGTTTCAATTACAGCAATGGAGTTATCAGTCTCAATTATTGAGAGAGAAATGTCATCAATCCAAATTTACCATGGGAGATAAAATTGATTATAAAAAAAAACCAAATAAAAAAAAAAACACAAAAAAAAAAAACACAAGGTATTAGCGATATTTTTCACCTTCAGCCAATAGGACTTACAACGCAACTTTCTTTTTTTGTTTTACTATATCAAGCATATTTAAAAAGTGCCATGGAACAATTTAACTATAGCAGCAGAGTCTGTCCAATAAAAGTAAATTAAAGAGCCTTCTCCTACATAGCTGGCAGAAGCAACCACCGGCCCCCCTTACTTCTACGTACAACCCACACACACACAGATGTCTCTTACTGTAGTCAGGCAGCCAGACGCAGGCACCAAGGCAAACACCAACTGTAACCTAATTTTAGAAGACTCGCAGCTCGCGATGCCTAAAAATATCGAAACGTAATCATCGTTCCCTCCGACGGCCCTCTTCATATATCTTCCTAATCTGATCCCTTGGAAGTTCGATTAAATACAAAAACGGTGGGCACATTGGCAGCAAGCGCTCCCAGCTACGTCATGATTTATATTCTATTCCATCCGACCCTCCAGTTTTAGACTATGACCTTGTGCCCTGACATTCTTCTGTTGTATTTTTTAGAATCAATATAGAAGTCTTATAGGGCCATGATTTCCATATTATTGCTTAGTGATGTAGATCATGCAGAAGTTACACTGCTTAAAATCCAACCTGTTTATTATTATTAGTATCAGATTAAATATATATTTTTAAGCACACCGGACAGTTTTTTTATAACGTTTTCAGGTAGCTCCATATTAGCCATTTGTATGTGTTCTAGGTGTGCTATTTTAGCCAAATCTACTAGATAAACTCCCTGACTGTTTATCATACAGCCTGTGGTAAGCACTAGAATGACTCGGTCTCAATCACCCAGCCAAACACTCTCAATAATGAAAGTCTACAGAGGAACTCCAGGCCTGTAAATAAAGGAAGAGCATTGGAGTAAAATGAGATCAAAAACAGGGTTTTTTTGTCAACAAAAACTTACTGTACACGACACTATTTTACGCTCATGGAGATCAATTCCACAGGACGTCCCCACTAAGAATCTACTGAATACATTACAAGGTTTGGTAAAACTGGGGGCAATGTACGGGGGGGGGAAAGCCATAACACCATGGTAATTATTGGAATCAACCAGTTTTTATATAGCCTATTACCTCTGAGTCCCATACACTAGGGCATGGAATGATGTCATAAGCCAGAATTTAAAACAACAATATGGTTAATTAACTTAAATTCATTAAGGTTACTATTTGGGTGATACGATACTTTGTTTTTAGCACTGCTCATCTAAGCTACTCAGAAAATAAAAAAATATTACGTTTGTATAGATGTGCGCTTGTAAAAGGGATGCAATAAATTAATGGTTAATGCAGAGAACCAAATTGTTAGAAATTTAAAGGTTCCAAAAAAATAAAAAGTTATGTTTTCCAAAAGGAGGCCAATAATGGATCTGAAGACACTATTCTTTATGACTGGCACTTAAGACAAATTTTAGATATTTTAGAAGTGCACGGAAATTAAATAATCTGCATTTTCAAGTTATAAGAGCTATCCGGCTTCAGTCCTTATGGGGCAGCCAGATGGTGCATAATAGACTTCTCAGCCACTCACAAACTGTTAATCCTGAAGGACAGATATTTTAGCACCTCAATATACCTATACGGGGAAAACAAAACCCAAACACGCTAAATAAATACACAAAAGGCTTGGATTTTTGTTGGAAAGCCCCGCTTTTTGCTATGATTGAAAATCTGCACCTGAAGAACACAAACGGGTACGTTTAGATATGATCATCAAGAGCCACAAATATGAGACTTCCAGTGGTGGCTCATTGGAAACAAACACAGGATTTCCTCATTATGATTTCAGAGTGTTCACTTATACAAGAGACACAGCAGTTAAAAAATAGACATTTTTGAAAAGACATTAGGATTTAAAAGCACATATATACAAAGGAGAGTTCTCTGCTAGTGAGAATGTTGTAAGGCTTTGCATTCTATTATATCTATTTGCTATAAAAAGATGGGGCAAGTACTTCTTCATGAGTATCTTTCTATGAGGCACTCTCCTGCCCAGAGAAAGAAGAAAGGTTACACAGAGAAGCAGGGCTTCACCTGGAGAATTCCCAGGTATAGCTATAGGTGATACCGTCTACTAGGCCAACACAGAAAAAGATGTAGATCGTATGAGCTTTTGGGACCAAAAGAGTTCTCTTCTTCAGATGAAATTTTGCAATATACCGTATTAACTATAGCTTCCTAATGCTTAATCCATAAGTGCTAGTTATGATGTGCTTGTTATTTCCTACACACTCACTTTACTATGGCTATTTGCTTAATAAATGTTGAGGGAAAACCAAAACCACTGCTCATGTAAAATATCAACCTGTTATCATACGTGAGGGATAGGGTTTGACTCCGAGTGTGAGAGTTTTTCTCCAATCTCAGGGTGAAGGGGCAAAAGCTCAGGGTAACAAAGTCAGGAGAGGACTCATGCATGCTCTAAATGAATCTGATGATATCAAAGACTCCTAATTAGTGCTTTTGCTACCAGCATGTCATGGTTACCATCTTTGTTTGAACGCATGTTACTCAATTAAGTGCATCATTTGCTAGAAGAGTCATTTGGGTACAACATTTGATGAGTCCCTAAACTCTGCATGATAGGCCATTAGAGGGTTAATATTTAAAGAGTCCCAGGGTCAGCTCATTTAGAAAGTTCCTAGTTATGCCTAGAACTGTAACTATAGTGAGAACATTGAAATAAAATGTAAAGGCATCAACTTCACTATAAATGAACACTGGAAGAAAGTGTGAAGGATTCAGGTACCTCTCTATGTCTTTGCTGTTCACTAGTCAGACAGCATTTTGTTTACTTTCTTGGGTTGGCTTGTGTTCTGGCTTTTAAAGCTATACCATACTCGGTTTACATGTGCCTCTGTGCGTGTGGCTTGGCATATATAGAAATATATGGTGCCCCAAAGCAAGCATGTCATCAACATCGCTGCCAATTGCACAGTGACAATAGTCTTAAGAAGTTAATGGGTCCTCACTCTTCTTCCAGAGCATGTATTTGGGGCAAGTGACTTCTTACTGGTTTGGAGGTTAATGTGTTTTTACAGTATGGTCATGAGACTGGATATGTGGTTAAACACTTGTAAAATTCACATTTTATTAAAACAGTAACCACTCTTCGTCCACGGGATTGGCAGTTTGGCACTTCACGTTATACAGCAACGTGATTTACCTTGGAGCAGATGGAGAATGCTCAGGTGAATAGCTTTGAAGTGTATTTGTTATGTGCAGAAGCACACACACACACATATATACACATTTACATACACACACACACTTTTCTTTCCTAGCTATTGTGGCAAACTAAAGGCTGCTTTTGAAGACCCCACAGAACTCTGTGCTTTGAACGATCAGCACTGCAGGAACGTTCAAACACTGTGGCTTTTTGTTTTATCTTTTGCCATGTACTTCAGTTTCATAATGCTGCATTTTCATAAACATGGGAGTAGCGAGGAAATGACAAGTGGGTGGACCATGATTTTATGAAAAGCAAAAAGGAAAGGAAAACAAAACCAGAATCAAAAGCTTGGGACAACTCTGGCTTACTTAACACACTTAAGGGTGCAACAGGACATCGTTGAATGGGTAAAACTACAAATGCTCCTGAAGTGGGTTATTTAATCAGTGCGTGCCATCTAGTGGACAATGTACTCTGTGTGCTTTGGCACAGTGAAGAGTATAGAAAAAGGTTACATTACACAAATGTAAATAATCATGGTATTTAACAGAGTCCGTAAAGAATAAACCAAGGTAAAACGAGAAGCAATACATTACAGGAAGCATGATGGGCAGGAAAGGTTTCCAAAAGGAGGAGAACATGGTCAGATGCCATGGTGCAGCGATTGTCGACCCCTTGGTCTTTATGGATCTGTCTGAAGATATTCTAGCAAATCCCGAGTTACTACTTAATTAGCACAGTTTAATCTGTCACACCGGCAGGCAGTTCTGCTGACATAAGGAATTACACCGTAAGTACTTCAATACACATCCTTACCGGAGGAGGTAACGACAGTCGCATAGCTGTCATTCTCCTTCGTGGTCTCATAATACTTCCCACCAATTGGCTGCTTGAAGCAACCAATCAGTGGCAGGAAAGTGCTGCCACTGAAAGCCATGGGAGGGGCTTTCCACACAGAAGCACAAATCTCCTGCATGGCAACATGTATTGGGTTCCTGCAGAATACCCCCAGGCGGATGTAAGGGAGACATGTCAGATATGTGCATTAAAAGTGAATATCACGGCTTACGTGTCCCATTAATTTATTTCTACCCTTCAGTTACAGTAAACTTCCACTATGGTGCAATCTGATGGACTTATACTTTCAATAGCCGTACAGACCAGGCACTTAGCTGGAATTATGTTATTTATACTTAAAAGGTAGTTTTAGCATGAGCCAGACAGTGGCAGTTACTGTTTCGAATACTGTACACAAACCATTAAAAATAATGGCTCGTCTGTAACCGAGAAACCAGAAAACATCTCTTGATTATTACCAGACTCTCTGAAGCAGAGTCATACATTAAAGTAACCAGGACGTAACTACAGGGCTTTGCTCCCAACCTCAGTCCTTCTCTACTACAGCCAAATCACTGTGTGTGCTGGGTTATTGAGTATGATGTACAGGGATCAGCAGAATCTCCCCCTGATCAGTATTTACCATAATATCCAGTGACAAAGAGCACATTTGCCCTATTAAAATCAAAAGGCTACAAGGAAGTGACATCATAGGAACTGTTAATGATTCAAGAACCTTTAGCAGTTACGTATCTTTCTGCAGTTAGCATAATCGCTGTTTGATCACATCTACAGACACCGAAAAGACGGTTGTTTCAAATGTATACTTACAGGTTCCCGACCATCCATTGCTTCCATCCACAGACGCCTGTCCTCTTCAGAAAGAGCCTGCATTGTAATGACAGACGGCCTTTGGAAAATGAGAGAAATAAAAAATGTATGAACAAATAAAACAAAGTTCGCCGACATCAAAACGTACAAAAAAATATATTGTACGAATCTGATGTATATACAGGGCATGGTTAGCACCAGATTGTGACACCTCAGATCAAATGAACGCCTTACGTTACTGATGTCCACTTGTCATTTGAGCCAAGAAAACATGTTATGAAATGTATCTCCTGATTTTCCATTAGTGATGCGGAGCAGCCAGCTGGGGTTGTGGGAGGATGAGGACTCTGAATGCCAACATCTAGCACTGTGGACACAGTCCTTGTCATCTATTGGGATATATAGTACACTGTTCTGTGTGCCAGGGTAACCGGGTATAAGGATTATAAGCATGGAGTAACATGCACCAAGTTTATTGGTCCAGCACTATATAAAGATGTAGACACATACTGGAGTATAATGAGTGTGAATGGCGGCAGCCGCCTAGGACACAGTAGAGAACCGGAACACCTGATAGAAGGCACTACGTGCATCTTTGCACTGGGATACAGTTGAGTGAGGGGCACTGATCAGGAACCCTGAATGTGCTAAACGCCGTTTAGTTAATTTAGACAGTAAATCTGGAGATTTCTAATCAGAGGTTGTCATCTAGAAACAATCAGGGGCTTTTTCATGGTCACCTTTATTTTAGTTGATCCACCCCAGAACCGTTATAAAGACATGCTTAGATTAGCAGACGTTTAGAATCATATTCTAGGTACTGCTATACAGGAACAAGACATAAAACAGTCACCATAACAAGAACGAATCTCTAAAGAACCTAAATATTCAGTCTGTTGCTGCAGGTTACTCCAGAGTACTCAGAGAAGGATTTTTCTTTACCTCCAGGCAGCTTAATCTGGAATCATGAAGGACTGAGACACCATGCTCTGCACCAACATAGAAGTGGAAGGGGCTCCCTAATGTCATACATTCGTACAATGCTGCCTAGTTTGGACATTGTTATGAAAGATATCCCTGACCCTAGAGGTTTGATAGAGAATGGACCTCAAGGAAATCCTGTACACTACCCTGCAAACAGAAATGCTTATAAATGTAACCGTTGTTTATGCACACTGGATGCCGAAGCATTGAATATTCTCAAAACGACAAATGCATGCATCCTAATAAACAGCGATAGCATTTCTGTGCTTGGGCGGTTGGGATTCCGCATATATTTCCCATGCATAGTGCAAAAGCATTATTTGCATTCTTATACAAATGTTCTCTAGCCACAAAAGAAAGCAATTCATCACACATTAGCTTTCGGGAGAAACATTACCATGCCTAGAGTTTTCTTTTTTTTTTAGCAAACTGACCGATATGACTTCCGTGTTTATTTTCAAGTGATGTAATAATTAAATTATTTATTTAACGTAGTCCATTTGTTACCTAAAAAACAGTATTTCTCAAAGACTGAGGAAATGAAGAACAAATGAGTACTTTGGTCCTAATGCTTTCTCCACCATCATTGTACCCAGAACCAGCAGCTCTGACCTGTATTATTGGCATATGTTATAGAGAACTATTGCTGTACCCATTACATTGTTATTTTTATTTTTTATTAAGTTAAATAACCCTGTTATATTTTGCAGCACTGTATACTAGAATTACCGTTGCCATGTTGTATCATTGTCTTTCCTTTTTTTTCCTAGGCATGTATCTAATCTCATTGCATGTATTAGAGGAAGAATCATATATGTGTTTTAGCTTCAAGCCCCCCCACAAAAAAGCAAGAGCGCAGGCAAGAGTAGTTCCATTATTCCAATACTATCCATCGGACTGTTCAATAATTCTTTGTACCGTATGAAGACCTTTTTCGGTCACTAGCACCACCTAGAGGTCACAAATGGTACTGGCGTGCGATTCGAACACAAAGAATAATAATAACTGTTATTTTATAGAACAGTTTATGCGGTGCTTTACACAGTATGGGGTACAACAAACAAATTGTAACACAAAACTGGTACAGAAGGTAAAGATTGCCCAGCTCAGGCAATTCACAGGAAAACTGTGAAAAGTCACGTTTCCATCAAAATATATTTCTCTATTTAGAACTCTTGCGCGGCAGGATGTAATTCTTCCTGTTGCTACAGTTAGAAGGTGTGTTAAGTTCCTCATCACTGCGTAGTAAGTTGTTATTAGGGACAGCAGGGAAAACCATGTATTGTTACAACAGCCCATCGAGTCTGCCTATTATTCCTGATGTAGAGATTCAGTCCTTGGTCTTCAGGATAGCTTCATAGAAATCCCATGCACGGTTATATTCCCTCACGGTGTTAGCCTATATCACACCTGCTGGGAGGCTGTTCCACTTATCCACTTATCCCCTCACCCACATGAAAAAAAACTAGGGTGCTGTGCCAAAATATTACGGTTTCTTCTTGATGGCTTCTCAATGGTGCACGCCTAGAAGCCAGATTTGCTGGAGTTTGTTCAAATAGCTGGTAAAAGATTGACATTGTCATGAGCTATCCTCCTGGGGAACAGTAAATTTTGGCCGAAAAACACTACACTTTTTAGTATGTTTATTGTTTTTGAACAAGCATGAACTTATTAAGGTTTTAGCCTTTTACTTTTTTTCGACAGCCATTGCTCCCGGGTTCTTTGTATTATTCTATAATTGCTCTGAGTATTAAAATCTCCCTTTTCGTTCTCACAGTTGGATTATCTCAATTACTGAAGCCGCTCTTAGCGCTAATAAGTTTGCAGAGCAAATGCCATTTCCCACATGTCATATGCAGCAAGATCAAAATAGACCAAGCGAGTTCATTTGTTCCTCCATCAAATAATTTAACAGATTAAATGGGAGCATTAAATGTTGAGAGGCATGTTCATTTATGTATTACGGTCATTTCTTCACTCTACTAAATATGAAAAGCGTAGAGTGTTCGGTCAGATCATTATCAATCCGTGGCTTCAGTTTTGGAAGGGCTCCTCCGAAGGGGCACCAGGTTCTACAAATCGTACTCACCGGTCAACACCTTCTACATCGAAGCAAAATCTCTTCTCAATGGAGTCAGTTTTCCTGCGTATACAGGATTTCAAACAAAAAACCTCTTCCTCCCCCTAAAAAGAAAAGAAACATACTTTAGAATAAATAGTACAGCATAATTTATTAGAAATAAGATTAGGAAAGCATTAGCTGTATTCTGCGCTTTCATACAAAGCTTCTTGGTACGCAATATAACCATGTAAAACTAGATAGGACTAGTCAGACATACTTTGACGCAGTGGCGTATATGGCCATATAGCGCGACGGAATCTCCAATGTTTATATCAATTCTAAAAAACTTTTTGGTCATTATCATTCTAGCATTATTTGTTTTTGCTTCAATTCACCAGCTGCACACAACTTAATAAATCCACTAATTTAACCCCTTCAGGACCGGGATTTTTAAGCTAGGGTGTCGCTAAAGGACCGGAGCCGTTTTTGTGTTTTTGCCATGTCTTTCTTCAACTGTAATTTCTCTCTTATCAATTGGTGCACCCACACAAATCATACATTGTTTTTTTCAGCACAAGTAGGGCTTTCATTTGAGACCACCAGCAGCAGAACCCCCTAAAAAACGGGAATTGAAGGGGTTAACGCTGCACTGACGCTCTCATGGAGCGATCAGGCAGCAGGGGGGTGTTGGATCAGGTCCCCACACTTGTGTGGGGACCCATTCAATACCCCCCCACCCTTCCCTGAAGCTGCCTGTGGCAGCTGAAACCGTAATTGCAGATTTTTCTGCAATCGCAGTTTCTGCCTAGAGAATCACTCCGTGGGAGTGATCGTGGGCTTGGGGGCGGGCTTAGACAGGCTGTGCTGTCTGCCCAGGACTCCTGGGCAGACAGCAGCAGCAGCGCCCCCACGATCACCGCGATTGTGGTGATGTGGGGGCGTTTTTTGGAGGAGACGTACCTGGTACGTCCCGGTCTACCGGTGACTGTTAACCAGGAAGTACCAGGTACGTCCCGGTACTGAAGGGGTTAAACTAATATATTATATATATATTATATATTACAATTTGATATAATTATATATAATTATATCAAATTGTTATGTAACCTACAACTTGTTGTGTCCTGTCCACCCATTGTACAGATCTATGGAATTTGATGGCGCTATATAAAACAAAAAATATATATATTTTTTTTTTAAAGATGGCCTTTATGCTGTGAGTTCAGATCCCGACTTATACAACTACAGATATTCAATTGTGTTCTATAGACTTAGTCTATATAGAGAGCTTCACAGACGACGTACTGCTTTTCCACCGGACTTCTGGTCAAATGGTATCATAGTAAATTGCCGTGTGTCCCGATGGTAAGTGCAGTAATGTTTAACCCATGATGTTCCAAAGTGCCCTACAACCAAAAAAAATGTAAGCAGTTAGGAATATAGACATTGTTGATTATGCTAAGGAAAGAAAAAATATATATTTACAGTTAACATTTAGCCTGCAAATGAAACCATAGTTTATTCTTTTATTATTTGGCAAACAGGACTGACTTGCCACTTGGCTACCATATAGGATTTTGTCATCTGAAAAATGGCTTAGCCAATAAAATTAAGTCCATGTAGAAATCACTAGTTATTGTGTTTTTCCAAATGGACCCAGTTCAAGATGGAACCTGTTTTCTTGAACTCACCCAGATGCAACACCACCATAGGAAGTTCTGTAATTTTTCATTGTTTCATCTAACTGGCCAGCTATAATTCATTTTTATTTTTTTATTTAAACATTAAATTTAATGGCACTAATGCTGTTAAACAAATGTTTAAACTCACACAACATGGTACCTACGTTTCTCCTGGACGTATAGATACCCCTCCATGGTATAAGGGCTAAGCGTCTGGTGCTCATGGGGATTCTCTTTCATTTTCTTCATCAAAGACTCCACCTCAGAACGCGTGCCTTCAAAGCGGTCCCGCGTCTAACAACGGAACAGCAATCACGGTTAAAATGTACCAAAAAAAAATGTTATTACAAAAGGATTACAAAATTACAGCCATAGGGAAACCATGACCAGGCTTGAATATTATAATGATGTGCAATATAATACCATATTGCTATTCCTGGCCAGATTACTGAACTAAAATACAACATGAACCCATCTCCCTACATACTGCGGGTGCATTATTTACAGAATGAATGAACATCACACCCTCTGTAAATGAATGAGCCAAGATCTAAATAGAATAAATAAATATCACATTATAAATTAGATAAACCCATTTAATACAGGGTGCTAGTTTAATGGAAAGGACTTCTGCTAACCCATCAACTGGAGCCTTCCTCTTCTTCTATTAAAAAGAACAAACTCATTGCCTGTTTTGTAAAATATAATTTAGTTTTTTGTATAACTTGAACATTATGTGTATGCAAAAAAAAAAAAAAAAAAATCATAAATCACCATTATGATATATGATGGAGATGGTTGTTAGTATTCTAGCAATGCATAAAGCCAGGGCAGGCCGCAGACCAAAAGATGTCCTGAGAGAAATCCAGAGACGGGTTAAGCCTTCACCTCTAGCGACATGATCTAAAGCCACATCAGAACGCTCAATGAGCGGGGTCCATACTTGTCAGCAGTCGTCCACTCACAGGGGAGAAATAACTATGATGATGCAGATTTGGAGAAAAGGAAGCTAAGATAGCTGCTCCCAAGATATGTTCACCATGTGAGTTTCACATACACATCTTTCTTTTCCTTTTGTTATTTAGTGTGCTCAACTACAATGTATAACCCTCAGGACAGTTCCCAGACAATACTTAATATTGTTATAAAGGGTGTGTAGCTCGACAAAAAGAAAAGCTAGTTAGAAAAGTTAACTAAATGTCCACGAAGGAATTATTAGAGTCGCTGGTTGGATAATGAACAGACACATATTGAGGAGTCTTTTCACTTACATTTTGAATGCTTATGGTAAGCTGTGTCTTGAAGTCGCTGAAGTCTTTAGCCAGTTCATAACCATGATGGTAAAACGTAAAGAGTCCCTGCAAGAAGGCGAGAAGCTAAAAATAAAAAAGGGAGACAAGAAGAATTAGAAGATTCTAGAAAACCTTTTGATAGCAAGATGCTTCTATTCTCTGTACATGAAATTCCAGCTGAAGGTTTATGGATAGAACTCAATGAATACGACATATCTGTATGTACTCACGATCAAAGTATTTTCTTTTATTACCCAACATCAGATGCCTGTTTTCGTTAGGCACTTGCAGCTCTCCCTCATAAAATATATTTTAAAGAAAGAATCATACAGCCCATCCAACCCCAAGGGGCAAACATAGCACCCGAGCTGCTCCCATCACAGAGAAGTATGATGTGAGTAGCTTTGATTGGTGGCCACTACCAAGGATCCATTCTAAAACAGGTAGCCGGATAGTAGGACAAAAGTTGACAGCTCTCATCCTAGCAATCAAGACAAAAAGATACTAAAACCTCCCGATGACAAAGTATTTTTGTTTTTGCTATCAGGTTCTTCTTCTGGTACATAAGGATTATTTTAGTTTTAGTGCTGCAAATGTCCTTTAATTTGAAATTAAAATGTGGATTACCAAAGAGAACATAAATATGCTATGTTACCCGACCCACCATCATTTAAAAGTAGTATATATGAACAATTACATAAGAAACATTGTGATGAGAAGAAGGATATAGAATGCAGAATTACTTAAATCATGCCAATTATTGACATCACTACTTCTTCTGTAAAATGATGGTATTATAATGTAAAGTACATTTCAGGTCCATGGCGAGGTCAATGCATTAAGATGCAGAGATGTGCAAAGACTAGAAAGCATGACATTATAGCTCCATGAAACGTTAATGTAATTAGTAATGCAATATATCACTGGATACAGATTGTTTTTACATATTAACATCCCGAAACCTGCAATCGATCACATGCTTTACTGCATTTGGTATGAATGACAATATACAATTCTGGTTTTGACCTTTGATTAGGTCTACTAATGTCTGCAACCAGGACAGAAAGGAATTAAAGGACACTTCTGTTGGGCTATTCACTAAAAAAATAGGAAAAAAATCGAGCTGGCAAGCTTCTCTTGTAAGGACGATCGTGAGGGTGACACATAACGAAAGGTTAACGTACCAAGAAGTCACCATACAATGTTTATCCATTATCCAAGGCCGGTTCTGCCCGTCTTGCAGAGGTCACCGAGGACAGACCTTCATAAAGCATTGTGATATCGAAGATGTCCAGGTTTTGCAAATTATACTGTAGTGCACTACATTAAACTCACAGGATGTCTAAGATTGCCTCTATAAATAATTGCTGAAGACCTCATCTTGAACATGCAGTACAAAAGTAATTTTAGGCAAACATTGGCCGGCAATGCATCCGATAAGAACGAGAGAGTTAGATATCTTTGTTTATTTAGAGGAAATAAATCCAGCTTTTCCAAACCATAAAGGATCATGAGAATGGTACACAAATATTGCAAGATCAATGTAACCCAATTACACTGGCTAAACAGAGACCAGCTGAACCTTACCCATCTAGCAGAGGATATGAACATGTACAGCCATTTAGATTACTAATCATGAGCACAAGGAAAGCTTAGAACAGAGAAACTGTATCACTGGCAGAAAAATAAAGACAACCTATTGCTTATATTCATGGGTAGTCGAGTAAATTAAGTAAACTAAAGCACTGGTATTCAAACATTAAAACCAAGGGGATTAAGAACAATGGTCAACACAAAGGAGAATCAAAGAAAGCTAGTTGCCCACAGCCAGACAATAATAATAAAAAAAAAAAAAAAAATGTGTAGCAATGTTTCCACCCTTAAATTGGAGCTACTCCCCCCCCCCTTGTTTTGTTAAATATCCGCAACATATATATTATTGAGGGGCTCAGAGAACTGTATTGAAACACTTGTGGAAAACTTACCGGTTCAACAAACTCAAACATCTTCCGCTCTTGGACTTCATGGACCTTCAAGACATATTCCAGGGACACCTCATAGAAATGCTGCCTCATCTGGTCCACTTGGCTATCCGCCTGAAATAGGAGACAAAGTTTCGATGAAGGTCTTAAACAGGAGAATGGGAGAATGCTGACAGACCTCTAGAGCATAGAGGTCTGTGCACATAGCACAGGGTATTTAAAAGGCAGTCTATAGCCTGTTTGTACCTGCTATGTAAATGTTCCTTCAGCTACAGCATACAGAAGCAGGTCTATGCTTACTCATCTCTCCCCACTAGGTGGCAGCACTAACATTTAAAAAAGACATGGTAAGCAAGAAATAGGCAAAGTAAAACAATTAGGATATTCTAATTTATTTCATTTTTGCCAGTGCTCCATGTTATACAAGACAAATGAAACCTGAACCTTAAAAGTATGTTAATTACTTATTTCATCCTTTGGGTTTCATATTCAATTTTCTTTATAAACCCACAAAGTTCTACATGGCGTCAGTATGAAAATTGATGTACAGGACGGCTATATCGTATAGTTGTCCAGATTAGGGCTGAAACAACGAATCGATAAAATCGATAATCAATAACGGAAATCGTTGTCGACGATTTCCGTTATCGATTAATCGAGTGATCAATTCGTTGTTGGAGCACTCGGCTCTTTTTACTTACCTCCGCGAGCGTTCCCCGCTTTCGCTACACGCTCTGCACTCTCCGCCTTCTTTTAGTTCGCTCTGTGCGAGTGGCTCCATTCGCACAGAGCGATTCGCGGGGGTGGGGGTGGGGTTTCAGGGGATGCAGGGCAGAGTGGGGGTGGGGGGGCAGGCCAGGGTAGGAGACTGAGTGCAGGGCAGAGTGGGGGTGGGGATGCAGGGCAGAGTTGGAGACTGGGTGCAGGGCAGAGTGTGAGTGTGGGTGCAGGGCGTGAGTGTGGGGGCAGGGCAGAATGTGGGGGCAGGGCTGGGTGCAGGGCAGAGTTGGAGACTGGGTGCAGGGGCACAGTGCAAAGTGCTGGGTGCAAAGTGCCAGGGCTGGGTGCAAAGTGCCAGGGCTGGGTGCAAAGTGCCAGGGCTGGGTGCAAAGTGCCAGGGCTGGGTGCAAAGTGCCAGGGCTGGGTGCAAAGGGCTGGGTGCAAAGTTCTTGGGGCAAAGTGCTGAGTGCTGGGTGCAAAGTGCCAGGGCTGGGGCAAAGTGCTGAGTGCTGGGTGCAAAGTGCCAGGGCTGGGTGCAAAGTGCCGGGTGCAAAGTGTCGGGTGCAAAGTGCCGGGTGCAAAGTGCCGGGTGCAAAGTGCCAGGGCTGGGTGCAAAGTGCCAGGGCTGGGTGCAAAGTGCCAGGGCTGGGTGCAAAGTGCCGGGTGCAAAGTGCCAGGGCTGGGTGCAAAGTTCTGGGTGCAAAGTGCCAGGGCTGGGTGCAAAGTGCTGGGTGCAAAGTGCCATGGCTGGGGCAGAGTGCTGGGTGCAAAGTGCCAGGGCTGGGTGCAAAGTGCTGGGTGCAAAGTGCCAGGGGTGGGGCAAAGTGCTGGGTGCAAAGTGCCAGGGGTGGGGCAAAGTGCTGGGTGCAAAGTGCCAGGGCTGGGTGCAAAGTGCTGGGTGCAAAGTTTCTTGAACAGTAATAGTCCACCTCTTTTCAGAATGTTTGGGGTTATTTTGTTTCATAAATATTGTGTTTGGGTTTTTGTACTTTGAAAATAGTTTTTTTATTACATCATAACAAAATAAGAATGTTAATGTAAATTTTAAGTTGTTTTTTAACATCCAGTTCATTAAATTATTTTAAATAAACAAAAAATTTGCATTGTTTTTTTTTATCCGATTAATCGAAAAAATAATCGGCCAACTAATCGATTATTAAAATAATCGTTAGTTGCAGCCCTAGTCCAGATGTACAAAGGATAAACACTGCAACGCGTCTTAATTGGCAAAATAGATTAACCCTCCTGAACTACAGGATACATAATGTTCATGGAAGGAATTCATGCACGCAGAGATCTGCTGTGCACTGGAACATAACTCCAGCCAAAAAGAATGCAGACAACGTGCCAATAACTTAATAGGGGATTAGATCTACTGCTCTTTAAACGTGGCCTGTGCCATGATGCGCTCCCGGGGAAGTGAACAGCTGGAATTTACCCTGAACCAGCCTGCATACAGTGCACAACTCCACAGTCATTCCCGGGTTATGGGAAGACTCGGTGCACAGCCTTCTGCACAGGGCAGCTGTCCAAGGCCAAGCTATAGAAAATACGGCGAGGTGTCTGGGAATGCACACGGTTTGTATCTTGAACTGTCCAAATATAATGTAATTTTACACTCATTTGTGACGGCCATTCTACACAAAATAAGTATACACATGCACAGGCAGGGGTTTACTCACTAAACAGAGAGTCTACAGGATGAAAAGTCCAGCTCCCTGACTTGGCGATGCATTATAAAACACCAACTCCATTGAGCTTCCCCTGCAGGAAAAGCTGAGCTGACCCTGCATGATGTATAGCTAACGAGATCTCTCCACACTAGCTATACATTAAGCAGGGCCAAGTAGGTCTCCAGCTTTCACAAGAGAAGGGAGTTCGAGGTCATATTCAGTCTTACTGGAAAGTTACTGTTTAATTGAATAAAGAACGTAAAAAAAAAAAAATAAAAAAAAATAGTTCTGCAATATCGGTTCAGCAACCAGCACTTAGTTCAACTGGAATTGTGCTGCTACTTACATAGTCTAATATCAGGCATGTCCAGGTAAGATTCATTAGATTTACGGTCATGTATCTAGGCCATAGAAATGGCCATCTTGGACTGGTCATGTGATGTACCTGTTACCGTTCATCTTAGTTGAATAAATATCGGTTGTCATTTAATAGAACGTCTTCAGAGCTTTTTCACAGACCGCAGGACTCTGGTTACATTAATCTTAGCATAAGCCTGTGATCATGAAACCATGCACCTAGTGTGTGGTCTCAGGGGCTTTACTGGCCCAACGCAGGGGCTTTACTGGCCCAACGCAGGGGCTTTACTGGCCCAACGCAGGGGCTTTACTGGCCCAACGCAGGGGCTTTACTGGCCCAACGCAGGGGCTTTACTGGCCCAACGCAGGGGCTTTACTGGCCCAACGCAGGGGCTTCAGGGAGGGAATTTTCAACCACAGACTGTCTGAATACTGATGTTTCTACAAAATGCAATTCTACAAGTTGTGCGGAATCTATATCACGTGATCTGTAATTTCATCTTTGCTATACAATAAGGTGTGATACTTTATTGCATAGCACAGCTCAAATGAAATCAAAATATTCTATGAAGCTAACAAAGTTGAAGCAACATTTGCAGAATGTTCATCCTGAACAGAAGGACAAAAGATTTTTTTTGAACATCATGGGAATGCTCTCAAAAAGATGAAGCTGGATTCAACAGGGGCATACCAAGAACACACAGAAATTGGGGAAACTCCAATCAAACCTTGCGCTGTTAAAATGGTGGGAACTGTTTGGGAAAATGGATTGGGGAAAAACTTGCAACAATCAAAAAGAGAATCTGCGACATGGCCATTGACATCAAGGACCAAGTTGTGCAGGATATCAAGCCTGCAGCATTTGGCTTATCTTCAATTCAGCTTGATACATTGACGGATGTGACATTGTGTTCCCGGTTGCTGTTCACTCAGGTTCATTTGAAGAGGAGTTTCTCTTTTGTTCTCGTAAAACAACTACCAAGGACTCAGATTTTTTGGAAAATGTTTCTTTTGAATCAGAAAATCTTTTGTAGGATAATGTCCGTGGCTGCTGTACGGATGGATGTTGAAGACAAAAGCTTATGTTATTGATTACACGTTAGTGTGAAAAAGGGAGCTCTAAAAAGGGAAGATTTTTTTGTTAACTTTTGTGATGTTGAGGAGCTCTCAACTCTTTTCAACCAGTTATATATTATTATTATTTGTTTTATATAGCACCATCAAACTCTGTAGCGCTGTACGATGAGTAGACAGGACATAAGTAGTATGTAACAATCTTACAGAGACAACAGGTGAGGAGGGCCCTGCTCAAAGGAGCTTACAATCTATTGACATGGATGCAGGTCATCATTTGCTTCTTTTACGTGACTTTCCAGAGAAAATATAACCGAGTGAGCATCTGAGCTTAGAGATGAGCTAAATTATTTTTGTGAAGTTCAGGGTAAGATGGTTGAATGGTGAGGAATAGATCAGGTGCTTTGCCAATTTGGGTGACATTTTGGAGTAAGTGAATAAACTAAATCTTCAGATGCAAGGAAGAAATACATCACGGAAGTCATTGATTTCTTGAAAGCTTTCATGAGCAAACCGGAAAATTGGAAGAAAAGATCAAGATAAAAAAAAAGCCAATATTTCCTGAACTGAGTGATGAAGAGTTGGATTAAGTGCAGAATCCATTGGCAGTTGAAAAAGTTCCTGATGATTGTCAAGATGAATTTCTGCAGCCAAAGACCGATTGATTTGTCATGGAACATATCTTTTGCTCCCGAATTACAGAATTTTGTTCCCTTGATGTGCGATTTCTACCCAAAAGAGAAGAGAAAGAAGCTATCCATGTATTGCTTCCATTTGTGGTGAAGTATCTTTTGTTTGCGAGTATCTTTTCAACTCTGTTGCAAGTGAAAACAAAGCAACAAAGTAGATTGGAGATTGAAAATGATGCCCTATGGAGCAGGAATGACTGAAGCGAATGTCCTCAATATTATAGAAATAAAAAAAAGGCTTCCCCAGAGTAAAGACGGTCAAACAGAAGCAGCAGTAGCAGGGAACTTATATATAGGTATATATATATATTTTTTTATTATTATTATTTTTTCTAAAGTAGAGGTTTGGGTGGTAGCGTTAATGGGAAACTGTATTAAACTACTCAGGAACAGGTTTGAGAGACAACTGAGAGACCCTGGCCTGGTTTTGTAGCAATATTTATCAATGAAGATGAAGAATATATGTTAAAATAGAAGGTTAATCCAAACTATTTTGTGTTGTTCACAAATTAGAAGTTTAGCCAGCAGAGTAAATTCTACTCAGGAACAGGACAGTATTTAATAAACAACTAAAACTCACTGTGTGCAGACACGGTCAAAAGCCTAAATTTGTCACAAAGTAAGTGGCATGAATAAATTTATATAAATTAAATACACTATACTAGTACACCACAGCCTTGCTTCAACGTCATTAAAAATGGCCAAAACTGCCAAGTTTCTCCAGCAAGAACGGATGTTGGATGAGGAGAAAAATCTCATTTAACTATACATCATACAGGGTCAGCCACGCTCTTCCTGCAAAAGAAGCGCACTTATCTGAATACCGTGTTTTAGGAATACTTTGAATAAGACTGTTCATCCATTTAGTACAAAAAGTATGTTTCTTTCTTAATCTACCACAAAAAGCCCTCAAAATTCTGCAGCTTTTTCTCTACATGTTCAATTGATCGGCTATAAAAACATAGAAGGTCATTTAAAAAAGTAAAATAAGAATGAAAGTGCTTAATCATTGTGGAACGGCTACTGCTGTGGAAATCCATTAAATGTTTTACCATCTGTGCGAGCTCCAAAGTGAGTCACATCTTTATCTGCCTATCTATTTAAACCTTTATAGCCAGATACAAAGTGCAGGCCAGACAGCCAAAGCAGACGGCCTTCATTATGTTACATGCTATGATTCACTTAGGCCGGCTAATAACCGGGAAAGAAATATCTAAAGCCAGCACCTCATGGAGTTACACCGAAAAGGCAAAAAAAAAAGTGTAAAAAAATAAAAAATAAAAATAAGAGTAAACTTAGAAGTAGTTGGTCCTTCATGGGCAAGGCTTTCATAAACATCTTTGTTTTAGTGATCTAACAAATCGGAAACATATGCTTCTTTTAAACAGATCTAGTCATTATCTGTATAATATTTAAGTAAGAGAAGTGTAAAGGGGCAGTGACATCACCCGTGGTTCCACCAACGAACTCGGCTGTGAACGGCGCGTGTCATTAACGTAAAGGCCTGCTACAAGACAGAATGCGTGGGTGCATGGAGATGGGAAAGGCTCGTGCACTCTACAAGCATTGTAGCAGGAGCAGAAGACTATCCAACATATTATTTTAAGGGAAACCTAATTCAGCGGAAGAGGAACGCGCCCTTCGGTTTTACTGATGCAAAGATATGCATTGTTTATACAAAACAGGGCTGTCTAGCTATTGGTTTGTATGACGTGTCTAATAAAACTGCCATCCGACAGAGCCAGTAGAGCACATAAGATTATCCAAGACGCTGAAAGGTCCGACAATAACAAATGTGCGCAGAAATGTACAGGGGCCACCACATGATCTGCCAATCACAAACAGACCCAGAAACGTCCGAGTCCTCTTCGGTACCCGTTCATCACAGTCGTGCTCAGGCAGGTACAGCATCCCTGTGCGGTCTCCCATTTAGAAACGGTGCCACCGCGTAAACCTCACCTCCTGCAAGTGAACTTCTTTCTTCTTGGATGAAAGGTTTGTGTGTTTTTCCAGCACACTGCAGTACTTTTCAGTTTCCTTGTCATATTTCTTTTTCACCTCCTACCAAAAAAAAAAAAAAAAGAAAAAGAAATTGAAAGGTCAACCAATTTCATAACAGTTAAGAAACTGAATCCGGTATTAAGAGAGCAAACCTATGGACTGGGTAACAGATAGAAGATCTAATTAGCAAGAGATCATTTCCATAAACGTTGTGAATGGCGTTTGAATTGTGAAATCCCAGTAATTCGGAGTTATATGAAAATTCCACCACCACATGAGCCAGGCAAACTTGCCACACATGCACACGTTCTCACTACCCACGACCAAAACATGATCTCTCAACCAAGTTCCATCTAACCTTCCTCCCTCTTCCTTTAATCCAGCTGGGCCTCTCGCCAACCAACCCATTCAACTCATTATTCTTGTATAGTGATAATAATTGGCAGCCATCATTAGACCGTGTTGCTGTGTACAATGTACAATATGAGCATTTGCCCCATGAAATCTGTGATTCAGCATGAATTCTGGATGCCTGGGGTACAAGTAAGACAGAGGAGCTATACCATAAAGTTTTTGTCTCAGTTTGCGTCTTAAATTGCGGCAAAATATTTGTTTTCAAAATAGACATATTGTACATTTGATACGTGCAAATATGTAGTTGATGTTCAATTAAGGAAAATAAATGAACATCACGTGCTGCTTACCTTAGCTGCACCAATCTGCTCCTTACGGAACCTCTCAAGTGGGGTTATAAGAACTTCTCCAGCATTCTCAATCTGACAAAAAAAAATATAAAAACACACATCTGTTTAGATTATCCACAACTCTAAAATCTTATGGTCCAAAAGGATGTTTCTATACTTTCCAGCCATGATATGATTCAGGTCTCTATGTAGACCAAGATCTTGCAAACATTTGGGCAAATTGGGTATCAGAGTGTGGGTTAATCTCATTACCTACAAAAGTTCATATTACAATTAGAATTTGTCTTTGGAATGTCTTTACATAAAATAAAAATAAAAATTCTCTCATGACAGGGGTAAAAATTGCTTGCCCTGCATAATGTTTTACAGGTAATAGCTTTATCTCTGGGACCACTTACCATCCGCATTCTCTCGTCTTCAAGATTCCCCAATACGGCAGCAAATTCCTGCAGGGATCTCGCTGAAACAGCAATGGAAGGAAATCAGAACAATGCACTGAAGTCGAAAGGGATGTCTGCAAACAGCAGTCATATTGATAACTTCCTCCTTGTGTCGGCACTCGCGCTCCTCTGATTGATTGCCTCAAGGTATAAGGCATTAACCAAGACTTCAGAATCCTGATGTCATTCTGGTTTTAAACAGCGAAACGTTCAAATGCCGCAAGACTGCGGCAAATAGCAATGGCCCTTTTTAATCATTTCTCATTGTCCACGGTGCAAGGTCTGGTATTGGTTTAAAACCACTTTGAAATTCAGCGTCCATAAACAATCATGAATTAACATACTGAAGATCTGAAATAGTGTAAGTAAACACGAAACTATAGAATATAAAACAAAAATGATCACATACTTTTAAACGCGTGTACAAGTCCGTACAATGGGCTGGATTCAATGCAGTACACTATTAGATCAATTATTGTAATAAGTCCTTACAATAAAATAAAATAATCGTTTTTTATATAATTTATTTTCTTTTGCAATCTATGAAAGGACCACTATTAAACTACATGTGATAAGACGCATCTCTGGCAATGAATCCCACTTATTGTAAGTAGTCATCCCATTGGCATGAGGGAACCTAACAAATAGATCACAACATGTTGACCGATGGAACATTTTCCACTGTAATTTGGATCCATTTATTGTTATGTTAGGGAGTGCTAATCTCCTGCTTCAAAATGTTATTGGCAACCAATCGCTATTGATCATTTTACATTGGAAAAAAAAAAAAAGTTTATGCCATATTTCATTTCATGTATACAAAAAAATGCCACTAAATCTAAAATTATACACGGATTAAAATACCAATTTAAATTCATTGGTATTTTGGTTTCAAAAGACAGGCCTGTATTGAGTTAAAATTTTACCCCGAATTAATATCTGCAAGTAAGAAAAACATCCATTTAGGACTTGCGGAAATCAGGCCAAAGCAGTAGTTACGACGTTGGAAACATCAACATGTGTCCAGAATACTGGCACAAATCAAGAGGTTTCTGGATAATGTAATGCTGGATTAAGATGGCACTGTCACTAAGCCAGGAATCTGTAAAACGCTAAATATTTTTTTTAGCTGAATGGAAGTTCAAAATGCTGCCTAGACAAGCGTTTCCTTAGGTAGACCTTGGACAGCGACAGGTAAGAGACATCTTTTTCTTACCAATGCAGATTTCATCATCTGTTTCTGCATCACCAATGCACTGGAATTTGAATTCGTTCAGCGAACCAGCAAATTTCCTTTTAGCGGATGACAAATCTAGAGAAGAGGAGACAGATTCAGGCACGTGGGCGAAAGGAAACCGATCAATTATCACATTCAACTGGTTGCGCAATGCCACTAGTGTCTGCCCAGTTTTCAACCCCCTTAAACCCTCCTTGCGTACATGAACTATTAAAGTATAAAAAATTTGCCCAAAACGCAAAAGTCTATTATAACTAAAGGTAAAAACTGGCAATTCTGAGCGGGTTAATTAGACGCTAAGAAGTACATTTACCAAATCATGAATCAAACAAGATCAAGTGTTTCTACAAGTTGTTCAAGGAGGACACTCAACCCCTCCATCCCACCCAGAGCAACTCATGGAGTTCTTACAAGACTCCTCAAGATTTAATGATGTAAAAGGGCCAAATGAAACGTATATCTTGCCATAAGAACTCCGAACATAGTCTATTTAATCCTAAAATGTTCTCAGTGGACTGAACCTCCTTTTTTTACACAATTTTGGAAGAAGCATCACTTTAAATATACAGCGCGCTCTCAAGGAAGTGCTCTCAGCTATTTATAGCATAGGAGCAGATGTTGAAGTTAAAGAGCTCAGGGCCTCCAACAGGAAGTCACAATGTTTTGGAAACACAAACAATTCTGTTCAAAAAGAGGGCTTTTCATGTATTTTTCTTCTTATAGGGTCAGTAACCCTTACAGTATCAAGGGAGCGAGCTAAGACATTGCTTCCTCTTCTAGCACTGGCTGTGTTACTTAGGGTTCACTGCTGGTCGGGAAACCGAGAGGACTATAACAAGGCCATCATTGTGGGAAACACTAGCCTAACACTATATCTTTCAAGAGATGAACATTCAATAGATGCGTAACGTACAGAAGGGTTCAACTTCATAAAGAGCCACCCTCTATGGCTTTTTTTTTATTTATTTTTTTTTTGGAGAACCTTGGACTAGGGGCAGCAGACAGACTGAAAACATTACGGTTCGCTTTTGCATACTTTTGTCCTTTGTGGACTGATGTCAGCCAGGTTCAATGCATGGTCCTATTATCATTGTTCTATATGTAAGGTGGAGTGGGATCCTGAAAGTTGTCCAGGTGGCATCAGTCATTTTGAACATGTGACAGAAAATCTGCATCTGAAAATGTAGGGTTCAGCATCCATGCTCCTCTCTACAGTCTTGCTATATCTTGTGAGCATGACATTACTACAGAACTGGAGCAAATGCTTGTGGATCGGTCATAAAGCAATCCTTTGGTTTGTGGTCAATAGGACAGCTGTGATTCACTCTTCTAAGGGAGATGGCAGCTTAGCAGGTTACCAGCTCGCTTAACTTTTGGAGATCGCATGCGACACAAGGCCACAGTCTGATACGGGACAAAAGACTATTATTCAGGATATTATTAAGACTCTAATGTTTAAAGAGTACAGACAGAAAATGCTCTGCAAATAAGCACTGTAGCCAAAGACCGAGTATGTGCTTGGTATAAGGAAATGGGTTCTTATGTCATTAAAGTTTGTTTACTCGGTCAGACAATGGCTGGCTACAGCTAGGAAAGAAGGTAACCCAGACAGATTCAAAGACTAGGGAAACAAGAGGAGTGGTTGGGTGTGTGACAGAAGACCAAAAAAAAAAGTTATAAAACCACAGAATAAAAACTTCACTAAATAAAAGAGAGAAGGATTTTGTATTAATATAACCAAAATAAATGCAGATCAGAAATTGTAAGACTGATAAGTGGGAATAAGATATGACCCAAAGTATGTGAGTTGGCAACAGCTGGTAAGACCCAGTAAGATGTCCTTAAGGCGCTTGATCTTCATATATATATGTGAAAGCACAAACAGAACTGCAGTGGAACACTGTCCGCATTTGGCACCCAAACATCTCCTGTGAACCAGGTATAGGAACTGCACAAAATTCAAAAAGCATTGGCACGACCCCCTGTTACTTCTTGCCTTTAAATTTATTGCTGTCTAAGCTTTGTGAGAAAACCACTCATACTGTAAGGAGAAGAAAAATACAGTATAGGCAGGGGGGTTCTGCATTTGTATGTATTTCAATAAATACATTTTTAAGAAAAATAAATCTTCGTTAAGTGTTTTATCTATCCAGGCCTAAGTGCAAGGATGAGTAAGTAAGACTATCAACAAAAATGCAATATTACATTTAGCATGAAAGGGAAAATAACACACCATTACAAATTCCCATGGATTACAGTAGAAATACCACCAATGTAATAGGGGCATGGTATAAAGGCATGTCAACCATAGAGGGGCACGTATTCCTGTTAAATGATCAAAATGTCAGTTTATCCTTTGGCATTTTGGCACACACAAAAAACATCAGACTACCCACTGGAATTCTAGGCCAGTTTGTCTATATGTAAAAGTAGGTTCTTTCCCAGTGTTGATGTGTGAATCATTCTTGAAAACTTTTTTTTTAAAGAATGTAACCTAGTTTTCCACAAGATGCTTAGGCTGTCTTCCAAATGACTGATAATTTCACAAATAAATATTCTCTGTACTGACCCACCCGCAAGATGGTTGCTCATTCTTCCCACAAAACTACTTTCATGCTTGCACGAAAACATATGAACTATACTTTCAGGGATAAGCCAGCAGACATATTTCTTGGCTTCTCACCGAGATGGACCAGGGGGCCGCTGGTTTAGTGGACCCCTTCCAATAGCAGGAGAGCGCAACGGAAAACTAGCATAATGATGGAGTGCAAATGTGCTGGCCGAGCTAAGTGCCAAAATCATTGGGACTGAAAACCTCAAATGAATCCAAGGTGAGATTATGTTGACAGGGTGACCCCTCCACCCCCACCCCACTTCAACTCCTGCAATAGGACAGCAGTCTTGCAATGGCAGGAAGCCAGAAGTAAGGATTACTGGAAAGAAACACGCTGATAAAAAGCAGATCCATTTACAAGTGTCTATACAAGTAACTATGGTTACCACACAATTAAGAGCCACTGACTCATATTACATGACAGCAGAACTAAATGAAATCATAGGATTTTGGAGGAATGTAACACTTTCTTTTTTACGGACATCAATAATGTTGAGGGGCTGTGTTGAAAAGGAGTCACTGATTAGGGATTTGACATAATAAATGGTTGCGAATGAATGTATGAGAACCTACCGACCTACCGAACTGGATTTCTTCTTAACATTATTAAACATCCTGAGTCTCATCCACATTCAATTTTCTTCAAATATTTAATCATAATGCCACCCCCATTTGTAGAAATAATAACTACAATTATCATAGTAAAAAAATAAATAAAATCTGGGATTTTGTCACTGTCAATGCAGCTACTGCATGATAAATATGGATTTACATTAAAAAGGATCAATTATATTAAAACACATAAAAATAACACTATATTAAGCATCCAAAGTCATAAGTCAATGCAGAATCTTATTCATGGGTTACTCCTGTTACCTATGAAGGACGGCGCTGCAGAACCTCAACCAGACAATGTTTCTTCTTCTCTCCACAGGGAGAAAATAGGCCATTTCCCTGGAGGACAGGTGGACATCTACAGTTGACCTCAATGTCAAAATAACATGGAGCAGCTTCTTAAAAAAAGTTAATAGCAACCCTTCTAATTTTTCATACAAATACTATGTCCATTAACTACTTGACAAAAATCTCTACTTTTAAGTCACCAGCTGATGAAGTAGAATGAGGAGCATAAATGATCCTCTCATTTTATACAGAGTCAAATCTTCTTCCAAAATATTCACTTGAGCATTTTGTTTGGCAAATCCCATGAGCCACTGCTTTACAATCAACACCAAATGTGATCCAGATACACCTCTTTCTTGGCTATAACAAGATAGCAACGATATCTGCCCTTTGATGTGGCCCCTAATCTCTATAGAAAAAATATTTATTTATTTATAATACATGACGTGGGAATACTTTTGCAATGTTCTAGATCAAAAACTTATCAGGATTCAAACTTAACGCAAGAAATCACGTGTCTCGGAGAAACCGGATGCCATAGCTCCTAAGACAAAACCCGAACATAGCTTAAATGTCTTCAAACCAACGACACCGACTGAGAAACAAAAAGCACAAGCAATATCTAGTTTTAGTACATTCATTTAGCAGTGATAAAAGCTGTAACAGTGCCCTTTGAAAAAATAAAAGGAACATTCAGTTTTGATTTTCTAATGCTTGACTTATTTGTGACGAGATAACATCTTATCTTCTTCCTTAAGCCAGCGTAACCAAAAAGGTGTGCAATACACAACTGGAACTAGGTTATAGACCATACAAAGGGTCCTAAATTTTATTTACTAAACTCAAAGCTGATTTTCTTAGTTTTTTTTCTTTCAAATGAAGAGTGAAGGAGTAAGTCATTGTTAATCACAGAGCTATGGGAAGGGAATGCGCTTTGGATCCAAACATTTATTTCCATTTTCTGGGAGCCAAAGTTAAGCTGTGGAGCCTGCAGAAAGAATTTCCCACCTCCCAATTTTCACCTATGCCAACTAAAATATGTAAATACCCAAAAAATATTCCTAAAGATTTCATGCTTATAAACACCCCCCTTAGGTGGAGGAAGGCATTTGTTCTAAACAACAAATAATCACGTATTGACGGATCCTTTAAAACTGCTTTCCCACACATTAAATTACACTCTCTTGATTGATAAGCAAGCAAAGCTTAGCAGACTCATCGCTTGATCTGAAGGCTTATGTGCAAAAACACAAAATCATTTATGCACTTTGAGTTTCTATGACAGGACAAAGTTATCAATGAGGCAGCAATTTGACAGGACGATAAGCCATTTCTGGAAAAGGTTTGGGAATATAAAAATGCTGGGAATGAGGTCTCTAAAGTGGCATTGAGTTACTAAAGTATTTAAATAAGCAGAGTAGACAGAACAGATGGAACACCAACCAAACACCAACTTTATCAACATGCATAGTAATAAAAAAACCTAACATTTTCTAAATTGTCAAAAGATCTTCACATTATTGGACCTTAAGTGGACTACAGAAGAAATCAACTGCTGTTGTCTATTAAGTGGATCTATTTGCCCAATATTTCAGGACACGCTAACAGACGGTTGGTGTGATTTGTCTGCCCGGTTGTTGGGTTATATTACCGGTCAAACTCTACAACAGAGTGGCTGGATCCGTGTGGTGAAAGAAATTAAACAGCCCGGTTGGTGAGGTGGGGTACAGATTAAATGTAACATTGTTAGGGAATCAGCAAAGGGACCTGGTGATTATTCTTAGTGGTTATTGTCCTCGTTGGAGTGGTGGGTTTTTAAGGAGAAACAACCTCTGGATGATGAGGGGAGAGTTGCCAGTTGTTAATCAAATAACGGGAAAAACAGTTTTCTATGTAAATGGTAAACCTTTTCCTGAATAATCGGACCTGCGGTGGATCCAGTAGGCTGTAAGGACCCTGTCGATCAAAATGCAGGCGTAGGACATTAAGTCGCAAAAGCAGTAGAATAAAACAGAGTAAATTTGCAAAGCAAGCTGGGGAGACCTTGATGAATAAAGGCAGTGGGCCAATTTTTAGAACAATGTATTTGTGGTCCTTGGTCCAGGTTTTTATTCATTGCCTGAGCTCAGGTGAGCCAAACACTTTTTTTATTGGAGGACATTATGTTCATCTGTCCTTCAAACAGGGAGTTTGGTGAAATACAGTTATGTTTTGGGTTCACAAAGAACATAGGAAATAGTCAAAAGTATGTTCTATTCGCTAAAGTGCAAATAGTAGGTTAAATCATTTACATACTAAGGTATTGTGACAGGTAATGCAAAACGCAGTACAAAATAGATAGACAAGACAGTAGCGTACCAAGAGGGGGGCGGGGGGGCGGTCCGCACCGGGTACCGCTCATCAGGGGGGTGCCAACTTGCCGGCACCCCTCCAGAGACGGACAGTAATATCCGCCGCTGGAGGAGAAGGCTCGCAAGGGAGCGGTATCGGAGGTCTTTAACAAACCTCCGGCTCCCTTGAGTGATTTTAAGCCGGTTCCCTTGAACCGGCTTAAAATCACTCAAGGGAGCCGGAGGTCTGTTAAAGACCTCCGATACCGCTCCCTCGCGATCCATGCGGCAACTACTGTTGTGCGCCGGGGTTTGTTTTCAGATCCCGGCGCACAACACTGAAGCCGCGCCCACCGCCGTCCGTGCCCTCTGACCCGGAAGAAGACAGAAGAAGAGGAGCGAAGAAGACAGAAGAAGAGGAGCGAAGAAGACAGAAGAAGAGGAAGAAAATGAGCTTACTGCTGTAAGAAGAAAAGAGGAAAGGTAGGAAATCATTCAGTGAGAGTGGATTGGTATGTGTGGAATCTGTGGATTGGTATGTGTGGAATCTGTGGATTGGTATGCGTGGAATCTGTGGATTGGTATGCGTGGAATCTGTGGATTGGTATGCGTGGAATCTGTGGATTAGTAAATGTGGATTGGTAAATGTGGAATCTGTGGATTGGTAAGTGTGGAATCTGTGGATTGGTATGTGTGGATTGGTAAATGTGTGAGAGTGATGGGTGTTATGCTGTACCATTTCCAGTGTCTTTTTCATTATATTATTATGCTCTAAAGTACATCATAACTCCCATCACTCTATACTGTTCCATACAGTGGCAGAGCTGGGGAGACAGAGGCCTTGCACCCCCACCGCAGGACTCCTGAAAGGTAAGTGAACTTCAAAGGGGGGAGAGGGTAGATAGGGAGAAGGGAGTGAGAAGGGGTAGATAGGGCAGAAGGGGGTGAGAATGGGTAGATAGGGAGAAAGGAGGGTAGCAAGAATATTGAAATAAAGAGTCAGAATGAGAGAGTGAAAATGAATGGATTAATGTGTGGATGAATTGTTTGAATGAGTGAGAGAATTAGTGAATTTGTGAGAATGCATCAATGAATATGTGTAAATAATTTGTGTGAAAGACTAAATGATTGTGTGAATGAATTGTGTGAATGAAAGTGAATTAGTGAGTGACTGTAAAAGTGTTTGTGTTAATCATAGGTGTATAGTTGATTTGTCAAAAAGGCAAAGATGGTAACGGCAGGGTGTTTATGGGACAAAAATGGCACAGGCAGGGTGTTTATGGGACAAAGATGGCACAGGTAGCGTGTTTATGGGACAAAGATGGCGTACACTCGGCTGTTTGGGAACAATGCTGACTCATGCTGGGCTGTTTGGGGGCAAAGATGACACGTCCTATGTGTGTGTAATTTGGGTGCTGGTCAGGTTCTATGTGGGCAATGTGGACGCTGTTTTTTTGGAGTTATTAAAGAAAGCACTATTATATGTTCAGTAAATGTTATTTAAACGTATTTATTTTACTTATAAGTTATTAATTTATTTTTTCAGATTTCTTGTTGTTTACAGTTGACATACAGTTTACAAATTGGTGCAATAAATATTCTTAACATAATTTTGTAGATGTCTTTACATTTGGTGGGGGGTGGTGCCACTTACAGGATCCGCCCCAGGTGCCAAATACTCTAGGTACACCCCTGAGACAAGATAACATTGTAGCGAAAGTGTGTTTCAATGGAGCAAAATATTGAGGTCTATTCACTAAAGGGAGAGTTGTGTTTCAGCTACTTGACTATATATTAAAAAGGGCCAACCACAGTGAGATTCTGATGCAGAAAGTGCTTGGCTGAACCTGTATAATGTGTTTACAGTGAGATCCCTCTAAAGTCTGCTCATTTATTAAATTATGCATTATACAGGGCCATCCCTGTCATTCTATTTGGAGAAACCTGCTGGTGTTAGCTCTTCATGTTGAAGAGTGGAGTTAAACACCACAAACCCTGTTGCCAACTCTACTGTCAGCTTCTTCTCAGTCATCATAGAGTCTGGTAAAGGATCCCAACAGACTGATTAGTGATGTATCAGGAGGAATAGGCAGAGACACCATGGTAACCAAACTATCCAAAGATAATACCTGGACCTAGCAACCAATTGTTAGAAAAGACTGCCCGCCCGATTAGACAGCAGATCTAATCAGAACTATTTGGAAAAAATACTAAATGCAAGTTCCAAGTTAAAATAAAATAATCGCAGCCCAGCAATGCAGCTGCAGACACCTAATAAATCCAGCTCATGGGTGTATGAAGTTTAAAGATGTTCCACCTACTCTGCCGAATTTAACATTTATACCATTTAAAACAGACTTAGAAATGCGATTCTTAGGTACTGTTGGATGTCTAACCCCTTCCCATAAACAGGTACTGCTAGGTTGTTGCCATGGAAACTTAAAAAGCTTCTTAAAAGGACAACTGTAATGGGGAAAAAATAAAATCTTGAAATCCCTCAAACACAAATCCATAGGTGCTTTAGAACTTTAATGAAAGGATATAGGAAATACCTTTTTCCTGCTCTCACACTCCCCATATACATACCTGGGAATTCTACGGGTTTCGCCTGGAGACAATTCAACACCCGAATCCACCAGGTCACAGGAACGGGGTCCTGAAATGCCACACTCCCTGCCCATCTCCTATGACAGCAGCGGGACCACCCACTGATGTCGGCGGGTAGCCCTGGACACACCTTGCAAGGATATATCGGTTCCTTTCAAGCAAAGATGTGCGTCCCTGCTCGGCCATTTTGTCCATTTTGTGCCACTGCCACCAATAAACCACATCACCTCCACTATTCAAGTAATGTCACGCGCCAGTAACAAAAATGGCCACCACACATGTTCAAAACGTCACATACAGCTGGGGATGCGCAAATTTTCGACCGATACCTTATGCAATATGGATGCACCCGAGATGCTATATGGGGAGTGTACGAGCTGGGGATAAAGGCATTTCCTATATCCCTTCATTAAAGTTTTTCTGCAGTTATGTTGTTATTGGTGTTAAAGGAATTTTAAGAAACATTTTTTTCCTCACTACAGCTGTCCTTTAAATGGCTTCCATTTAGTCTTTGTGTGAATGAAAATGGCATTTTCCTTAAGTTTATTCGCGTAATACTCTAGAAAGTGCCAGGAATGTTTTGTCTAAGCGGAACGGCACCCTTAATAAATATAGTAATATGGCAATGCAGTAGACTAGCTCCAGTTTATCTGATGGATTTGTATGGTTTATATAAGAAACAGGTAATGCAAATAACAAAAAGACAGAAGCGACGCGTCAGTGAAAAGGCTGAGAAAAGCAACATAAAAGTTCTAATCTACTGATTTCTCCTAACTCGTATGAACATATCCATACAATCACATGACTATAAGCCACCATAAAATGATTTCAGAAAAGAGATTTGTCATGTTTTCCAAACCATGTTTTCTAGTTCATTACCCTAATGAATATATAATTGCGCCATTCTCATGAAAAGGGATGATAAAGACAACGAAAAGGGGAAGTTCTCCATAAAAGTTACCAAGTTTCAGATCCTGCTGTTGACAATTAATAGGACGTAGGTCTTCAAAGTCATTGACCTATGAACACGCTACACAATCTTTCTGGGAGACTTCTTTTCACACGCTGTTAAAAACGTTTAAATTTGTCATCAACTGCAATGATGGGCGCTTCAAAATCCAAAAAGAACACCTACAAGTTTTAATAAAAACATGCATGTTATTCGAATATCATTCCATTTTCAAATAAATGGATCGGACACCTCTCTTTTAGAAGAGCTATTGCCAGAGCACACAAACACATGTATTCTCTTTAGTTGGAAGGTAAACAGAGAATAACAAATGAATATAGTATCTTCCTATGAGCTGGACAGCTTCAAAAACCACAAAAGGTTTCAATGACAGATGTGAAAACAGACTCAATTACTCTGATCTTAAGCAGTGCAGGACAATGCTGGTGGACAACAATAATGAGCAAATATCGAGTAAGCAAAAAAATATTTTACTGTGTAAAGTTCAGGGTGTGCTTAAGTCCTCAACGGAATTTCAGACACTTGTCTTCGACAACGCTTGTCGATTTCTCTTGCAAGAAGGACCATACATAATGCAGTTAAACCTGAGATAACTTCTCATATATAAATATGCATTATGTAGAGCAGACTAGTCCTTGTTACAGAAACATACAATTTTAATCATACATATATGGCTCTTAAAGGTGAAGTCCAAGGGACTTTTTTCTCCAAGACCACCAAATACATTGCTTTATACAGTAACTAGTGAATAAAGCCCCCAGTATTGCAGATGGGATGATAATCCTTAGACAAGACAAATCTTTGTAAACAACATTTGGGGTACACACGGTTTTACTTGAGGGTACCGAGCAACCCCAGGTGAGAGTATGAAGAATTGTCACCTTGACGGCCTTCTCAGCTGTACCTGTAGAAAAGCCAACATTCTATTGGCCATGACTAAATTCATATTCCAACCTTGCTTAACGTCTGACTCTGAATTTTGTTTATGCTCATTGCAAAACTTAAATGTACTGGGAATTATCCTTCTGAGGGCACAAAATCAACATGGTATCCATGCTACTGTAAACAGTGCCGCTGGCTACAGCTTCTGTATCATTCAGATTACCTGACATTTGCACCAATGCATGGTATGTATTTACACCCAGTCTTGGCAAAGAGAGCCATAATGTTAATATTAATTGCCATGTTTTTTTTTGTATTGTTCTCACAGTTTACATGCAAATGTAGAAAAACCCACCAAATGCATTCGGCTGGATCTCCAGATTACAGCAATACCCCCATGTATAGGTTTCTTCGTGCATAAGTAACAGGGCACAAAATAGATCAAGCACATTCCCTTTGCCAGACTTGGAACGTTAACATTTTTGTTTGTGATGCCTAGGTCTTTTTTTTTGTAAATTTCTCACAAATGAATGGAGCATCGCGTTCATTAAGAATGCAAAGCATCCATTAATTCATAATGGAAGTCTTGCTTCATCAAGCGATCACTTAAGACTTCTGACACTGGAGCATGAATGGCGGTTTCCTGAGATCCCCGATCACAGCGATCCAGCATGGCATACGTTCTTCTTTGATTTTTTTATTTTAAATAATGCTGCTTATGCATCTGAGGCCAGCCATTCATCCATATTGGAAGTCTTGCTTGATCAAATGACCGTGCAAGACTTCAGGAAAGAGGGTCAACGGCTGTCCCCGAAGACTGCCAGGGAACCGCAAAGTAGTGGCGTGCTTGGGAGTGCACACTGCTACTTTCTATGCCGCCAGGATATATTTTTTGGCCGTTTTTTTTTTTTATTTATTTTTTTTTTAAAGTCATGAAGGTTTTTAAGGAGTTAAAAAAACTATTAAAGCCATCACTGGGCATTACTCACTACCAAGGTCTGTTTTATAGAGATGTGACAAAAACGCGGGCTTATTACAGAGCTAGAACAAACGGTTATACACTTATTTTTAATTATATACTAGTAATAAAAAATCGTGTTGGTTCCCCTTAAAGAAGTAATTTCCCAATGAATAGACAACGGCACCTCTTACTGTGAAGTTGGCTGAATATTCAGCCTCGCTTGAGAACTTGTTGAGAAGTAGAAGATTAGGAATTTTTGTCCACAGCAGAGTCTTCCCAGGAAACAATGAGTAAAACCAGGAGAATTCTTAAGCAAAGAATGTCACAGCTTCATTTTAAAAAGTCAAATGAACAGCTTGGATAGGCTTGAACATTGGGGGTTGCGTGATATGTACTTTTTACTATGGTGTGTGTGTGGATGATGTTGAAGAAAGAAAAAAAAAAATAAAAAAAAAATTAAAATAAAAATTAAGATGTGTCAGGATTTAGCAAGAAGCATCAACTAAAGAATGCTAAAGGGGCGCTGTGCGGCCAGGAGGCAGGCAGGCCGTCTTGGCCCAAATACGAATAAATACTTAGTTTATATTTTACAGATGGATGGGATTCCTGGCGACATTGGCACAGTCTCTCTGACAACTAAATCGCTCTTTAGACAATAGGGAGGAAGTGCTGCAGGCCAAAGCAATTCAACCTCTACCCCACTCACCGAAGTCAAATATTTTCATAATGTACCTGTTCCAAAAATCCAATATAGGTTTCTTAGCCTCTAATTTTTCTTCTTACTAAAGAAACAACAACTTCTAGAGGTAACAGAATAGAGTTTTAGAAGTGATATACCTTGCGCCTTGCACATGCCCAGGTCGACATAAATGCATTTATTTTTTTTGCTTACATTGCACAGTGGAGGGATTTTGATCCACTATAAAGAATTCTTAAGTGTAAAAGAGATTCATGTAACCCAGAGCTGATGACAATTGCACTAACCAAATAATCACAGTAATCATCTTATGAATATTAGACTCTAGAAGTATGTTAAGATTGCACTCATTCTGGAAGACAAACCCCCTGCTTGTAGTGACTTCTTAAATGAAACAAAACTTTTCACAGATAATTGCCAACAGGTATGCCACAAGCAGTGCACCAAATCAGGTAAGCAGGCAGCTAGTTTGTCACATTTTAAGAACTGCTGAACTGTATAACAAAAAAAAAAACTTTTAAAACTAAAACTTTGTTTTTAAGAGTCATGTGTGCCTATTTAAGTGCCTTCACTCTTCTAAATCTCATCTGACTGGAAAGGAATGATGATGGGAATAGAGAGTGTTTTCAACAAAAACGAGAATACACATCATCTAAGCTGTTGAAAGCTCCGACCGGCCCAAAGTGTTAATAATGCATTACTCTCCAGCGGAGGCCAAGCAAATAAAAAACACATTCTCCGCTATCTTACCCATTCCAACCCATTCAAACCAGGCAAACTGCAAGCACGGGCCTTCCTGGAAAGCAGTCTCTGGCAGCAAGTCATGCCTCCAGCTCAGACTTCGCCAAGTAATCACTCCTGCTTTCCTGCCATACATTACAGCTTTCACCGCTGTGCCATCAAGGGAGGAGAAGGCAGCAATGACCCCTTCACAACTTCATGATGTTCTTTCCAGTGATGAAGGAGAGAGAATAGAACATCATGGGCAACTAGCAGCGAGCACCCCATTGCTCCCACTACTTCTGGATCCTTCATGGAAACCTATAGAGTCCTTCCTAGGTTACGTGTCTAGAGAAAGACACACAAAATTAGGTTTCAGAAAACTATTGTTCAGATACTCAGGGAAAGACATTGGGTGTTTTTGGAGGTTCCCCCACTTTCCTAATATAATTTGCTGTCTACATTACAGGTGAGGCCAGAGTTCTGTGCGCAAATACATCATCTATATATTACTTTTTGGGATTGCACACACACCCTACGTACATATACACACGGCAAAATACAAGCTAAAATGCGTACATATGAAAAAAGTGTTGTCTGATTTTGCAAAATGAAATATAAAACTATTTATAGATGGATGAGAAGACTTAAAGATTGTGTTCTAAGCCTTCCTCCCTTTCCTTCCTGTTTCAAGCTTAAAATCTATTTATAACGTGATTGATGTAATTATTAAATGCTACATCTGTCAGACAAGTTTGCGAAAAGCAGTAAAAAGCCATAAAATCACTAGTGCTTATGTGATGCCGCTTCAAGGTTAAGCCATGCTTAGATTTAGAATTTGTAGCAATACACAACTTAATATGAAGTTCTCACAAGCTCTTTAGTTAAACGTCAAATCAAATGTGACAGGTAGTTTGTTTTATTTGGCCGTCGAAAGCCGCTACACATATAGTGCCTTGGTTTACTAAATCCGTAAAAGAGGATAGCTATACCACATATAAATCACATCGTCAAAATGTGAAAGTTAAAAAGATTAAAGCAATGGAAAACCAAGTAGATTATACCATGTTAAGGAGAATTCTATATTTACCAATGATGGTTCCGCTAAAATGATACATAGTTACCGTAGTCTGCTTGTTTGCTATAAGGAACATTAGATATACTTTATATGATTTCTATCTATTAAGATAAGCAGTTTTTCTACTTAGTATTGTTCGCCAACATACTGTGAAGAGGAAAGCAAAAGATAACTTAATAAGGAATACCCTATTTCTTAGTTTAAATGGATACTCCAGTGTCCCACAACAGCTCTATCAATGAATGATGCATATTAAAGAACTTTGTAAGTACTTTAAATATGCATTATTTAACTTGGAAGTAATGCTGCAACCAACGATTATTTTCATAATCGATTAGATTTCGAAGAAAAAAAAATTCTGCCAATGGGAGAAAACATTAATTTAAAGTGCATATGATAGCTGGAGTGTCCCTTAAACTATGTAAACTGCACTGCTCTTACAGACTCATAAGACCGGTTTGTTTCATGGTAGTGCAGAAGAACGTCTACAGTGTCTACAACATATACACCATCATGTAGCCTTCAAAATAACGATATAGCATGGCAAGAAAACAGGAATTTATATACCGATAGCTCAATACATACAGGTGGCTCAACAAAGACTTACAAAGGAATACAATGCATAGGTTGAGTTGTGATGTAACTTGTAAAATCAATAACATGCACACCCCTTCTCTGTACTCTGAACCGTCCTAAGCAACCACCTAATCAGCTTCTATGGTATCACTACCTATCAATGTTAGCTAATAAGAATTAACCTTTATCCT
Organism: Sceloporus occidentalis; assembly: GCA_023333645.1. Classification (NCBI taxonomy): domain Eukaryota; kingdom Metazoa; phylum Chordata; class Lepidosauria; order Squamata; family Phrynosomatidae; genus Sceloporus; species Sceloporus occidentalis. The sequence continues at coordinate 6,153,403 of JALMGF010000036.1, read as the reverse complement.
CCAGCATGAGAAAAAAAAAATTTATTTAGATTACTGAATCTCTAACCATTTTGTCTCTGGGAAAAGCCACTGTGATATTGTTATTAATTCTATAAATCCAGTAGTATAGAAAGCATGTTTTTCTGTCATTTTTAAAGGTTATTTGCAGATGAAAACAGTCCAATTACTTTGCTTCAAAACCCATTTTGTAATCCAGATTTTTTCCCCCCGACCTCCATCTGGCACAGAATTGTTTTTAAATCCAATGGACTGTCAGTCGCGAGACAGAAGAGTGGAACATTTCTTTATGAAGCTTTTTTGACACAGAAAGACATGTCTGTGCTAGTTATTTGCAGTTGCATTACTTAGTTTGTTTATTTGAAAAGAAATACTGATATTCCCAAAATGTATGTTAAAAAAAAAAAATATTGTCAATAAGTATAGGGGAAAAAACTGATTTACACTCCTGTCCTTTTAATTATTTCTCAGCCTCCTTTTGCTATTTAGGGGCCTTTTTCTGTTTGGCTCCATACCCAAAGTCTCGATGGTCTGTTGGCCTGTACTGCCTGAGCTCTGCCATTTGGAGAAAAAGCATTATAAATCTATGAACATTATGGTTGCAGACTCCAATAATAAGTTTCCTCACAACACACACACACAAAACATAGCTAAAACAAAAGCATATCAAACACTAGACGGAGCGAACACAGTCATCCAAAGCAAACATGAGTACCAACGACTGATGAATAGAGAGTATTTCACTAACCAAATGCACAGGCAGATCCTTCACAGCTTTTCAGACTTTGCGCTAGGAATTAAAAGCTGCTGACAGATACTGAAACCACAGTAATTGAGACATACAAAAGTATGACAAGGGAGTCAATACACGCATAGCTCCAAGGTAAACCTAAAACCATACAGAATGCCATTTCCCCAAAATAACTAAAATAAATACTTTCCAGAAGTTAAATACAGAAGGAAAAAGGCACATTGGTTAAAAAAATTAAAATAAATAAAAAAAAAAATAATAAAAAAAAAAGAAGTCGACACAGGTAAAGCTGTAAAATAGGTCACAAGCTACCAAAAAAGCAGAACTGCACAAAGAGAGTGAGAGAGTGAGGATTCTGCAAATTGAAGAAAATGTTAATTTAAAGTGCATATGATAGCTGGAGTGTCCCTTAAACTATGTAAACTCCACTGCTCTTGCAGACTCATAAGACCGGTTTGTTTCACGGTAGTGCAGAAGAACTTCTTCAATGTCTACAAAATATACACCATCATGTAGCCTTCAAAATAATGATATAGCATGGCAAGAAAACAGGACTTTATATACCGATAGCTCAATACATACAGGTGGTTCAACAAAGGCTGTCTATGTACCAAGTGTAATATTCACCCATCCTCATTAACAGATATTAACTAGTGACTTCAGTGACATGCCATACGAGAGAGAGAGTGTGAGTGCGAATGAGAAGCCACAAAGGGCAGAGCTACTGAATGTTGCATGACCCTACAAGACTGAGCTTCACTAATAGTTAGTGATCCAGACACGGAGGATGGTACAGCATTACTCTTATCGATATATAGCGATCCAGACACGGAGGACGGTACAACAAAACCGCCATCTCCCATCATCACCATTTTCGCTTGAATTATGTTGGTTTTTCACCTTCACTTTCTCACACGATGTCTTTCTACCTTCCCCACCGATCGCTTCTGGTCCCCTGTATCCGCTTCTCCTTGGTACCAGCTCAGTTGACCAGGTCTTTCATATAAGGGACCACATAGACAGCCTCTCTCCTGCTTCCCCAAACAGTGAGAAGGTGCAAGTTGAGGCTCCATCCTTTAGAGGAAACCTACCCCCCCCCCCTGCATTGCCGTTATTTTACTACACCGGCACCAACAGTTGGTAATGGTAAAATATCGTCTTAGTGTCTCAGTCCATCTTGCTGGAGAAACCTGTCAGTGTGTGGGCGCTTCATAACGTATAGTTATACGAGGGATCTGAAACCACAATTCTACTGCAAATTTCCATATAAAAAAGGGTAATGAAAGGGTTGGGGGAAGATGCAGTCAAGAGAAAATTGCATTTTGTTATAATAATAATAGAAAAATGGATTTGGTTATAGTAATCACTAAAATTAAGTATAGATGAGATATACAGCATGATCTCTTGATCAAAAGATTTTTTTATTAAGATACTTCCTTCTAAAACTGTCCCCATAGTAACAAATACTTAAATTACATGCATCCTGTTCGACGATTATGCTTCCCGGTCTCTGTAGAAAATTTGCGCACTGCAACAGACAGCTTATCTCCACACGTCATTGAAGCCACTGGATTTTATTAGGGATGGCCACATGGTCCCATTAGAGATTTTAAGGAGATCAAAGCTGCCATATTAACATTTCTCAACACATCATAGGGCAGGTTTTCAGATTTTGGCAATAAATCACTGTATTTACAGTAAAATTCAACAACACTTCATCAGTCCTAAGGATTCCTCTGGTAGGCTAAATGATAGTTAACAATGTAAGTAGAAAGTGGTCAGGAAAACATTTCCCCAAAGTTATTCAGTATTTACAGTCCTCAGATAAACTTAACTCATTAGGCCACAGAAACGGCAAAACGGACTCTCTTCATTGGCAGGCTGTACAGAAGGGCCAACTCCATAAGCCTTGAGGCACGGTCCTTCAATAAATATCTGAATTAAAAAAACATTTTGAATTGGAGCTTTCTGGAGATAGGGAGCCTAAAGTAATTTGGCAGTAGAACACTTGCCAGTGAACTTATGGTATTACATTTGAAGATAGTCCACTAGATTAAAAGACTATAAACTAACGCAATAGAATCCCAATTGTATTTATTTATAGGGCTGAAACAATGAATCGATAAAATCGATAATAATCAATAACGGAAATCGTTGTCGCCGATTTCCGTTATCGATTAATCGAGTGATCAATTCGTTGTTGGGGCACTCAGCTCTTTTTACTTACCTCCGCGAGCGTTCCCCGCTTCCGCTACACGCTCTGCACTCTCCGCCTTCTTTTAGTTCGCTCTGTGCGTGTGGCTCCGTTCGCACAGAGCGATTCGCGGGGGTGGGGGTGGGGTTTCAGGGGATGCAGGGCAGAGTGGGGGTGGGGGGGCAGGCCAGGGTAGGAGACTGAGTGCAGGGCAGAGTGGGGGTGGGGATGCAGGGCAGAGTTGGAGACTGGGTGCAGGGCAGAGTGTGAGTGTGGGTGCAGGGCAGAGTGGGTGCAGGGTGTGAGTGTGGGTGCAGGGCAGAGTGGGTGCAGGGTGTGAGTGTGGGTGCAGGGCAGAGTGGGTGCAGGGTGTGAGTGTGGGGGCAGGGCAGAATGTGGGGGCAGGGCTGGGTGCAGGGCAGAGTTGGAGACTGGGTGCAGGGGCACAGTGCAAAGTGCTGGGTGCAAAGTGCCAGGGCTGGGTGCAAAGTGCCAGGGCTGGGTGCAAAGTGCCAGGGCTGGGTGCAAAGTTCTGGGTGCAAAGTGCCAGGGCTGGGGCAAAGTGCTGAGTGCTGGGTGCAAAGTGCCAGGGCTGGGGCAAAGTGCTGAGTGCTGGGTGCAAAGTGCCAGGGCTGGGTGCAAAGTGCCAGGTGCAAAGTGCCGGGTGCAAAGTGCCAGGGCTGGGTGCAAAGTGCTGGGTGCAAAGTGCCAGGGCTGGGGCAAAGTGCTGAGTGCAAAGTGCCAGGGCTGGGTGCAAATTGCCAGGGCTGGGTGCAAAGTGCCAGGGCTGGGTGCAAAGTGCCAGGGCTGGGTGCAAAGTGCCAGGGCTGGGTGCAAAGTTCTGGGTGCAAAGTGCCAGGGCAGAGTGCTGGGTGCAAAGTGCCAGGGCTGGGTGCAAAGTGCCAGGGGTGGGGCAAAGTGCTGGGTGCAAAGTGCCAGGGGTGGGGCAAAGTGCTGGGTGCAAAGTGCCAGGGCTGGGTGCAAAGTGCTGGGTGCAAAATGCCAGGGCAAAGTTTCTTGAACAGTAATAGTCCACCTCTTTTCAGAATGTTTGGGGTTATTTTGTTTCATAAATATTGTGTTTGGGTTTTTGTACTTTGAAAATATTGTTTTTTTATTACATCATAACAAAATAAGAATGTTAATGTAAATTTTAAGTTGTTTTTTAACATCCAGTTCATTAAATTATTTTAAATAAACAAAAAATTTGCATTGTTTTTTTTATCCGATTAATCGATTAATCGAAAAAATAATCGGCCAACTAATCGATTATTAAAATAATCGTTAGTTGCAGCCCTATTTATTTATATTTGTTTCGGAGACTCACAAATTCCTCCAGAAGGAATGTTTGTCTGAGTACTATAGAGGAGAACCAACGTGCAGTTGAATTCTAGCTGTTGCTTCCAAATAAGAAAAGGCTGCACTGTCCACGCTTGTGAACAAGACGTCTTGAAAAGGAATGTGGTCTGGGAGTTACCATGGAGATCGGGGGACACGGTGTCAGAGGAAAAAAAAATAAAATAAATAAAGATAATAAGGTGGTGTAAAGACTGCAACACTCAGAAATATTCAAGCCAAACCGGTTTTGACAAAACACCTAGAGGCACAGCATAGACTTTCCCAGTCTGCAAGTAAAAAGGCCTAATGTGGCCACCATAATTATCCGATCATGAGATCCAGAATCCAAATACAGCCTGTTGCGTAGAAGCAATTTATCGACTTATCCCTTACCTACAGAAAGGTGTACAGATTTACCTCACCGTTTGGATAAACCTAGTTAGGTAGACTCTCCCGCATTATGTTCTGTCCAGCTACTTGGAAGCGCTAGGGTAATCCGCTTAAAAAGTGCTGTTTCTAGAGAACACAACTGCAGAAAACCGCTCTAGTACAGGGAACCCAAGGCCAACAGCCGTTACACTGCACTCTACAGCACCACAAACACACTCAACAGATCTATTTAGCGGATTTAGCTGAAGGCACCAGAAAACAAACCTGTGTGCAGAGGCAGCTTCAGGATATACTGTAACTACAGAGAGATATAGGGCGGCGATTAAAGGATTCATACATAAGTATCCATGTTCCTTATATGTTTCAATCCACTGTTTTAGGTGAAGGACATCTTGAGCAGAAAGTGAGATAATAATCTGGTGAAAGATTGTATGCCTCACAAGAAAAAAAAACAAAAACAAAGCTACGTTGAACCATATAAAAACATTCATATGGGTTTGTGGTTATAGAAAACAAGCCATGCGCTGGTACTCTAAAATGAAGGTCTCTGCACAGACAGGATTAAGTTCTGTTGCATTCAAATTGCACTCACTACGGTGCACAATTGGCCACACAGTGGTTTAGTTAAGAAAAGGAGAAGTAATAGAAGAATGACCACTAAGAAGCTCAGATCACAGTGTCATAAATAAATCTATGGTAGGAGAGAAGTTCAGATCCTCTTTGTGCACAGCAACTTTGCTTCTAGTACCACAAACCCACTAAAGATTGAATTGTTCCATAAAATCTTAGCACATGTACCCGCCTTGATACGTCTCCAAACCAAAAAGGCGAAAGTAAGTTTACAGGTGAGTCGCAGTTTAACTCACCCCAACTTCACTATGCATTATAAAAGGGGACAAAACCATAAGTTTCTTCTGCAAGAAGAGCTTGCTTGTCCCTGTAAATGCATAGTTAATTATATACGTTTCTTGAAAGTCACACAAACACCAGCCCACAACTCAGAAACAATGTACCAGGTCTTGCTGTTCATACTGAAAGTTGTTTATTGAAGTTAAATTAAACCACAAAACGCTCTCAGCTCAATAGGTGTTACAATGTGTCCCAGCACACGAATGTTGCGTCCACTTAGTAAGCCGTATTATGTGAGCGGCTGTTTGCTCAAGTAGGGGGAAAAGTGATATTACAAGTAGCTTCATGAGGAGTCATATTATACTGAAAATAACTTGAAATCTATACATACAAAGAAGTACCCTCAGTGCTTTATCCCAGGCTAACTGCGTGAAATGAAGTTGTTTGTAGGTGACACACATTCTTCACTACTGTGGTTGTCTAGTGGTTTTTGTTGACTGCAGGTACCTTGATCACAGCCGCAGAGAGAGACACAGATCTGCTTACCTCCCCACTGTTTAGCGGTCATCAAATTACCAGCTTAACTTTGCTTTTATTTAAATGAACGATTGTGTAACTGCTTACAAATGAGAAAAAAAGGGCAGATTATGTTCAGACACTAAAATGCAGAAGTAGCAGTTCTCAGCAACCTATTCAGGACAGAAATTCCAAAACAGCCCAACGCACACTTTGTTGTTTTTTTTTAGGGGGGGGGGGGGGGGAGTTAAATCCACAATGAACCGTTTGCAGTCAGATGGAAGAAACTGTACAACGTTTTGTTGGCACACACACAGACCTGTCAGGACCAGCATGATGTATCAAGCTAGGGCTGCAACATCTGGACACTTCATGGGTTCTTATTCAATCAATCAATATAAGTAGACATAGAAAGCATCGAGGTGTTCCAGTAAATCTGGAAAAATCCAAGGTGCTTATGGCCAATCATAAGTCAATGTTTGTGGAACCACAATGTTAGAGTTTTCAACTTTGTTTTCCAAGAGAATATACAAAACATTGGGTTATAGTAAAACAAGTATTGTGTGATATACTCGTTACTCCGGAAAAAGCTGATAGACTTATCCAACTGGGTAAGTAAATCTGTGGAGACAAAGATATACAAGACACGCTTTTCTGTCCCTATTCTGTAATTATTGCCCAGTTAAGCGTAGACTTCAACCCTGATCAAAGCAGTAATGTGACCGGCAATATTTACATCCCTAGCGTGGACACGCGTTTGGATTCAAAAAAGGTTGCACATGCAGGTATGTCACTTCTTGATTCATTACAGGGTTAAACAGGCTCCTTCCTGTTTGCATAGGCTTCCTACTTTACTCATAGCAGAGGATTAAAATTGTAGAAGCCACAGAGTTCTACCTAAATACAACACTTTCAATCACATATGTCATTAGTGCAGGATAAGGACAGCTATTATATGGTTTATTGCCACAGATATCATATGCTTATGGGAGCATAAAAAAGTACAAAACGCCTTCAATAGAAAAGAGCATAGCAAGCAAAATAAAATGCCCAAAGCCAATGGGGATGTGTCTGCAATCCTGATCTTAATGCAAAATGTAGAAAGAGACTAAAGGTTATCAGTGTCAGTAAAGTCTCACACTAGCTAAACACTTCCAGCAAAAAAGAACACAACCCTTACAGGAGAAGCTCAGACCATGTTGCTGATCACAACAGGCAAACATACGCTCTTATTAATTAAATATAACTATATTCCACTTTACGTATGGCAACATATGCAGAATATAGAATAACGTTTCTTTCAATGTTATTTCATTATAATGTTGATACTCTACCTTCTCCACTTCAGAGTCCCCATCTCTCTTACAGCAGCTACGCTTCCGATCGTGCATCTTCTTTCGTCCGTCTTAGTCCGCTACTCAATACGTCTTCTTGCTTGGTCCTTAATCAGTGAATCAGGCATCCCATCGCCCTTCCCAAAAAGGGCAGAACTTCAATCTCCAATCGGGAGAAAGCGGGAGTCCTTATTCAGGGACTAAGAAAGAAGACATGGGGAGAAGCAGATGAAAACAGAAGACTCAAAAACAAGGAGATGCAAGATCAGATGCAGAGCTGCAGGAAAGGACAGGGACACTGAAGTGGCCAGAGAAGGTAAGGGGACTGCGGAATTTCATTATACGTTGTTTCACTTGCAGGTAGCCTATAGGCAATAAGTGAGGACTGGTGAATGTCCATTCAATTTTTGCCTATTTTGATTCCCTGTAGTCATACCTGGAAACTCCCTTTATTTGACTCGGACTCTACAGAAAAAGCACTGCTCTCCTCCTTCCCCCGGGGCAGTAGAGTAGTATTTAGCCACAACCAGTTAATGCCCAATTCCCTTTTTTACTACAACCCATGTAATGGTCTCTAATGTTAGTCCCACCACACACACACACACACTTCTAACCAAACCCCTTCTGTGGCCAACTTCCAAGAAGAGGCAGAGCGTCGAGTAGCCCTACCTGGGTGGTTCCCAGGTATGCCGGTAGTATATCTCTACTTTGGAATCAAAGTATCTTTCTGCACATAGTAAGCAGACTGTTTGGCTGCATACAGAGTGATTACAATGAGTCATGAAAGCAAGGGCACAGCAGTGACTTAGATACGCATTTTGATAGCACTTATTTTGAACTGTAAATGAAAGGACTTTGGATCTGTTATCAAACTACTAATTTCCTGGCCTAATAATAATAATAGCAACGATATTGACACAATTTTCTGCGCCAAAGCACAAAGGAAACCAAATAATCATATATAATAAAATTTGCAGAGAACTTTATCGAAAAAGGGCTTGACAAAGCTCCATGGCAACCAGAAATCAGTTCCTGGGCAAAGGGTAGAGACCACAGTGTGTGAGCGAGTGTGTGTGTGTTAGAGTTAGTGTGCATACCTATGCTGCATGTGTTAGTGTATGTGTATAAGAGCGTAGTGTTAGAGTGTACGAGGACAATGTACTAATACTGTTGCAAGCTCACAATAGTAGAAATTGGGTACAGTAATGACAACCATTGATCAGCCCAGGACCGGACACAAACACCTCCAGTCGCAATCAGCAGAGCTCTTTTACTTAGCGGGGTACTTGGGAAACTCGGCAACAAAACCTCCAGTACGTCATTTAAAAAAGGTCAATAAGTACAAGTTCCTTGTATTAGCTGTAGTTCTGCTATTTTAGAAACAATGAAACATATTAGTCAACTATTTCCTGAAATTTAGGGGAACATAGACAGCCTCAAAGAAGAAAGTATAAAAGTTATGTACTTTTACACATTTTTTTAAATTGTATAAAAAAAAAAAAAAAACACCACAAAAAAAAAAAAAAAAAAAAAGCTGGCCGGCCAAGCATTTATCTTCCATCCCTCTAATGCTAACATTCCATCAATGTCAATGGTGCAATCACCACCCTGTCCCCTCGCGCTCTCTGCCTTCATGTCACTCTTGACTCTGACGTCTCATTTACCCCACACATCAAGTCTGTCTAAAGAATCCCCTCATAACCATACCTGGGAACTTCTCGGCTCCTGCTACCCGGAGCCTTCCCTTGCGGGACGCGGCCAGGACTGCACACCGGCGTCGGCGGGCAGCACCCCCACGTAAAGGAAAAAATGGCCGTGGAGCAGGGCGCGTCAAGACCCCGCTCCTGCGACCCGGAGGAGCAGCGCTCACCCAGCAATCTCTGGGTCAAACCCAGAGAGTTCCCAGGTATGCTCATAACACAGAATGCCACTAATGCCCTTGTCCATGTCCTCATTATCTCCCACCTTGACTATTGTGAGGACAGTGGCAGCAGGGGCTACCATTAATTAAATGGCAAAATGATCAGACTTTCAGATCTAGAGTAGGGTTAAAAAACACTGGTGTCAGATGGATTATTATTCACATAAAGTTGTGATGGCAAAAAAAAAATAATAATTATTGTTTAGATAGTAGCTAAAATAAAATATAAAAGGCATATACTGAAATAATAGCACATCACTGACCATTAACATTCCTGAAAATGTACACCGGCACATTAATAAATGTATATTCACTTAGGCAGTATGTGAACACAGTTAACAAATGGCTAAGCAAAGGCGCCATCTGGTCTTCTATTATTTAGTGCTTTTATTCCTTCTGAATGAATAAGTGGTGCAATTTGGTATTTCGAGAAGTGGATGCTGCTTGTTGCTTGTGGCTAGACCTTCTGGATACTAGAGCTATTATCGTTTTACTCCTGCCAAATATCCCCTCTGTATCAATATTTAAAACCCTGGGAATAACTTTGGAGTGGAAATTGTTTGACGTGCATAATCTTGCCGTTCTATTCTTCTCTAAATGTTACTTTGCAGGGATGTGCATGGTAGAACTACTGTATATAACGGGCAAAGGATACGCCTGGAACTGCAAAAGCCTAAAGCAACGTAAATTACCGTATTTAATAAGGTATATTACGCAATCATTTCTCTTTGTTAGACGTAGCATGAAACATACCAGATAATATTACAATTTGGAGCCAACCCTTTATGAAACGTGATGATGAGTTCTGTTAAAGAAGAATGTCAGTGACTTCCCTGCACAAACAAAATCTGTGACGGACATCTGCTTTGTTTATATGCTACACACAAGAAGTGGGAGATTTCCAACACTATAAATGATTGGAGTGCTTTCTACGAGAGTAATGCTTATAACGAGAACATCCAGGATTATGCCGACATACATTATATAGAAAGCCATATACCAAAAACACATTTTTGCTCTTCTGTGGTACCAGTACCTACTGTGTGAGATGCTTTTTAAAATATATATTTAATTTTGGTGGAGGAAGGTTTGACATGTCATAATTATCACGCTAGCATTTATTGTATTGAATAGGGGGTATGGTACCTCAACTATTACACCTATGACCCTAATTTGAGTTTACAGATACACAAGGGTGTCACTGTCAATGCCATGGGGGCAAAAGGTAGCACCAAAAGAAGACTCTGATGCTGTATTTCCACCACAAATCTCTGAAGCTGTCCATCACTTATTCCTTCAGTGGAGATTCCCCTTTAGGGCAACAGCAGTCCAATGCACCACCAGTGTCACAGGGGTACGTCACAAGAGAAGGTGAAGCCTCGCCATCACTTAAATCACACATGTACAGATTATATGGAGGTGTGCACCATTATCTTGTAAGGGAATTAGCTTCAACCATAACGTATCATTTCATGATGACGCCTACATGGATTTAGGAAACCCATATTGTCAGAGAAAAATTCTATTACATGTCAAAATAAGTATAGGCGCTAGAGTTTTTACAAGAGGATTGCATGGTGAGAATACTACATTTGATACTTTGCAGCATTATACAGGGTGGTGAAACGCCCTGCTAGATAAGAGTTTCGAGGTATGACCAGCATTACCCAGCTAATTGAGGCATCAGAAGGTTTTACAGGGTTCTAAAAATATGGGGGGGACCTAGAACTATCACCCCCAAGTGTTAAATCACAAGAGGGATTCAGACTAATTTTCTGGAGCTATTTGAAGGGACGGTTTACTGTAGCTGCCCTCCTCCATCATGGTCCGTTGACTCTTGCCACTGGATACTTTCAGTAGCCAATGAGCGACAGGAGTGATATATTACATACTGTATATACGCAATAACACAATTTCTTTTAAATGTTGCTACATTTAGTTTAAAAGGTTAAATAATACACATACCTAACTTTTTGGTGACAACATCAATACAGTTACTTCTACTGCCCTTCTCTCACCTTCCTTGGTCTTATTGCCCTCCACACTGCCATCTTCCACTAAAGGGTAGAAATAACCATGCATAGCCTGAACAAAAAGACAAGCATACTTTTCCTGTGGTAGTCCCATAAGGTGGGTTTCTAATACACATATCCTGTAAATGTTATTAAATGGGTTTATTGCACTAAAAAGTACTATGAATTTGGCTCCAGCTCCCCACCCACACAAAAAATTTTTATCCTAAACTAGAAGCAGTGGATATTCTCCCGGGATATAAAGATGTATGACTTTAATGTATTTGTACTTTAAAAATGCTCAAGGAGTTCCAATAAATTGATAATTACATACTTGTTTTAGATAACTAGGCTGCAAAGAAAATGAGCCATATGGATGAAGGGGGCGGAAAACAGAGATATCATGTTAATCTATTTATTGCAAATCTTAAAACGATCAATTAATTACCGTGCCAAACATGCGCGCTGCACACCCACCAAGACAGCACATTAGCATAAATTGTAACTTCAGAACGGGCTGCAGAGAAATGCCAGAAATATTTAACACGATACACCTTTCTGATCCCCCCCCCCCACCACCCGTAACGCCCCCCCCCACCCCCATCAGAGGTGACGGTGGAATCATGACAGCCACGAGATAAAGGCTTTTTGTGTTAAACATTCACTGGTCTTTAATGCGTGCCCATATGTACAACCCGTCAATCTGCCTTTATTTTGCTTTTGACACACAAGCAGAAAGATTCTTAGGAACCCTTGTAGAAGCTTTAGCTTGTCCAATAGCATTGAAAATATAGTGATGTTTACAGCTGTAACAGGTTTCAGGTATTAAGAGACCAAAAGGTATACTTTGAGGTACTTCACTACTTGTTATGTCCTGTCTACACATTGTACAGCACTACGGAATATGATGGCCCTATGGAAAAAAAAAAAAAAAGATAGAAATAATATTTATTTTTATTATTAATAATAATGAGCTTGTTGGATATCCCATTACAAAACCATGGCCGTTAATACGAAGTGTTCTCATGGCATCCACCAAATCCAGATTCATCCATCAGTCTTCCAGATAGTGAAGTGTGATCTACCACTCCAGAGAACGTTTCCGCTGCTCCAGAGCCCAGTGACTTTACACCACTACAGCCAACGCTTGGCATTGCCCATATTGATCTTTGCTCAGCCATGGAAACCCATTTTATGAAGCTCCTGACAAACAGTGCTTGTGCAGATGTTACTTCAAGAAGCAGTTTTGAACCGTGTAGCGAGTTATACTATAGAGCAGTGGTTCTCAACGCGTGTATTCTCAGGACCCACATTTGTCTTTGATCATTAAGTCGCGACCCAAAAAAAAATTTCATTTCTGAAACATTTTATTCCATAAAACAACTTGTGCAGTATTCCACATATATGCGTGTGTGTGTATAATATATATATATATATTATATTTGTTGAGAAAGGCTCATTGAGAGCAGAAACGTTGGACCTTCACTAAGTCAATACATTTTATAAAAAGAAGACCCGCTGAGTGCATCAACTTTATTTGCTGTGTATATGTATATATACATACATACACACACACACACACACACACACACATAATTAGTACACTGAGATGAGGGAGTGGAAAGGCTGTCTTGCGGGCTGCAGCAGGAAGAGGGGAGGAGCAATCAGAGAAAAACTTTATTCAGCTCCCACTAGGAGCAGACAGCGACTCGGGGGTTAATACTAAAGTACATGCCGGACCTGAGGCTGCCTGATGGCACTGATTGTTGCAGCCACGGTCCTGACAGCCTGCGGCTCGTGGATTGCCGCTAGAATGTGTAATGCAGCCCCAGGAAAGTGAAATTTTTCCCGGTATGCCTCCAGTTCCGGCCCCGACCCTCCGCCACCCACAGAAGACAGGGTCACGACGCACTTTTGGGTCGCGACCCATGAGTTGAGAACCACTGCTATAAAGGACAGGCCCTGCTCTGTGCATGGCTCACTTTGTGGCTGACCTTTTACTCCTACACGGCTTCCACTTGACAATTACAGCACTTACAGTGTACTGGAGCAGATCTGGTAGGGAAGACATTTCAAGGACTGGTGGCCAAGGTGGAATCCTAAAACCTCACGTTTAAAGTCACTGAGCTCTTCAGAACGGCCCATTTAAATGTTAATGTTTGTCTACTGAGATAGGAGCGATAGGTGTGGCTGAAACACCTAAACTCAATAATTAGCAGAGCTGTAAATATAATTATATATATATAAATTTATATATATAATTAGTACATCTAATCTGCAAATCAGAAAATGAAACCACAGTATATTAATATTTCTCCTCAATCTTCACCCACTCACAACACATACTATTTTTAAAGAGGACAACCTGCCAAGTTCTGAGGATGTGTGAAGTTTCTCCTCTGAGAAGGCCCGAGATGTCCCTTTTAATCCCATAGCCAAAGTGCAAAGATCACATATTTTACTGGATCGCGCCTACAAATGACATTTTGCCAAACGTTGAAGTTCTACTTCACGTTACAAGGATATTTTAAACTATAGAATGGTTGTTAAACAGGTCAACTTTATTTAGCAGGTCAATATAAATTGAATCCGTTTAAGGTTAGGGACATTTAGGGGAATTACCTCTTGAATTTGCTTTACCGAATTTCCACTGTACTGTAATGATTCTTTTCAATGGATAAAATTATAAAGTCTATTTAAGGGGACACTGTAGCCATCATATTCACATGATCGCCAAGTAGCCTCTTTAAAATTTAATTTGGTCTCCCTTGCAAATGCATTGATGAACGCAGTAGTAAAAGTACGCTATTCGTTGGTGGGGCTGCATGGGACAATAAAGCGTCCCCTCGAATGATCCTACGGAACATTCTTTGGTTCCAGTCATTTGTTGTAATACAACATCTTCTTTCATGATGGACAGGTAAACTCTCACCTGTTGAGCAGCATGAAACATCTGCAATGGCATGTTCTATTTTACAAGCATTCAGAATAAATAGCAATCCATACAAACCCCTTGCCTGGCTTCTGAAGGTCCTGGAAGACTGCCAATATTTATAGAACGTGTGTTTACCATTAGATTAGAGAGAAGCAGATAACAAAGTGCTTAAAATACCTGGCATGGATACACACAAATACCATTCTGAAGCAAGACACAGGCAGAAGTTATCTTGTGTTTCTTGTCATGGAAACCTCATTCTATATTACCTGATTACAGGTACCCCTCCAGTAGTAAGAAGAAAGGGGACTCCTAAGTCTACCACCAACTTCTACTATTCAGTTACTCAATGCTTTCCATGATCCACAGACCCATGCATCTTAATATACATACAAGAAATAGTGAGCCCTTCCCGTAGATTACACACGAAATTGTTTTGTTTTTTTTGTTTATTAGAATTGCATATAAAATAATATAAGGAACCAAATTTAAATGTGTCATACCCTATACACATTTCTAACACTGGTATACAGCTGTCCACAGATATGCATTGCTACCTCCCTGAATTTCACTTATTGTATTTGTGATTTTGGGAAGATATAGTTAGTAGGTCATGTGCGAACATGTCAGGGTAAATCCTTGGTGGAGAATTTTAAACAAAAAAAAAACAATAATGGTGCCTTCCAAACGCGTACACCACCACTGCCAAGACTTGCGATAAGGGTCCTCTTTAGCTTTTTGCATTGGTCTTTCACCACCAATTTGGTTTCGTCATACTTTACATATAAGCTATACCACAACTCATGATTGTTAGTTTAGTCTGGCTAACTACGATTATACTTGTCGTCCTTGTCTGGACTATACTGCTTAGGACATCATTTAGACTTACTTTACCATGTACAGAAAAAAAATAGGCAATTTAATTATCCTAAAACAAACTGAAAAGGATTTCTTTAATACATTTCTATAAATAAAATCACAAAAAAGAATCACAAAAAGGATAATATATACAATAAACCTATTATATGGATATGTGTAAAAAAGTGAAAGGTTTCCAACGCTCTTAAAGAAGGAAACATGCTAATAAAGGATGCCAGGACTAGCCATCTGAGACACCGGGTGAATGCCAAGTGGGCTGCTGGCCATCATCACCACATACTCTCCAGTGGCAGATCAGATGCTACAGCGTGCAGCCGGCTATCCCCGGCCACACGCTACACGAGCAGAAAAGAAACTAGCAGCCGGCCGCACTCACGTCATCAGGTGGCCACCTTAAACAGTCTGGCACCGACACCAGCTATACCACTTTTTGATTCCTTGGCATTGCTACAAGCACAGTATGGTGAAATCATAAGCCAGAGCGTAATTCATAGATATAAATGAATTTAATTTATTTTTTTTTGCTCATTTGACAAAAAAAAATAAATATATATATTATATATGCACGCAATAATTCCCTTGACTGCTTAAAATAAATAAATGTCTTACAAGAATACACAGGAAGCGGTGTCAGGCAAGTACTCAAGTTCCAGGTGAAATGTCTAGCACAAAAATCTGAAAAAACCCTGAAGGGGGGAAATATTTTGAGTTCTTGAATCTTTTTACAATTGTCACATAGTAAATAGAAAATGCTGACGAACAAGTTATTTTAGTGCAAACATATTCCAAGACACTACATAGCGTTGGTTTTTCAGGGTATTGAAAACCATTTGAATAGCAGAGTGCTGCGTAGAAAAAGGTTTTCTGGAGCAATTTGGATGAAATATAGCAACACATTATTCGCACCAATTATTTCCAACAGATTAAATAAATATTTTGAATGTCTGAACTCTGCCACACCTATCATGATAGAAAAATCACTGCCTCACCCTTGTGCGTCCAAAGTATTAATCTGGACCAGCTGAACGGCGACCTCAGAACCTGGAAATGAAATAATAAATGTTGCATGCGAGTTGCGGGGGGGGGGGGGGGGGTGATTTCAAGATAACAAATACAATTATGTTTTATAAACAGCTCCAAATCTAGCTGAAAGAGTATCACATTTGAAAACACAGGAAATGTGTTGTTCTACAAATATAATATATATATACATATATATACCGGTATATATATATAAGAAAAATATTAAATTCTCCAATCTTGGTAATTCAAAACAAATAAAAATGCTCAAGATGCTTTCCATCCATAGCTACCCATAGTGTTTATTGGGACCTTTGACAGCTTGGCATGTCACGCTTCCACCCATGTGGGACACAGAGACATTTCTATTTCCATCAGTTTCTCACACTGATCAGCAACACCATTTCCCATTATTGAGATCCTTGTTCACTCAACAACAAAAGATTCTCAACGCTACACTTTCAAGACGTGGGGTGACTTGCCCTTTAAATAACGTTAAAAAGTCTATGTCAAGATGTTTTTATTTCTCCTACCTCAAATGAAATTCCGTTTCACTGGAAACTGGTGTTAAAAAGGAGGTTTGTCTTAGCTGTGAAGAGGTACAACTAGAATAACAAGATTTTTTATGTAAAATGTTTTTGGCTAAAGGCCACTCATAGCAGCCCCATCACTTACACGGTTTAGATTTCACAACTCTACGTCCAGAGCGGATCCTCCACCGTTAAGAAACAAGCTCCCACATGTTGTAACAGGATAGCACAGTTCCTCAATTCAAGCAACCTTCAGAGCTCAGCAACAGTTACAGCACCTTAATGCTTTATGTTTGATCACAAGAAGGGGTTACCAAGAATTTTGCCTAAGCGAGTAAACAACCAAGTAAAAACACACACACAGGTCCCGCTGACATGAAACCGACGACCAAGGAGAGGAAGTCTCCCTCAATGTATCACTGGTGCAGGAAAGGAGTTCCTTGAACTCAAGTTGGAGATTAGTCCATAATTTTTGTAAGGCAAGGCAAATACAAGAGCTCCTTATAATTTTTTCTTCTTTTGTTTTATTTGCAAGGTTCAGGAGTAACAGGTAAAGTCTTTAGCAGTAGTTGACTTTTTTTTTAGTGGTACAACAGTTTTACACCTGAAGAAGGGATTACTCAGATCATCTTGACCCTACAGCTGACTCTATGGATACATCAGCCTGCTAAGAAAACATCCCAAATGCCCAGAGACACCATCCACATCCAGCAAAACAGGTCCAAGTGAACTCTCACCTGTAGAAAAGGATTGGCTGTCATTTGGCTCCACAACTTTCTTTTAGAACAAGTTTATTTGGCGAATCATTTGACTGCCCAATGATAGATCTGTACCTTAAATTAAAATCAAGTAGAATCTTTCATAATCTTTCATAAAGGCAGCATATCAGAAGTGAGACTACTACAGAGATCATGCTGGTGACTTTAACCAAGCAGGTGTCTCACCCTCACAGATAATGTTGTGTCTATGACTTTAAACAGATGAACCAGAAGATTGCTATGAACATGCATTAGGACACAAAGCTCCAACATGTGAAGAAGAAAACACAAAACGTCAGATTGAACAGTGATCATAATATAAAGTGATAAATGCGTGCAGGGTACGTGGTAATGGTTTTAAAAGGAAAGTAGACGTTGAAAGTATATGCATAATTTAGCAGAAAACTGCATTTAACTTGCTTATTAGATGTGTTAACTTGAGCATGCTTTTCCAGTTCACTAGAATCTTTTAAGACTATTTTCAGAACATTAACTTATTTAAAGACATTGTGCTCTCATTAAGCATTTCTGTTCGTAAATTGCACACAATATCCCATAAAGCAATGTTGAAAACAAGTACAAAACAAAATATGCTGATTTCAGAAAACTGGTGGTCTACCCATGGTCAACAGGGTGTCGTAATGTATACGCAAGATCCTCGCTAGTGAATACATGGCACACCAGAAACCCCCCAGGACTGCACCAGAGGCTACGGACGCCATGTCTTATTACCCAACACCCAAGAGCATGTTTAGCCTACAGGTTGTGAGGGTGGCTTTTGAATCTGCTTACTCCCTTTCGAGTGCCACCCACAACTCACCAGCTTCCCGATGCCAGAAAAAGGAAGTTCCACGGTATGCAACATACAGAATGATAATTCTAAAAAAATAATAATCTATAATAATCTTTCAAAATACCATACATCAATCACTTTGTTGACAGAATGAAAGACAATTCACAATATAAAACCATTAACTATGGAGCTAGCAAAGGCATACCTTATTTTCCAAAATGTGATTGATGAGATATGGACCCAAAAACGTCTTACAGAGCTATGTCAAGACTAAGTAAAATACACTGCTGTTCAAAAGTTTGGGGTGACAGCTGTTTTCATGGAAAACAATAACATTTCTTGCTGTGTAACATTATTGCAAAAGGGGTTTTCTATTTGCAATTAGCCTTTTAAACTTAAACTTGGATTAGATAACACAACGTGCCATAGGAACACAGGAGTGATGGTCGCTGATAAAGGGCCTCTGTTTTTTCCATTAAAAATCAGCCGTTTCAAGCTACAGTAGTTATTTACAACATTAATAATGTCTGTGCTGTATTTCTGATCCATTTTGTGTTATTTTAATAAATGTTTCTTTCAAAAAAACTAGGACATCCGTGGCATCTGCAGAAATCTTTCATTTGGGGCAAAGACAAAAAGACCTCAAGAAATAGATATAATCATAGATACAGCTAGCCAATGATGTCTAAGCCCCCACCACCACCACAAGACCCAATGTACATGCTCTGGTCAGATATAGACAACTACATACATAGTGAAGCGTATAGGGGGGCATATGGAACTGTATCATTTACCATAACATCTAATAGAAATCCGATTACCCATACGATATGCAAGGACTCCTGATTGGGGGGGGGGGGTAATTAAAAAAACAAAATAATTCAGGAAAAAGGCAGTTCTGTGTGACAGATTTCCTTTCCATAGGAACACAATCTTAGATAATACGCAGCAGCAACCCAAACCCCTCATTTTTTAGACATTCAAAGAGACAGGAAACATCTGCGAGGTTTTGCTCTTGCATTGTATTGACAGTTGCATAGTGGCTGCACCCAGTGGCGTTTTCCACCCACCCAATACTCCATCCCCATGAGTGTTTTTATTGACGCCGCAGCAGGAACTTCAATGCACCTGGCGTGTTCCGACAGTAGGATGCAGACGAACAACAGTACTCATTGTCAGCAGCTTCATAAACCATCTTCTAAAATGATCTGCCCGTCCCAGACACCACCTCCAGCTGGCCACTGAGGATCCAATATTTTACAGTTTTCTAACAAAACAGTAGATTTTTGGATTCCCTTCTTACTCTACTTTTGTTGGCTGCATTTGCTTCACTTCCTTTTTCTGGTCTCCACGCTGATGGGGTGGGGTGGGCTATTGTGACATTGTACACTATGCTAGGTCACGTTTTGTGTCTGCTTGTAGATAATGATGCTGAAAAAGACGTTTTCTGCCTGGCTAACAGATAAAAGTGAACCCTAAGTAACAGATATATATTAAAAATGTATGGGATGTAGCAAACATTGAAGTTCTGCTTTATGGGAAGGAAGTCACTGAGATGTGGCACATGCAAGTACTTTTTATAAAACACAAAAAATGCATTTTATAATTAGAAGAAAA
Organism: Sceloporus occidentalis; assembly: GCA_023333645.1. Classification (NCBI taxonomy): domain Eukaryota; kingdom Metazoa; phylum Chordata; class Lepidosauria; order Squamata; family Phrynosomatidae; genus Sceloporus; species Sceloporus occidentalis. Next base: position 6,133,569 of record JALMGF010000036.1, on the reverse strand, counting down.
AAAATATATTATTAATAGTGATAAAGTCTGAGTGTTTAAAGTAGACCTGTCATCCATAGCAGATAAACAGGACAAGTATATTATCAAAAGCCCCCCAAGACGTAAAGTTTAATCCTGGCCAACAGACCTCTATATGGTCAGTTACTTAAATGTTAAGATTGCTGTTATACGAAAAAACGTACCCCTTATAGTCGGCTGCTCCTACAAACTATCCATTCATCCCTTTTGGTTTCTATATCAAATCTTACATCCTGCGATTTGAGTTTTCATTTCCTCCGCCTGCAGAATATCTTGGTGACGTGTGGCTTTACACCTGCTCTCTCCTTGATTAGCTTGTCTCTTATTAAAATGTAATTATTATACAGCGCAGATCCAGAGTCAACCGAAATTATAATTAAAAAAAAATATGGTTTTATTAAAAGGCACAAGCATGTGCCGGAAGCTGCAATGGCATGGAATGTAATGGCAACCACAAAGTACCCCGTAAAACCAGATCGTTTCAGGACCTCCTGGGAAGATAAATAAGGCTGTATCTTTAAGACCAACGTTTACAGAGAAGGAACCTCCAGTCACGCGTGATGGAAAGTCGTGTTGGTTACATTAGGATAAGAATAGAAAAGCTCTAAGGCTTCTTCTGTTTAAAAACAAAACACCAAAGAACGTACAATTCTAGCTTGTATTTATTTACTAGGAGCCAACAAAGTATCTCCCAGAATAAACAATATAGTCAATACTCCAAAAAATAAAAGAAACGACCAGAGCACCTTATCAGGACCATCAGAACTGGACAAGGCCCAGCTCTCAGAAGGTTCCCAATACCCGCGCTTACACAACATACAGGCCAGATATGATTTCGGTATGATCTTCACAGGAAATTCATTCTTCCGTCTCACAAACTAAGAGGGATTCCCAATATTTAGGATTCTGGGCATTAAAGTGCAGATGATTTCTAGAGACTCCCTGAAGCCAAGCTGTTAGAACATTCTACAGAAGGCAATATGGTTGATGCCGCCTTCTTTGTTTTGGGAAATGCGTACATCAACAATGAATGACAGACTAAGTATAATTTGTGATTATTATGCTGGATCTCACAGCTCAGGAGGCTTAATCCTTGCTATAATAACTTTAATTGGCATTGAGGCAAAATCCAACCTATTAGCAAAATCCAAGTATAAGACAAAGCTAAGAAACACCATTAAAGGTACACTAGAGCCCTCTTATGCAAACTAACGCATGCGATAGCCGAGTGGTAGCTTTTAGTTGCCTTTATTACTTCGAAAAATGTTCTGAATGTTTGGTTAAAAGGCACTCCCCACCCCCTAATAATTTCACTAAAGATCAGTATTTAGAGGAAGCCATAGAAGAAGCCATTCCTAAAGGCCTAGCCTTTTTCCCCCAAAACACAAACTGTTGTCCCAAGAATAACTTTTAGTTTTTGGGTATTGATGAAGGAGGAGTCTCCGACAGGTAGCTTGCAGGCTTCAGTACTGAGCGCCGGGAGTCGTATCCTGGCGCTCGGCATCAATCGCCAGCACGCAGTGCTAGGGAGCAATGAAGCAGAGGTCTCCTTGATCTCCCCAACTGGGCCTGCAACGGCGTCTCCCCGGTTAGGCCGCCCCCAGCCGCAATGCACCCCTTGCACACCCACAACCGAAGGCAAGCCCCCCAAATCCCAGGACTGTGCCAGGAAAAAGGGAATATGAATATTGAATATGTTGTAGTAGCTTATTTATAATAAAAAAAATTATATATATATATATATATATATATATATATATATATATATATATATATATATATTTTATATATGATAACCGAGCAACATGATCTTTTTCCCCCCAACAAATATTTATCTCATATTAGTTTTGGATAATTGGACAGCGGGTATGTATTAAACATTTTAAATTAAACGTACCTGAGGTGCGCTACGGGGGCCTCGATGACTGGCACTCCTGACATCCTTAACGAGTTAATTAACGTGTATTAACAGAAACTTAACGGTTCTTTGAAAGAGGATGTTACGCCGTACCCGGCCTATTAAGCAATGAATCCAGAACTCGGAGACTGAGGTATAGGATAACATTTCACGCTCGGCAGCGCTGGGGCTGATTCATCATGCAGCAAGTTATTTTAAGCATTCTGATAAAGCCGCCCTACACGACGGTTCCTTTATCTCGGATGCGAGAAGATGTCAGAACGCCCATACGCCCCAATACCCGCGATTATTTTACTCACTGCGGCAGGTACAACCACTTAAACACCGATGCTGACAACTGCGCATGTCACGGCTGTCAGTATAATATATATATATAGCACTACCCGGCAGGCCTGGACTGGCCATCTGGCAAACCGGGCAAGTGACCGGGATCCGCCATGCCAGCAGCAGATCTGGGGCATTAGCGTACGGCCATCGGATGGATGTGTCCCGCTGCACGGCTGTTGGCCTTAAAGTGCCAGAGCAGGCTCAGTGTTGCCAGTCCGGCCCTGCCATCTGTAGCTTATGCTTTCAGCCAATACATAGAATAGAAGATGGCAGAAAAGCACTCAAACTTAATTTAACGGCTACACTTTTCGCACATTCACGCAGGGGTCTGATCGGCCCCCCTGGGAACGTCACATGTTGCTGGAGCAGGCTCCATGGCATCACCATACCTGAGAACGCTACGGGTCGCAGGGGCAACGTTGAGCCACACCCCGCCCACTTTCCTTCCCGCCATTTTCAATTGTGTGTTTGACCTTGGCCCCACCCACAATATCAGCAGACCACCCACAAACATCAGTAGGACCGCCCCCTTGCATCCCAAAGTGGAATGTAGGGTATTATGGATGGATTGTACCCTTACATAAGGAGGATAAAAGTTATTGGGGCGGAATAACAGTGGAAACACATAGAATGTTCCCATGGTATACAAATTATGTGGGTTTTAATGCCTACAAGTGTTTTTTTCTTTGTTTTTTTCCAAGGTGAAACTTGGAATGCCAGTAAAACTCTGTGCTCCGTATTTATCTTTAAAAACGTGGAACAAAAAGCCACGTTTGTTCTCTCAAAAAAGTAAGATTGGATTACTTGGGAGACTTAAGGCCACCTTTGAGTTGCAGCAATAATTCAAGGTGCAACAACATCTCAAAATAGATGTAACCAGAGGGAGGTGTACATTCCAAATGTTCAACACTGTGATTAATGTTTTAGAATACATAAACAGATCAGCCTCCCAGCAGAGGTGGTAGAGGCTTACACTGTGGGGGAATTTAACCCGTGCATGGGATAGGCACAAAGCTATCCTGAATCTAAGACAAGACCAATGGCCGCTGAAAGGTCTGAAGCTTAACGTGAAAATTGACTGAAACAAAATTGCAAAACGAGATAACAGCTTTGTTTTGGAAAACTGGATAATCACGGTGAGTTTGATTCATTCTGGTACTTTGATTTGTATTATGACAATGCTAACATAAAACAAACAAAAATTTTTTTTGGAAGATCAGGGGCAGTTTAATGCGAGAGGGTTATTTTAGATCCTGCACAGGATCTGGAGGAAAAGCAGCCCAGTTAGCGACTGGGATTCCCACTAAAACCAGTTATCCTCCCTGCTGTAATGTGGAAGGACGGCTGCGGAATGTTATTTTGTGAACAGATTTAACCCCGTCCACTTTGCGCCCCATACCAAGCATCAGGCCAGCCTGGCGTGAAAGCTTGAGGTCACAAGCTATAGCAGTATCCCTGGTGCAACATCTGTTATTAGAGAAGTGCCTCGTAAAGGAGTTTGTAACTGCCTGGATGCCAGTGGGCTGAGTGGCTGCCCTGGCGAGGGACAAGTAGGCATCTCAAGAACTGCTGCAGCAGCTGATGTGCTACAGGTTGTCTTAAGGGTAGGTTAAAGAGGAGCGGGGGAAGATAGAGCGCCTCTCAAAAGGCTCTGAAGCCACAGATGTGTCTCAGGGTTCTGAAGAATGAGTAGAAGGTGACAGCTCCATGGAGGTTGTGCAGCAGCTCCAGCTTTGGACAGGTGTGTGTCAATGGAAGCATCACACCTATAACCAGCACTGCTGATCTGCCCTCCTGCCTAACCCTGACTCAGGACCACACTGCGGGCACCTCACCAGTTACATCCCCCCCCCCCCCCCCCCACTTACTTTTATGGGCTGCAACCAGCGACTTCCCATCCTTGATGAGCTCTTTAATGAACTTGTTGGTCTTCTCCAGCTCAATTTCGTGCGATTTCAGCCTCTCCCTAAACTGCGGGCTGTCCAGATAGCAATCGCTGAACTCCAGAGGAGGTAATCCCATGTCGGACGATAAAATAAATAAAAACCCCGAATAAAATCTGCAATTAAAACGATGCGCCAAGAATCCTATGCATTTAAATGCGGCGGCGGCGGCGGCATCCCAGGAGAGCAGAGGATCTGGGGTGTGCTTATGCACTTTCCCCACCGCGCACTGCTAAGGCTTGTGCAGTCATTGATTGCAGCTCTGGGAGGAGCAGTGAGCTCACCGGGCAGGCACAGGGCTGTGATGACGTCACTCCGGGGCTGTGATGGCATCCGGCTCTCCGGTCTCGCGCGCGGGGAAGGAAATGAGCAGTAGAAGGGGGTTCTCAGATAAGGGCCTGTGATCTCACGGCCGCTGCCTCCCACGGAGCCCGGTCACCGCCCACACCTCCTACCCAGAGCTCTGACAGCTCCCGCCCAGCTCGCCAACCACCCGGCGCAATTAACCCCTAGAGGGGCGCGTCAATGGGAGAGCTGCGATTTTTTAACTCTCTCTCTCTCTTTACGCAGAGTAAGCTGGCTCTGTATAACGCATAGAGGAGACTCTGAAGAAATCTCACTCATTTAACTATACATTATCCAGGGCCAGCCCAGCTCTTCCTGGAGCTGAAGCTCACTGGGGTTGGACTCCCATAAAGTAAAGCAAAGTCTGAAACACAGCTCTCCATTTACTCAATAGAGCGCAAAGAGTTAATCAAGATACTTTGCCTCCTATCCCATGTGGCACCCATATTCCCACTTACACTCACAGATGTGGAGCAATCGCCATGGAAACCAGACGACTGCAGCACTGCTCGCATTCTATCACAGAGCATATCTCGCTTCTTGTTTAATTAAATACATAAAAACTATATTAATAACACGACTGGATTTGTTTTACAGAAATTGCAACGTCGGCTACAAGGGCAAGTTTTTGATGCAGATTAGTAATTGATGTCAAACCGATCCTTAACTTTGTTGCCATGGCGGCGGTTGTTAAGCTGGCACATTCACTTAAGTGTGTTTGTTTAGCAAAATATTTATGAAAGATCATTAGAATATGTTTACTCGTTAAGAAAAGACAGCCTCCAAGTCCCCTTGATATACAAGAGGTTACCTGAAGATGCCAATAATGCAATCGGCTGCTGATTAACGATGTAATTATGGATTACTCTCCCGTATTCCTTTATCTCACCTTTCCTAGTCCCTCTCCTGCAATACTTTTACTAATGTGGCTGGTCTATCCCTAACAATGGCACTTTTACCTATTGTGTAATACACCCAAAATCCCTCTAGATTGTAAACTCCTCTGAGCAGGGCCCTCCTCACCTGTTGTCTCTGTTAGTCAATTTGTTATGTTACATACTACTTGTTGTGTCCTGTCTACCCATTGTACAGCGCTATGGAATTTGATGGCGCTATATAAAACAATAATAATAATAATTACCAAGTGTGCTATTTGGGGGCAAATTTGGATCAGCAGCACCTGATCTGCGTCTGGGCAGCACCTGATCTGCGTCTGGAGCAGCACCAATGAGTATGGGGCACCAATGGCTGTGCCAGATGGCCCGTTTCTCATCTATTTAACTGCTCTGTGTCTAAATCATAGTGCAGAAGTAAACATCCTTCTCCAGGGCCCTGATTCTACATCATTTTCCATCCTCACCTAGAGGCATTGCTTCTTCAGCATCATTGTGGAAGTGTATCCTTCCTCTGACCTGTAAGGTACCGGCAGCAGGATCCTCACCTTTTCATTCTAGGATGTCAAAACATGCAACTCTTTGCCTGCCACGACTGCCTATCGCACAGTACTGCAGAATATGTTCACTCTCCAAAAAAAAAAAAAAAGATTTGCGGTCTAAAAAGAGACCAATGAGCGTTCTGCGTTCAATGTGTGTGAAGGGTACGCTGTACATACTGCCGGGCAATATTTGTCAGCCTGACCTGTGGTACGTAGCATTCATAGGTGTCAGGTTTTAAATGGCTGAGAAGGAGTTAATCAGGATAACAAAGTCTTATAACAGGTAGAGATATTGAGTTCAAAAGTACGCAGACATGATGTAGTGGGACATGTAAACGCACCATGTCACTTAGCAATGTGTTGTGGGTTTATGCAGGGCCAGACTGAGAAAAACTTAATGGCCCCTGGCACTTTAAGGCCAGCGGCCACCACAGTTACATAAGCGCAGCTGCTAAGTGGATTGTGTTTTTATACCGTGTGTCTGAGCATATCGAGCAGCACCAGATCTGCCGCTGGATAGGCAATACTGGTAAGTATAAAGGCCCTATAAGTCAGTTTGCCCAGAGTGCCAGCCAGGGGTTAATGTGTTGAATCTGGCCCTGTCAACCTCACAAAGTCGACTCCTCTTTCACTTTTCAACTTTTTGCTATTTATACACTTAACATTTTTTGGATTTGACCTAGTTTTTTTTCCAGCAAATTTTCCTTTTTAACCTAATTTCTTCTTTGGAGCCTCTGGTGTACGCCTTCTATTTCGGAATAACACATACATTTGTCTATTTAAATACATAAGTAAAAAAAAAAAACACTTTTTTTGAAAATACTGATTACCACCATACCTGGGAACCTGCTGGATATATCTTTCCAGAGCCCTCCCAAAGGTGGTGGCTTTGCATGGGGTGGGATTAGCCAAGTGAGGGGTTGGAGTAAACCCCAAACACATTAAACTTGCTTGGGGTAGGCGGGGAGCGGGGTTCCCAAAACCCAACCACGATGCAGAGATTTATCGCTTTTTGCCAGTGAGTTACAGAATTCCACAAGGAGAGAGTCCAACCTATGATAGTCACACATGTAAGTTTTTATGGACATTATGGGACTAGGCATATGAGCCAAGTATTATCCTTATTATATCCCCATCCTACAGCCCAGCCATGGTAATTGCACAGCTCAGCAATGCAAATTTCCCATGGATTAAATAGGGCGACCTGAAGACCTGCTGCTTAGTAGAAAAGCCACGGGCACCTGTAACTGGAGGTTTAAAGCAGACACTATCTATTGCATACTCCATCAGCGGTAAAAAAGGAGCACAAAGGGACACCTGGAAATATCACTCATAAATTTGTGTCTTCATCTTCATTAATCACTTTTGACTTCACCAATTTTTTTGGCCCGTGTGATGTACAGGTATTGATTGTAAATCCAGACTGAACTGCTCATATTGTTTCCTTCTCAAAATATCATCATCCCACTGTATTAATTTATGTACTATGTATTGAAAGAAATCAGAAAATCACAAAATTATATTTTTAAATCTTTTTATTTATTTTTTTCCACCGGAGCATAACAAATTATATTTACTACATAATTGATCCAGAGGAAGGCAAAGAAAACCCCTGATGAAACTCAGGCCAATTATGTTTCATGAGGGGAAAAAAAATTCCTTCCTGACCCCAAGTATGGCGGTCGGTTTTCTCCCTGGATCAACTGCCTTACACCTTTAACTGCAAACATTTACAGAAGGAAAGTAGGTCACTGCCTGTGAAGCTTCTTATTTGGCTGGTACCTAGGTGCGTGGTTACTCATTGTTCTTTGGAATCCAAGCAGTGGACGGTGAGTGAGTGTGTAAGTGTATGGCATACCCTTCCCCAGCTGGCCCAGGTTTCCTATTGTCTGTGCTCATTTGTAATCTGCGGAAACCAGGAATGTTGGGAGGTATAGTATTATGATAGAGAAACAAGATTCAGTGAGCCATGATAGGATAGGAACCCTACAGGTAATTCACCAGGAACACAGGAGGGGATTTGACGAAGAAAAACTTAATCAAGACAAATGTCGCAGCAGGAACAGAACGGTTTTCAGATCATTGACAGCAGTTTTCAGATCATTGACAGCAGTTTTCAGATCATTGACATCTAAAAGCAGAAAATGACAGGTAATGCCACCATAACCCAGTAGGACAGTATAGAAGACCTAAAAATGCATTGTAGGAAAAAGAGAAGCTCAGGATCTAGATGTGGCTAGAAATTAACAGAGTAGAGAGGAACGTGTCAGCATGGAGGACAGTGAAGTAAGCATACAACAGTAGAGAATGAAAGCAGTACATTTGGTGAGTGCTGGGGTCTGGCACACACCAGGTTTAAGGGAGACAAACAAACTACCCTGTCACAGGTAAAACTGTCTTAATAGCAGTCCTACAAATGTAATCCAAAGGTGGCACCAAAGGTAAGCATCTTTCCTAAGAGAAGCCTTTTGGGTCAAGAGAGCAAAATTACTTACCTGGACCAGAAAATAAGGTTGGAGCCGCTGTTTAGAAGCTGCTACTTTCCACTTACCTACCAGAAGGCAGTTAAAGGGGTACACCAACATAGTGAGGCATAAACCAGCGAGGAAGGAGAAGGAGCTGCTAGCAGGTACTGTAGATTCAAACAGGGTCCGCAAAAGCAGTAGAGAAAGGTTCCTCACAGAGACTACACGGGATGTTGAATAGGTGAGAATGACAGAGAAACAGAATATAGGACAGGTAATGATCAGAGAATTCAGAGGTCAGCAAGTACAGACCAAAGTCACAGGTTCAGCTGTCTTAATAGCAATCCCACAAATGTAATCCAAAGATGGTACGCACATAAAGGTAAATATCTGTCTTAAAAGAAGCCTTTTGGGTCAAGAGAGAAAAATGACTTACCCGACAAGAAAATAAGGTTGGAGCCGCTGTTTAGAAGCTGCTACTTTCCACTTACCTACCAGAAGGCAGTTAAAGGGGTACACCAACATAGTGAGGCATAAACCGGCGAGGAAGGAGCTGCTAGCAGGTACTGTAGATTCAAACAGGGTCCACAAAAGCAGCAGAGAAAGGTTCCTCACAGAGACTACACGGGATGTTGAATAGGTGAGAATGACAGAGAAACAGAATATAGGACAGGTAATGATCAGAAAATTCAGAGGTCAGCAAGTACAGACCAAAGTCACAGGTTAAGCTGTTTTAATAGCAATCCCACAAATGTAATCCAAAGATGGTACCTACATAAAGGTAAGCATCTGTCTTAAGAGAAGCCTTTTGGGTCAAGAGAAGAAAATGACTTACCCGGACAAGAACATAAGGTTGGAGCCGCTGTTTAGAAGCTGCTACTTTCCACTTACCTACCAGAAGGCAGTTAAAGGGGTACACCAACATAGTGAGGCATAAACCAGCGAGGAAGGAGAAGGAGCTGCTAGCAGGCACTGTAGATTCCAACAGGGTCCACAAAAGCAGTAGAGGAGGGTTCCTCAGAGAGTCTACACGGGATGTTGAATAGGTGAGAATGACAGAAAAACAGAATATAGGACAGGTAATAATCAGAAAATTCAGAGGTCAGCAAGTACAGACCGAACTCACAGGTTAAGATCTCTTAATAGCAGTCCCACAAATGGAATCCAAAGATGGTACCCACATAAAGGTAAGCATCTGTCTTAAGAGAAGCCTTTTGGGTCAAGAGAGAAAAATGACTTACCCGGACAAGAACATAAGGTTGAAGCCGCTGTTTAGAAGCTGCTACTTACCACTTACCTACCAGAAGGCAGTTAAAGGGGTACACCAACATAGTGAGGCATAAACCGGCGAGGAAGGAGCTGCTAGCAGGTACTGTAGATTCAAACAGGGTCCACAAAAGCAGTAGAGAAAGGTTCCTCACAGAGACTACACGGAATGTTGAATAGGTGAGAATGACAGAGAAACAGAATATAGGACAGGTAATGATCAGAAAATTCAGAGGTCAGCAAGTACAGACCAAAGTCACAGGTTAAGATGTCTTAATAGCAGTCCCACAAATATAATCCAAAGATGGTACCCACATAAAGGTAAGCATCTGTCTTAAGAGAAGCCTTTTGGGTCAAGAGAGGAAAATGACTTACCGGACAAGAAAATAAGGTTGGAGCCGCTGTTTAGAAGCTGCTACTTTCCACTTACCTACCAGAAGGCAGTTAAAGGGGTACACCAACATAGTGAGGCATAAATCGGCGAGGAAGGAGCTGCTAGCAGGTACTGTAGATTCAAACAGGGTCCACAAAAGCAGTAGAGAAAGGTTCCTCACAGAGACTACACGGGATGTTGAATAGGTGAGAATGACAGAGAAACAGAATATAGGACAGGTAATGATCAGAAAATTCAGAGGTCAGCAAGTACAGACCAAAGTCACAGGTTAAGCTGTTTTAATAGCAATCCCACAAATGTAATCCAAAGATGGTACCTACATAAAGGTAAGCATCTGTCTTAAGAGAAGCCTTTTGGGTCAAGAGAAGAAAATGACTTACCCGGACAAGAACATAAGGTTGGAGCCGCTGTTTAGAAGCTGCTACTTTCCACTTACCTACCAGAAGGCAGTTAAAGGGGTACACCAACATAGTGAGGCATAAATCGGCGAGGAAGGAGCTGCTAGCAGGTACTGTAGATTCAAACAGGGTCCACAAAAGCAGTAGAGAAAGGTTCCTCACAGAGACTACACGGGATGTTGAATAGGTGAGAATGACAGAGAAACAGAATATAGGACAGGTAATGATCAGAAAATTCAGAGGTCAGCAAGTACAGACCAAAGTCACAGGTTAAGATGTCTTAATAGCAGTCCCACAAATATAATCCAAAGATGGTACCCACATAAAGGTAAGCATCTGTTTTAAGAGAAGCCTTTTGGGTCAAGAGAGGAAAATGACTTACCGGACAAGAAAATAAGGTTGGAGCCGCTGTTTAGAAGCTGCTACTTTCCACTTACCTACCAGAAGGCAGTTAAAGGGGTACACCAACATAGTGAGGCATAAATCGGCGAGGAAGGAGCTGCTAGCAGGTACTGTAGATTCAAACAGGGTCCACAAAAGCAGTAGAGAAAGGTTCCTCACAGAGACTACACGGGATGTTGAATAGGTGAGAATGACAGAGAAACAGAATATAGGACAGGTAATGATCAGAAAATTCAGAGGTCAGCAAGTACAGACCAAAGTCACAGGTTAAGATGTCTTAATAGCAGTCCCACAAATATAATCCAAAGATGGTACCCACATAAAGGTAAGCATCTGTCTTAAGAGAAGCCTTTTGGGTCAAGAGAGGAAAATGACTTACCGGACAAGAAAATAAGGTTGGAGCCGCTGTTTAGAAGCTGCTACTTTCCACTTACCTACCAGAAGGCAGTTAAAGGGGTACACCAACATAGTGAGGCATAAATCGGCGAGGAAGGAGCTGCTAGCAGGTACTGTAGATTCAAACAGGGTCCACAAAAGCAGTAGAGAAAGGTTCCTCACAGAGACTACACAGGATGTTGAATAGGTGAGAATGACAGAGAAACAGAATATAGGACAGGTAATGATCAGAAAATTCAGAGGTCAGCAAGTACAGACCAAAGTCACAGGTTAAGATGTCTTAATAGCAGTCCCACAAATATAATCCAAAGATGGTACCCACATAAAGGTAAGCATCTGTTTTAAGAGAAGCCTTTTGGGTCAAGAGAGGAAAATGACTTACCGGACAAGAAAATAAGGTTGGAGCCGCTGTTTAGAAGCTGCTACTTTCCACTTACCTACCAGAAGGCAGTTAAAGGGGTACACCAACATAGTGAGGCATAAATCGGCGAGGAAGGAGCTGCTAGCAGGTACTGTAGATTCAAACAGGGTCCACAAAAGCAGTAGAGAAAGGTTCCTCACAGAGACTACACGGGATGTTGAATAGGTGAGAATGACAGAGAAACAGAATATAGGACAGGTAATGATCAGAAAATTCAGAGGTCAGCAAGTACAGACCAAAGTCACAGGTTAAGCTGTTTTAATAGCAATCCCACAAATGTAATCCAAAGATGGTACCTACATAAAGGTAAGCATCTGTCTTAAGAGAAGCCTTTTGGGTCAAGAGAAGAAAATGACTTACCCGGACAAGAACATAAGGTTGGAGCCGCTGTTTAGAAGCTGCTACTTTCCACTTACCTACCAGAAGGCAGTTAAAGGGGTACACCAACATAGTGAGGCATAAATCGGCGAGGAAGGAGCTGCTAGCAGGTACTGTAGATTCAAACAGGGTCCACAAAAGCAGTAGAGAAAGGTTCCTCACAGAGACTACACGGGATGTTGAATAGGTGAGAATGACAGAGAAACAGAATATAGGACAGGTAATGATCAGAAAATTCAGAGGTCAGCAAGTACAGACCAAAGTCACAGGTTAAGATGTCTTAATAGCAGTCCCACAAATATAATCCAAAGATGGTACCCACATAAAGGTAAGCATCTGTCTTAAGAGAAGCCTTTTGGGTCAAGAGAGGAAAATGACTTACCGGACAAGAAAATAAGGTTGGAGCCGCTGTTTAGAAGCTGCTACTTTCCACTTACCTACCAGAAGGCAGTTAAAGGGGTACACCAACATAGTGAGGCATAAATCGGCGAGGAAGGAGCTGCTAGCAGGTACTGTAGATTCAAACAGGGTCCACAAAAGCAGTAGAGAAAGGTTCCTCACAGAGACTACACGGGATGTTGAATAGGTGAGAATGACAGAGAAACAGAATATAGGACAGGTAATGATCAGAAAATTCAGAGGTCAGCAAGTACAGACCAAAGTCACAGGTTAAGCTGTTTTAATAGCAATCCCACAAATGTAATCCAAAGATGGTACCTACATAAAGGTAAGCATCTGTCTTAAGAGAAGCCTTTTGGGTCAAGAGAAGAAAATGACTTACCCGGACAAGAACATAAGGTTGGAGCCGCTGTTTAGAAGCTGCTACTTTCCACTTACCTACCAGAAGGCAGTTAAAGGGGTACACCAACATAGTGAGGCATAAATCGGCGAGGAAGGAGCTGCTAGCAGGTACTGTAGATTCAAACAGGGTCCACAAAAGCAGTAGAGAAAGGTTCCTCACAGAGACTACACGGGATGTTGAATAGGTGAGAATGACAGAGAAACAGAATATAGGACAGGTAATGATCAGAAAATTCAGAGGTCAGCAAGTACAGACCAAAGTCACAGGTTAAGATGTCTTAATAGCAGTCCCACAAATATAATCCAAAGATGGTACCCACATAAAGGTAAGCATCTGTCTTAAGAGAAGCCTTTTGGGTCAAGAGAGGAAAATGACTTACCGGACAAGAAAATAAGGTTGGAGCCGCTGTTTAGAAGCTGCTACTTTCCACTTACCTACCAGAAGGCAGTTAAAGGGGTACACCAACATAGTGAGGCATAAATCGGCGAGGAAGGAGCTGCTAGCAGGTACTGTAGATTCAAACAGGGTCCACAAAAGCAGTAGAGAAAGGTTCCTCACAGAGACTACACGGGATGTTGAATAGGTGAGAATGACAGAGAAACAGAATATAGGACAGGTAATGATCAGAAAATTCAGAGGTCAGCAAGTACAGACCAAAGTCACAGGTTAAGATGTCTTAATAGCAGTCCCACAAATATAATCCAAAGATGGTACCCACATAAAGGTAAGCATCTGTCTTAAGAGAAGCCTTTTGGGTCAAGGAAAATGACTTACCGGACAAGAAAATAAGGTTGGAGCCGCTGTTTAGAAGCTGCTACTTTCCACTTACCTACCAGAAGGCAGTTAAAGGGGTACACCAACATAGTGAGGCATAAACCAGCGAAGAAGGAGCAGGAGGTGCTAGGGGGCACTGTAGATACAAACAGGGTCCACAGAAGCAGTAATGGAGGGTTCCTCAGAGAGAGTATACGAGATGTTGCATCGGTGAGAAAATTCAAAGGCCTGGGCAAATACCAGTGGCGTCTCGATCTTTCATATTTAGGGAGGCACAAGGGGGGACAGGAACCAAAAAGGGGTGGAAAAGGTACATATATATAATATATATATGTATATTTCTGTGTGCATTTTTAACTACATAATTGTAGTTAATCAATTTGAAATCATATTTCAATCACAGTCTTTATTTCAAGGAGATGACAGCTGAACTGGCAGTTATTTTTCATTCTTTAATATTAGCCCCTTTTGCCAATATATATTAATATTAGACCCTGCTGCCAATATATTTTATATTGAAAAAATTGGACCCTAGGCAACCATTTCCTTGGGCCCCCTCCACGCTCTCTAACATGCAATCAATCCTCCTGCTCCCTCACCAAAAAAAAATATGTGCCACCCTGTATTAGGGGAGGACTGTGAGAGTCAGTGCAGTCTTCCCTCCTTCTGACCCTACCGTGACATTGAGAGGTCCTCCCCCCCGTAATTATCCCCAGTGTCCCCTCATTCACTAAGCCATACCTCTCTTTTACTTATTCCCTGTAGTTCAGGTATAGATCAAATAAACAACACATGGTATTGATAAATTGAATAAGACATACAACCCCTGTATTTGCAGGTATACATAAATAATGTATGGAAACATAGCATAGCAGATATAGATCAACAGAAAAACACACTAACCCAGCTTTGCATGTATAGATCAATTGAAATTCACACGTGAACTCAGCATTGAAAGTATAGATCAATTAAATAGAATCAGACATGCAAATCCTGTATTTGCAGGTATACAACAATAATGTATGGAAACATAGCATAGCAGCTATAGATTAAAAGAACACACAAACCGAGCATTTCAGGTATGGAAGAAATGGAAATCACTTTTAAACTCAGCATTGGAGGTATATTTCAAATACACAACATGTGGTATTGATCAACTGAATAAGACATACAACCCCTGTACTTCCAGGTAAGCATAAATAATGTATGGAAACATGGAATAGCAGATATAGATCAAGAGAATAATACACAAACCCAGCTTTGCATGTATAGATCAATTAAAATTCACATGGGAAGTCAGCACTGAAATTATCGATCAAATAATTAGAACCAGATATACAAATTCTGCATTTGCAGGTATGCATAAATAATGTATGGAAACATAGCATAGCAGATATAGATCAGCGGAATAACACACAAACGCAGCTTTTCATGTACAGGTCAATTGAAATTCACATTTGAACTCAGCATTGAAAGTATAAATCAAATAAATAGAATCAGACATACAAATCCTGTATTTGCAGATATACAATAATAATGTATGGAAACATAGCATAGGAGATATTGATCAACAGAACAACACAATAAAAATAGCTTTATAGATCAACTGGAATTCACATAAAAACTCAGCATAAAAATCCCCTAAATTACAGGCAGAGATCACAGGTTGCACACCCCAAAAGCCAGCCTAGGCGTCCACATTGCCCACATAGAACCTGACCAGCACACAGGTATATAGGCTTCACCGGTATATGAAGTCATATTCTGGCGCACAGCATTAAGCGCCAGCACCGCGACCGACACAGAGACCTCACGAAGGATATTGAGGGGTGCCAAGCGGTTGCTGAAAACCTATTCATGAGCGCCTGCTTGGCGCCCCTCTCTCTCCTCCATGCCAATCTGAGACATTTCAATTGGGGGGCACGTGGGGGGGCACAGCATGATGTAGGGGGGCATGTGGGGGAACACATTAAGTAGGGGGGCATAGCCCCCTCTGCCACACCAATGGCAGGTACAGAGCCAAGTCACAAGTTAAGCTGTCTAAATTAAGCTGTGGCCACACCACAGTAAGCAGCCACTTTAAGAGGGGCCTTTGTGTCTAGGAAGTAAAGGACCTACCTGGACCACAAGGAAGTCCAAGGGGTACACCATTCCAAGTGGATAACGCAGTGAAACATAAATAACCGAGGGAGGAGCAGGAGCCACTTGCAGGCATAGTAGCTGCAAACAGGATCCACAGAAGCAGTAGAGGAAGGGTCCTCAGAGGATGTACTGGAGAAGCTGTAACCATGGTGACAGAGGAACAGGAAGTAAGTCAGTTCAGACCTACTGGTACCTCCGGTTCTTTCACCCAGATCCGGAAATCCAGAGGCCAGGTCTCAGGTTAAGCAGTCCAAATAGCAGCAGTGCCACAAATAAAATCCGAAGGCAGCACCCACACCAAGGTAAGCAGCCATTTTAAGAGGAGGTCAGACAAGCTAAATATAAGCAATTGGTAAGCAGATCACGGTCATGAATAAAACCGGGTACTAAGATATTGGAGGACAGTAACACAACTGAGCCCCTGAACACAGGTTTCACTGGTTTGGTAGCAAAGCACTGCATGCCACAACGGCATCCAACTGCTTCAGTCAGACAAGGAGCCATTGCTGCTGATTCAGGATGTCTCTTCACCAAGATCCTCCATGACACTTTTACTTCTTTGCTCCCTTTAAATCACATTTTAAAATGATGACATACAAGTAATGGAGGTCTCTGTCAGCAGAACTAACACTCTGCCAAACTTATATTATGTATGAATGTTACTGTGCAAATGAAAGAAACCCTGAGCAGAGCTTACACTCCTATGTTATAAATACCTATCTGCAGATCTTAGAGGTACATGCTTAGCTAAATGTACAGTCTAGTATTAAACTATTATATCAAACACAACATTTCACTTTAACACATAACAGCAAACATATCTATAGGTCTTCTTTAGGGGACACTAGCCAGAGTCAATGGGATGTCCCTTTAAGATCATTACATTTCTTAGGATCTGAACACTCACATGAAATATTCTTCTTCCTGTAGCACATGCTCCAATGTTAGTGTCCAGTAGAGTTTCCTGAACCAAACGAAGACGAGCCTAAAAAGCCAAACGGTCAAAGATCATGTTCAAACATCAATGCAGGAACCTGCATTGGTTACTTGTTCTGGGAACTTTGCTGCTGTGATGTATTCTGTTCTGATGTCATAATCTCTGTCTCCATTTAAGGTATCATTTAAAGGGCCAGGAGTAGTATGTCACATAACGCGAAAACATAGGTTTTGTAGGACTCCAAGGCAATTTATTAGAGCTGATAACCCACTAACTTTTTATAATACTTCTCGGAGCTAAGAAGACCAAGACCTATTTTATTTTAAAAAAATTAAGAAAGGCGACAAACAATAATTTAGTATTTACTGGCTCAATGCATATTTAAGCATACTCTAATATTAAAAATTCTCACTTGGGATGTTTGCATTACTCATATAGCCACCTCACAATGTTAGCATTGCTAAGAGGCCAAATGAGAACTTCCTTGGCTGGTCAAAGGAAATGAGAGAATCTCCTTAACCTGTCTATGCTCCCCACTGCCCACAAAGCAGGCCAGCTACCCAGGACAGTGGGACTATGCCCAAAACTCAGAACTATCCCACAAAAACTGGGACTGTTGGGAGGTATTCCTGGGGGTGTGACTGAGATCAAAGACAAGGCTAGCCACAGATAAGGAAAGGTTCAGAAAAGAGAGATGACCAGAGTGGACAAAACCTGGAGAGGGAGTCAGCGTGGCAAAATGCTGCTCATCTGGACTGAGATTAAATTTACTAACCTTAATCTCCAGAGAAGCAGCACTTTACCTAGAGGCTCTGAGTAAAATGTGTCAGGTTCATAGGTACAGTCATTAGCTTACCTGGGAAATTTCTAAATGAGCTTACCCTGAGACCCTTTCAGTACTAACCATTTATTGGCGCATCGAGCAGATCTAAGTCTCATCACGTGTGTTACCCAAATGGCTCAAATACTTGTCCTCATGGAAACCTTAAGTTGACGTTATTTAAAGATACACTTGTCACGTAGCTGGATAGTCCATCCGACAACACACTCTTTCCCCGGTTTCCCCTTCACTAGCCTCAGACTCAGTGTAGGGTTTACTGAATGTGCTTTCCCTTAACCACATCTGTTTCCATAAAATCTCTTCTGGTGGCGGAAAGAATCGCAAAAAACGTGATGAGAAAATATAATTTACTCACAGTCCCTATTTTGACACTCTGTCCTGCTGTCCGACCCAGCTCTACCCCTGTCCAGCTTTTTGGGACAGTGGTAGAGCTCTGCAGGACAGCGGGATTCTGGACCGCATATTCTCAGAGTTGTGTGCATGCACAGTAGCGCTGCCAGTTTGAGTGACACTCTACCTCCCAAGCCAGAAGGGCAGAAGTTGGGAAGTATGCCAACCCCAGACACTCTTGGCTAGGATGGAAAGTCATCAGGGAGTAGGCCTGGCTAAATAATGCTTCCTCTGCCTGGAGAAAAAGAGATGTGACCCAGAGACCCCAGGAAGAAGCACTTCACCTACAGAGCTTCCAGGTATACTGATGGCTAGTCAGACAAACCAGACAGCCTATTCCAGGCCAGAATAAACTGTTGTGATTTAGTACATTGCCTAGGGCCTTTGCTTTCATGTCTGAAGATCTGAAGATGTCAATCTCACCCCATACCAAGAAGAACCCATCACACTCCCATCACTATTTCTAAAGTTAGCATTAGCACATTCATCATTCTGCTATTAATGAATTGGACCCTTTGTGTTTAGTAACTATAAATATATCTATACCTATTGTTTAAGTTTAGATCTTAGGCAATTATTGGACTTATACATACCATTTACGTGTGTACTGAATGATTTGATATATAACTACCTCCACCCATAGATATTAAGGTTATCTGCGCATGTAAGAAACAGAAAGGAAAAATGAAATGTAGTTGGGGGAGTTCTAAATATGTTATTGACTACTAAGCAAACTAGTTGTGGACTAAATGTAACTAAATAAGGGGCAATGAATCTAGCTGTCAGGGAGCTGTATTACTTTATTCGCTATTAAATGCTGATTTTCCACCTCTGCCTAGTATAACATCAATGACAAATCCTAAGAACACCAATCATGCGTTGACTTGGAAACAGCAATTCCTTGTTAACCCTTTTTGTACCCAAGACTGGATTTGTTTCCTATATGGCACATATTGTTTGATGTAGTTGCAGAGAAGGGCTGGCAAATGGGACAGGGTGTCTGGGCTGTTCAGACTTAAAGGGTCACTCCAGGCATCGTATACACTGCAATGCTGTGTGGTCCCTTTACATCTTCGTTTTGTCCCTTTTACAAATGCACAGAAGGATGCTACAGAATCCCCCATGTGCATTTGCCCCTTTCTCCCACCCTCCAGCTAGTTCTCCCTGTGTGTGAAATACTTACAGTCAGCTCCAGCACTGGCTTGAACGGTGCGGGTGGGGGTCCAAAGATTCTTGCTACTGATTGGCTGCTCAATCGATGAGAGCACTTTCAGTAGCTGCTGCCCCAGGTAAGTGCTTTTTATTTCCTTTTAGAAGAATTCATATTAAAGTACTACTTAGGGACTAGACGTATTTTGGCCTAGGATGACTTGGCCTAGAACTAGGGTGGCAGATCCTCTGTCGCAAAACAGGGAGACTTAGGCTCTCTGCAATACCACTACTCAATGGGCCGGTTAAAGGGGAGATCATTGATCTCCTCAACTAGAACATTAACATCATGGAGAGCCTTGCCAAATCAGCACAGCTCTCCATGGTTTCCTTCCGTGCTGCACCTCCTTTAAAAGTGGACCACCGAGATATGATGTTATATCTTGACGCAGAAGTAAGGACAGTGGCACTGCCCCGCTCTGTGAGTGTGTGGTCAACCCCTTTGCGGCTGAGCTGTCTTTAGTCCTAGACGTTCCCGCTAATAGCGGTTACAGTGGACTAAGGCAGAAATTTCATTAACTGACTGGTGGCAAAGGTGACATTCAATGAGTCACTGAGCTCTTCAGTGCGACCCATTTTACTGTTTGTCTAATGGAGATGGCTGCCTATGTGCTTGTTTTTTTACGCCTGTTAGCAATGGGTGTAGCTGAAATACCTAAACTCAATAATTAGGAGGGGTGTCCCAATACTTTTGCTCATATAGTATACAGATATATACTGTATGTACACACATCTGGGAATTTTCCTGGGCTGTTCCCCTCCAGCTTAGGGCAGATCTATATACATATATATATATATTTCATGTAAGCATCCTATGCATTGTGTGCGTTCTCTAATACAGAATAGATTGCGGAATCATTAAAATGCTTACTGTAGCCATCATGTCTGTGCCTTTCCTTTTGTTACCAAACCAACAACAGGGCAGAGCGTTTTTTTTGTGGCAGCATTTATTCTGGCACTCGTCAAAGCCATAGACTAGGCAGTTTCACCATTTGTTCACTAAATGAAATGTCTAATTAAGTTACTCAGTAAATAACACAATTAAGTGACCGCAAGAGCCAGACTCTGGCAGACTATCTTTAGTGTAATTACGTCCTTTCTAATTCAACTGAGGATAGCCAGAGAAACTGACGGGAGGCCCTGGGCCTTTCACGTCTTTTCGAACACGCTGTGTCTTGCACCAGCTTAACTTTTGATTTAGTTCTATTTAATGTGGAGCCATCACTAGCAAGAACCAACAGGGCAAATGTTTTTTTGTCATCTGAGTTTTCAATATATCAGCCATGGAGCTCTTTATAGAGATGGACAGCTGCCGATGTTCCTACTTTGGTTGGGGAGTAGCAATGGCGGAGTATGACAGCACAACAATCTCAGAAGAACAAAGACAAAAAGTAAACCAGAAACACGTCTAACATCAGGTGGATGCCTTTAGCACCCGCACAGAGGAGATACCAGCTCCATGCTTTTAGGACTTTATGAGTTTTATTTCAGCATAATTTAACATTGAAAATATTTTGTCAACAAAAACATCTAAAATAAAAAAGTGACCCTTACAAACCACTTTAATTTGTTAAATGTTATTGGGCAGATGTATTATCCTGGTGCCCTGAATCACACAATCTTGGGAAAGAAACCCTGTTTTACCAAAAGCTTTAAGCAGCTTTTCTAACTTTCCCTGTAATCAAGTAGACATTATCAAAGGATGGATGAGCAAG
This sequence comes from Sceloporus occidentalis, assembly GCA_023333645.1. Classification (NCBI taxonomy): domain Eukaryota; kingdom Metazoa; phylum Chordata; class Lepidosauria; order Squamata; family Phrynosomatidae; genus Sceloporus; species Sceloporus occidentalis. The sequence goes on along the minus strand of JALMGF010000036.1, from coordinate 6,112,653 downwards.
GTGTATGTGTGATAAATTTGCATCACAGTGTTACATCAGTAATAAAGATGTACATGCATGTACCATATTCCATATTATCTGTATTATATTCATTGCCACCATGTCCAATTCACTTGCATATCAGAAATCAGAGAATAACTTATATTTAGAACAAGTTATTGTGAAAGATAACTTTGTTATAGAACAAATATTTTTGTGTTTACTTGGGGTTCTAGATTAATAGTTGATCCTCAAGGGTCGGTGTTGGGTTTAATGATTTTCTCCTTTTTGTTCAGAATTGACTTCAAAACCTGGTGTGTTTCTAAAACCCCACCTAGATGGTCTTCTCCTTGGTCCACCATTTTCATGAGTTCAGGTAAGGCTCCACCACTGATAATTCACATATTACAGGTTGTACATTTCAAGTGGTTCTTCTTCCTGAAAGAAATGTATCAGCAGACAGCTGCTTATTTTGTCAGGAATATAGTACTTTGGTCACTCATTAAAGAGCTAAATTATAGTAATCTAACCTTTGTGAAAGGGAGGTCTATATTTAGTGTGTCTGATGTGTTCTTCGAATGAGACACCATTTGTATACACAATAATTACCGCCTAGGATGTAAAAGTTGGTTTTGATACCAAATTTTGAAGGATTACAGACTCTTACAAAATGATTTACATACAGGCCAACTACCTATCTGTTATATACCTTTTAGTGAGTATTCTCTTTTTGCAGCCTTATTGTGGTTGATACAGGAGACAGGATATGAAATACAAATATGCATTTCCCATCGTGGAACCAATCAGTTAAAATAATGAGGCATGATATAAAAAAAATGGAGAACAATGTTTGTAAAGGTGCTGCATACGGGATACAGCTTCTGGGCGTAACACATAATCAAACAGTCTGTTGAGACCTTAGATAGAAGCCAACCTCTCATCCGGGAACTAAGAGAAGGGTGTCTATGGTCCTATGCAATGGGAATGAGCATTTGCAGGATACTCAGCAACAGTATTTTCAATCTGCAGAAACAAGGACAACCAGAGCATACAACTTCATGTTTTCAGAGTAACATGTGGCTAGTGGCACTGAAGCCACGTCCACCGCCTACACTGCACTGGAAGGAGAGGACACAGAAGAGGAAGAACGAAGAGGAGGACAAGTGACAGTGACAGAGAAAAGGTAGGAACACATTCTGTGAGAGTGAATTAGTAAGTGTGTGAGAGTGATGGGTGTTATGCTGTAGGTTAAACTGAATGTTTGTGAATGAGTGTGTGTGTGTGTGATAGCATGGGTGTGTAAGTGTGTGGGGGTGGATAGCATGGCATAGGGAGAGTGTAATTATATTCCTATCATGCTCAGGTTCCAGTATGTACTGGCTGCCTGGGCATGATAGGAGTGAGATTGCTGTTAGCAATTATATTTTTTTTTGTTCAATTTTGGTGTGTTAACCACACTTTTATTAAAAGTAAGTAACACACCAAAATTGGACAGAAAAATTTGATAACAATATTAATATATATATATATATATATATATATATATATATATATACCGTATTTGCTCGATTATAAGACGAGGTTTTTTCCAGAGCAAATGCTCTGAAAAATTCCCCTCGTCTTATAATCGGGGTCGTCTTATAATCAGATCTCAAATAGGTCTGACTATGAGACTAAGATCCAGATCCCCTGCATCGCTACAAGGAAAAAACTATATCCCAAAAAATTAAATCTGCTGTAAGAACACCACGGGAAAGGCTTCTAGAATACAAAAAAAGGATAACACAAGCAGGATCCCTCTGGTAGTTACCTACAACCCAACTCTTGAGGAAATCCGCAAAATTATTAAAGACCTACAGCCGATATTCTCAGAAGACCCCATACTGAAAAAAATATTCCCTCAGTCCCCAATACTGGCATTCAAACAACCACCAAACCTGAAGAAAAGATTAGTGCGCAGCAAACTGGCCCCAGAACAGGAGCATACACAGAATGGCACTGTACCATGCAACAAATCCCGCTGCAAACTTTGCCAACATATATGTGACAGCAACACAGCCAGTCACAACAACAAAACATACATCATCAAAGACTCTTACTCATGTACATCGGCAAACGTGGTGTACATGATACAATGTTCTGCATGTGACAGGGTGCTACATTGGAGAAACTGGGCTTAAGCTGCACCTTAGAATGAACCTGCACCGAAGCTCCATCAAAAACCATGAGGAAGAAAAATATTGCACCCCGGTAGGACATCATTTCACACAGAACAATCACTCCATCCAAAACCTAAAAATTAAAGTACTCAAAGGAAATTTCAGAAACTCTCAGGAAAGAAAAACATTTGAGATAAAAATGATAACACATTTTAACACCATAAAAGAGGGACTTAATGTGGATTCTGGTTTCCTTACACACTACCAGAACTTCATATGAACTTCATCTAGTCATCCAATGTCTAATTGCTGTTATCTTTGATGTTTTACTGTGGTTATTGGTTTCCCTAAGTTTATTTGTTCTGTCCCTGGGTTATCTCTCTACCTCTCTGCATTTCTCACCTCCAGACCTATTATTTACGACACCCCACTCACCCCCCCCCTTCTCTTATACCATCACTTGTTTTAAGTTGTAACCTCTATCATGTTGATTAGTATTGCTTCGGACCTGATGAAGGGAGGATAACTCTCGAAAGCTTGTCTTTTTAATATTATGTTAGTCCAATAAAAAAGGTATCACCGCATACTCTGCAATACTCTATTTTTTGACATTATATATATATATATAACTAGGCCAGACACTAAAGTGGTAGGCCTACACCACATCAATTTTTGGCTTAGTATATAGTGATTGGGGTTATGCTGCATTATTGTCAATGTCTGGCTCAATGTATAGTGATAGGTGTTATGTTGTACCATGGTCAATGTGTGACTCTGTATATAGTGATGCTGTACCACCGTCAGTGCGTGCCTTAGTATATAGTGATAGATGTTCTGCTGTACCGCTGTCAGTGTTTGCCTCAGTATTTAATGATAGCAGTTATGCTGTACCACCATCAATGTTTGCCTCAGTATATAGTGATAGCAGTTATGCTGTACCACTGTCAATGTTTCCCTCAGTATATAATGATAGCAGTTATGCTGTACCACCGTCAATGTTTGCCTCAGTATATAATGATAGCAGTTATGCTGTACCACCGTCAATGTTTGCCTCAGTATATAATGATAGCAGTTATGCTGTAACACCGTCAATGTCTGCCTCAGTATATAGTGATAGGTGTTATGTTGTACCACCGTCAATGTCTGCCTTAGTAAATAATGATAACAGTTATGCTGTACCCCTGTCAATGTTTGCCTAACGATAGAAGCTATGCTGTTTTAAAGTGTGTGTGTGTGGGGGTCCCGCGTACAGGATCCGCCCCAGGTGCCAAATACTCTAGGTACGTCCCTGCGCACAACATTTTTCCCCAATTTTTTTTATCCTTTATGCGGCCTGGAGCCTCCACTCGTGATTCGATCATAATTTACTTATGCAGTGAGAATTTCACCTTTAAAAAAGATATAACAGTAAGTAATACTGTTGTGTAACTAATACTACGTTATCACACTATAATGTAGTGTTATTAACCATGAGCGAGCTGTACCAAAAATATAGAATAACAATTTAAATTTAACATTTGCAGAAGCATATTGTGCGCACAAAATTTTGGCTCTGGGAAAATTTTTGCACAAGAGAAATTTTCTGCTCACACCACCTAATAAATATTAGAGGGAACGTTGCTTACAAGAGGCAGAAAGTACTATGAGATTATGATAAATCGAAGTTTTCTAGACACTTGCCAACCGAAATTAAATTGTATGCACAATGATAGGTGTCTTTTTTTTTTTTTTTATCACAGTTGCTTAAATGAGTTCATTGGAGTCATGGAGGAGAGACACAAATGGGTTGCCCCTTTATAATTGCATATTGTTAGAGTTCCATGAAGCACTGTGTGGTCATGTCGTACACAGAACAGAAAGTGTTACAATCCGGCGCTGTCAGCTATTAAGAGATAGAAAGAAGTATTTCTTCTCAGCCCAAAGTCAGGCAAGCTCTTGACAAGATCCTGACTGAAATCCAAGCTGTTTATAGAATTAAATTCACAGAATTGCTAAAGGGTCATCTATGAGAAACCTCTTTCACTGTCCTTTTCTCTTTAATGGAGGACATTTTTCAGGATTGAGTCAGGACACAGTCAGTGCCCCTTCTACTATATATTTCCTTTCTGTCAGGATCTTCACATATTGCAGTATGATGAAAAAGTTTCATTCACACGAAGGGGCAGCCTGTGAAATGTTACTGTGTTTCATTCTGAATAGCCCTCTTTAAAATGAATTAACACAAACCATTGTTGTGGGCAAGTTGTAAGATATAAATTCTTGGAGGTTTTGGGGTATGACGTAAGCTTTGGTATGGCATTCATACATTTAAGTTCCCTTTCCCGTACAGTCTCCGTGGTAGAAAATACAAACTAAACATGGTGGTAATTAAAAGACAGCAGAACATTCAATAGTTTACATTACATTAGTATACATCTTTATGAAAAAAGAAAAAAAGAAAATAAATCTGAATTCATATTCACTCATCATATATTTGATATTTTTTACATCACAACTCAGTATGATTGGTCTTTCTATGAAATCTTCCCCACCTGAAACATGAGCAGATGTCCATACAAAGAAACTAAAATATCCACCATAAATAATAATAATAAATGATGGTACACATGTGTGGTTGAGTGGGAGGATGCCGTAAAAGGATAAGCTAAGTTGGGTCCAAAGCACCTGCACGCTTTCTTGGCAGCACCAGTGGCTTCCAAACAAAAACTTTGTTTGACAATGTTGTGTTACCTACTTCCACATCTTAATGCAGTTGGCCACTGGAAATGTATCAATTTATTGTGGGAAATGTTCAGGGATGAATCATTATTTTATTGCATATCCATGCAGACATTGCTAACCTACAGATGATTCCAGTATAAATGGAGTTGCACATTTTATGGTGGAATATTTTGCATTGGCCCAAGTACACACAGTACCGTTAAGGCTGGAAATCTGATTTACATTGTGTTGTATAAGTAGGTCACATATTAGTTTTACGGTCAACAGATCTGGGGGCAACTGGAGGCTTATGTCTAGGGCTATCACAACATAAAGTGCAAGTGGCAGAAATCTACCTATTAACCTTTGATTATAAGGATTTCCCAAAATCCTGAAATAAACATACCGCTAGCCGATAAATATCAACACTTGTATTATTGACCTAAGATACACTGGGTTTTTTTTAGACATTTATTCAATGTTTTGGATTGCCTCCCACATTGCAGTCTGGTAGATTGGCAGGTTGCCATGGCAACCAGTAGATTTTCATATCCGCATACTTACCTGATGTAGAAGCTGGTGCCCTCCATGCTCTTGCCAGCGATTGGCTACTTGAAGCAACCAATCTGTGGCAGAAAAGTGCTCCCATGTAAATCATGGTGAAGCATCAGCAAAATTACAGTGTGTGTATTTGAAAAACTACATCAGGGATCTAAACATCAGACAGTATATCTGTGTACATGTATTTTGCTTCTATCTCTTTAAGGTTTAACATTAGAAGCCCTTGAGGGAGTCTGGGTTGCCGATTAACGGCGTACAAACAGAATTTGAGGAGGTTAAGTGAGGACTTGCCAGAAAAAAACACCTGGGTAAGGTGAGCTGCTTTGTATTGTGAGAAAAGATTGGGGAGGTTTCTTGCCAACCTTGGAAGATAAGATATTAAGAAGTTGGGCTGACCCTGCTTAGAGTATATGGACCTGCCTGGGGACAGTTACCCTCCCCCATTCAGCCTGTAAATTCTTATCAAACTCTGGCAGCCACATACCACTCTGTGTAATTATAGTAATTTTACTTTTATGCCATCCCCTCAACCCAAGGAAATAAGAAATGTAATTAAAATGTTTCTGTGGATGTTCTGGAAGATTCACTATGCTTGTGAAGTCCTGTATTGATGAGCCCCGTGTCTAACAGTGCATTTTGTGTCTCTCAAATTCTAGGGCCCCTGGTTACTTTGAGATGCAGTTTTTAAGGTGTGAAGTAGGTGCAAATTCCATTGACAGCGGAATTCTATTGTAGAGAGTTAGAACACACAGATTTGGACAACTTGGGTATTGTGATCTAGAGGGTCTCCCCAACTGGCCCAGGCTCCCCATTACCGGCAAAAGCAAGACAGAATGGTAGCTACCCCAGATGTCAGGACAGTACCTGAAAAACCAGGACTGTTGGGATGTATTAGAAACATGCCACCCGGTCCCCTGAGGCTGTGTGTGTAACATTATATGCCAGTATCTCACTTCTTTTTTTGGGTATCATGTGTTAGTGTGACTTTCTGCAGACTGGGACTGGGGATGGTCCTGGCACTTTAACACCAGCAGCCACCAAAAGACATGTTAATTGCGGCTACATGTCACACTGTGGACAGCAACATTTTGTAGTTCTCTCCTGCTCTTTTTTTTTTTTTGTGTTCATTCACCAAACTGTGATGGTATGAAATGTAACTTAATTTCAGCTATGCATAATACATGACCAAGTCATCCATTGTCCTAAATTACCTGGTGTTGGTAACAATACATGTTTAGAGATCGTTCTTCTGGTAAGCTTTTTCTTTTTTTTGTATTAACATACAATAAAAGCATGAAGCACAGAGCTGGTCTGTGATGTGCATGCTGATAGATAGATGGATAGTATATCCAGGGCCATCTTTAACCCCTTGATGACAATTGCCGGTCCGGGCACGTCACGGAAATTCAAGTCGATAACGACAAATGACGTGCCAGGACCGGCACGTCATTAAAAGGGTGCAGAAAGTGATCTATTTTCGCTTTCTGCACCGAAACGGCGTTGCTGTAATGCCTCGACCTCGAGGCATTCAGCAACGCCATTATCGGCACAAAGGGGCCATCTCTGGCCCCTCCCCGGGGCGTCAACATCCGCCATACTTTGTATGGCGGCGGACGCCCGTTTTAAAAGCGTTTAGGAGGCGATCAACGATCGCCTCCTAAACTTAAATGGTGTCGCTGGAATGCCTCGATCAGGAGGCATCCAGCGACACCAAACACTTACCTGGGGATGGACTGTGACCGCTACGGAGAGCGGTCAAAGCCGCAGCTGCCGGTGATCTTCGCCATCAGCAAGATGGCGGCGGCCCGGGAAAAAAAATAATAAAGATGAAAAGGTTCGCTAGACGGTCTCCTGACCCTCTAGAGAACTCTGGCTCCACTTGCAGGTTGAATATAGGTACTGCATTCAACCATGCAAATCAATGGAGCTCAGCTTTCTAATCACAGTGTGATTAGAAAAAATAAATTAAAAATAAAATAAAATTAATAATAATTAGAAAAAAAATAGTAAAAAAACAGTAAAATGTAAAAATAATTTCCCACTGATGTCACTATCAGGGGAACCTTCATGTTGAAAAAAAGTTAAAAAAATTTAAAAAAAAAGGCAAAAAAAATATATATATATAAAAAATATATTTTTGTGAGCAAGTCCTAAAATTAGCATATTAGCTTAAAACAATTCTCGCATGGAAAGAGTTAAAATACTGGCATATTAAATGCCCATGGGGTGTCTACTTTTAAAAAATGTATGATTTGATGGGGTAAAATGAATTGGCCGGGTTCAACAAGGTCCCAATTAACACGGGGGGAAGGATGGCCACACATCTAATTTCCAATTAGAAAAATGCACACGTACCAAATGTGGCCTTTTAGTTCCCCCCAAAAATGACAAACCCATGCATGTGGGGTATCACTGTACTCAGGAGATGTTGCTGAACACATATTGGGGTGTCGTGTGACAGCGGCATATACCAGGAGCTGTAAATTCATACATAAAGTAGGTGTGTGTGGGAAAAATACACACACAAAAATACTACTGCAAACTTTGAAAAAATGCTGGTGGTAAAATGTGTGCATGCAAAGAGTTAAAATACCAGCATTTAAAATACCCTGGGGTGTCTAGTTTTCAAAAATATATGGTTTTGTTGGGCACACTGAAATGGCCCGGCTCAAAGATGTACCAAATAGGGCATGGGCAGTGGATCCCCAAATGCCAAAGTTCAACATTGAAAAATGCGCATGTCCCAAATGTGGCCCTTTTGCCCCCGAACAGCCAGGCAAAATCATTCATGTGAGGTATCGCTGTACTCAGCAGATGTTGCTAAACACATATTGGGGTGTTTTTTGATAGTGACATATACCAGAACCTGTTTATTCATACCTAAAGTAAAATGTGTGTGAAAAAACAAATGCAAAAAAATTACTACCATAAAGTTTGACAAAGGCTGATGGTAGAATAAGTGCTTGGAAAGGGTAAAAATACCAGCATTTGGAATACCCTGGGCTGTCTAGTTTTCAAAAATATATGATTTGATGGGGTAAATTGCATTGGCCGGCTTCAAAGATACCCGAAATGGCACATGGGGGGAAGAATTACCAGATTTGGAAAAAATGGCTTTGAAATAGCAAAACGCTATTTGTACTTATTGCTCCATAACGTGCAGAAAAAAGCAAAAAAACATAAAAACATTGGGTATTTCTAAACTCAGGACAAATAGTAGAATCTATTTAGCAGGTTTTTTTATTACCTTTTATAGATGAGTAAAAGATTTTTCAACTAAAAGTTAGAAACAGTCATTTTTTTCTAAATTTTTCACCATATTTTATACTTTTTTTAATAGTAAATAATATGATACAATCAAAACAATGTCATCTAAAGAAAGCCCTTCTTGTCCTGAAAAAAACAATATCTAATGTGTGTGGGTTCAGTAAACGGGAAAGAAGAAAATTACAGCTAAACACGAGCAGCGCAGAAATGTTAAAACGGCCATTGTCACGAAGGGTACAAAAAGTAAAATCAGCCTTTGTCACGAAGGGGTTAAAGCAGGGCAAAGGTGGCGCTGACATGCTGTTTGAGGACAACAATGGCAAGTGCTATGCGTTCAATGTGGCTGCTAGGCCGGTCCTGTGGATGCACTCTGGATGCCAGGGCTGGCCTTTGGAGTTTGCGATCCATGTCTGCAATTTAGGGTGTCCGTGCATTATTTATTTCATATATAATAGGGCTGCAACTAACGATTAGTTTCATAATCGATTAGTTGGCTGATTATTTTTTCGATTAATCGGATAAAAAATAAATGTAAATTTTTCGTTTATTTAAAATAATTTAATAAGCAAACAGCAGAATAAAAAAACATTTCTTGTTTTTATTTCCCAACCTGCCCCCCCCAGTTATTCACATCTGAGCCCAGGCTTGCCACACTGCCTCCCAGATATGCCACATACCCCCAGATATACCACTCTGCCCTCCCAAGATATGCCTTATATCCCCTATATGCCTTATAACCCCCTGATATGCCACTGTGCCCTCTGATATGCCTTATACCCCTAGATATGCCCCTCGTCCCCAGATATGCCTTATACCCCCTATATGCCATAGTGGTCTCTGCTATGCCTTATACCCCAGATATAGCACACTGCCCCCAAATATGCCTTATACCCCCTATATGCTACTGTGCCCCCCTGATATGCCTGTTAATCCCCTATATGCAACTCTGCCCCCCAGATATGCCTTATACTAGGGCTGCAACTAACGATTATTCTCATAATCATTAATTGGATAAAAAAAATAAATGTACATTTTTCGTTTATTTAAAATAATTTAATGTAGAAACTGGATGTTAAACAAACAGCAGAATAAAAAAAACTTTGAGAAAAATGCATTTTATTGTTTCTTTTGACCCCCCCCCCCAGTTAGGCACATTTGAGCCCAGGCTTACCACACTGCCTTATATCCCCTGTATGCCACTCCACCCTCCCCAGATATGCCTTATATCTAGGCCTGCAACTAACAATTATTTTCATAATCGATTAGTTAGCCGATTATTTTTTCAATTAATTGGATAAAAAAATTAATGTATATTTTTTGTTTTTTTTTAATAATTTAATGAAGAAACTGGATGTTAAAAACAAACAGCAGAATAAAAAAACGTTGAGAAAAATGCATTTCTTGTTTCTATTTTCCAACCTGCCCCCCCTGTATGCCACTCCACCCTCCACAGGTATGCCTTATACGTCCAGATATGCCTTATACCCCAGATATGCCAGTCCGCCCTCTCCACATATGCCTTATATACCCTATATGCCTTATACCCCTCTGGTATGCCACTGTGCCCCCAGATATGCCTTATACCCACAGATATGGCACTCTGTCGCCCCAGATATGCCTTATACCCCCCCATATGCCATAGTGCCCTCTTAGATGCCACTGTGCCCCCCTGATATGCCTTATAACCCCCTATATACCACTGTGCCCTTGATATGCCATCTTCCCAAGACTTACCCTCCCCCGTGCTCCAGACTCCTTGGTATCTAGAAGGGGCAGCCAGTGACTGCGCGATGCGCGTAGACAACCTCTGCTGCTGGCCGGCACTTTTGCTGGAGCTTCTGTGACTGAGCACCGGAAGGTCATGTGACGCCGGTGCTCCATCATAGAAGCCTCAGTGGAAGTGCCGGTAGAAGCAGAGGTTGTCTGCGCGCATCACAGCTGGGCAATGCGCAAAAAACCTTCATATATATACCTTCTTATATTTGATAAAATTGCTTCAACTAATCGATAATGAAATTCGTTGGCAACTGTTTTCATTATCTATTTTATCGATTAGTTGTTGCAGCCCTAATGTATAACTCTTCATTGTGATTTTCAGTTGATCTATACCTGCAAATACAGGGTTTGTATGTCTTATTCAGTTGATCTTTACCTGCAGTGCTGTGTTTCCATGTGTTTATTTGTTCTATACCTGAACTACATGAAGGAGGAAAAGAGATGTATGGTACAGTGAAGGACAAAGAGACTCTGAGGGTGATAACAGGGGAGGGGGCACCACTGAACACCTAATGTTGGCCCTGATAACAACTCGCACTCTGTTTCAGGATCACTATGTGATCAGCATAGTGTTGTAGGGGTCATTAGGGTCAGAAGGTGGGAAGACTGCATTGACTCTGACAGTCTCCTCCTCATGCTTGCCCAGGGTCCAATCGTTGAAGGCGGCCCGGACAATATCTGCATTTTATTATTTTTTAATATCAGCATAGTGTCTATTACGATATATCAAAAAAAATACTAATAGTTACTTGTAGATTGACAGCTCCTCCATGTGGCAGGACTATGCTAAATTTGTACTGTCAGGTAGTCATGAGGATAGCTTTACATTGGAACAATGAGATTGTCAGCAAACTGTAGTGTTAGAGGGAAACAGTTTGCTAAAAAATGCTGCTCATACACAGCTGGGAATCCTCTTCTCCTGCACCAGTTCCCAGTTCCTGGCCTTGACTAAGATTCTTCTTGTTCTCCTGCTGTTCCTGTGCCGTGTTTTGCCCACCAGTACTGCGTTGTGGATCCTTATCCTTCCACATATACCTGACGTGACAATATTCTGGTCCTCTGCCAGAAGGACGAGCATAGAAACATAGAAAGTGATGGCAGATAAGAACTGTTAGGCCCATCCAGTCTGCCAACCTCTGAGTACTTGCCTTAGTACCTGCCCTTATCCTATATCTAGCTTGGCCTTATGCCTATCCCATGCTTACTTAAATGTCTTTACTGTATTAACATCTACCACTTCTGCTGGAAGGCTTGTCTATGCGTCCACTACCCTTTCCGTAAAGTAATATTTCCTGATGTTACCTTCAAACCTTTGCCCCTCTAGCTTATGACTATGTCTTCTTGTTGTGGTAGTATTTTAAATAAACTCTCTTCCTTTATCTTGTTGATTCCCTTTTAGTATTTAAATGTTTCTTTCATATCCCCCCTGTCATGTCTTTTTTACAGGCTATATATGTTGATCCTTTAACCTGTCCTGGTAAGGTTTATCCTGTTATCCATGAACTATTTTAGTAGCCCTTCTCTAAACCTTCTCCAACATATCTATATCCTTCTGTAGATACGGTTGCCGATTAGTTACATCGATTTGCTCTGAAAAATATCCCTCGTTTTATAATCCAACCTCAAACAAAGCACTAAGATCCAGATCCCCCGCAGTGCTGCCGGGGACCTCGATCATCCTGTCTGACATCCAGCAGGCGTCTGTGCGATGCGCGGAGACATCCTCCGCTACTGTCCTCCACTTCCGCCGGGGCTTTCTATGATGGAGCACCAGCATGACATGACCTTCTGTTGCTCCACCATAGAACCCCCGGCGGAAGTACGAGCCAGCAGCGGAGGTTGTCTGCGCGCATTGTGCAACGTTCTTCGGCTGCCAGAGAGGAGGATCTGCCGCAGCGCTGCAGGGGACCTGGATCCTCGTCTCTGGCAGTCGATGGGCGTCTGTGCAATGCACGTAGACAACCTCTGCTGCTACCCATCACATGACCTTCCGGTGCTCAATCATAGAAGCTCCAGAGAAAGTGCCGACCAGCGGTAGACATTCACCGGCTGCCCCTACTAGGCACCAAAGAGTCTGGAGCATGGGGGTAGGTGTGGGGAGGGGTGCAGAGTGGCATATCAGGGGGGGCAGAGTGGCATATAGGGGGTATAAGCCTTATTTGGGGGCAGAGTGGCATATTTGGGGTATAAGGCATATCAGAAGGCACTATGGCATATAGGGGAGTATATGGCATATCTGGGGAGCACAGTGGCATATCTGGGGTATAAGGTATATCTGGGGGGGCAGAGTGGCATATCTGGGGGTATAATATCTGGGGGTATAAGGCATACAGGGGTATAAGGCATATCTGGGAGGCAGTGTGGCAAGCCTGGGCTCAAATGTGCATAACTGGGGGGAAGGTTGGGAAATAAAAACAAGAAATTAATTTTTCTGAAATTGTTTTATTCTGTTTGTTTTTAACATCCAGTTTGTTTATTAAATTATTTTAAATAAACAAAAAATTTACATTTATTTTTTTATCCAAAAAAATAATCGGCTAACTAATCGATTATGAAAATAATCGTCAGTTGCAGCCCTAGTCAGTACCATCATACCCATGATAATCACAATGGCACAAGATACATGTTGTAAACCAAATTATGCCAGCAGGTGGCACCAGAATGCCACTAATAGCCTTACGTTTATGGCAGTATATTCAGTTATGCTAATATCCAATACAATGACACAATGCTTTATCCTTTTTGGTCCAATTAACTCATGCCTATGTTAAATGTCGTGCATTAGCATACTCGATTACTTCAATGTAGATGACATACCATGCCAAGTAGGGATGCACCGATATATCGGTGGCCGAAGTATATCGGCCGAAAAGGGCATTATCGGCAAAATGGCGAACGAAAAAAAAACGGCCGAAAATAATCGTCCGCAGGGGCTGGGCTGCTTACTTGTGCGTTGGTCACACAGTGTGCGAGCAGCGTCTCTTGTACCGACCAGGAAAAGCAGGAACCCAGTGGAGTCATGTGAATGCACATCACGTGACTCTGCTCTGTTCCTTCTTTCACTGGGGGCGGGGCCAGAGAAGTTGCTCGTACAGCCGGGACCCTGTAAAAGTCTGCGAGCGGGAGATCTGCAGTTCAGGTTAGGGGGTGGGGGAGGGAGTATGAGCAAGTATGTGTGATTAAGGGAATGAGTGAGTATATAAATGTTTGTAAATGAGTGTGGGTCATTTTCGGTTTCGGCTAAGTGAATCCTGAAATTTCGGTTTCGGTCCCGAATTTTCATTTCAGTGCATAACAAATGCCAAGTGACTACTACGTTTCCAGAAGATGTCATCATGTGGCAAAAGGTCCTAATCAGAAAAAAAAATGGCTTTGCATTAGTAGTTTGCAAGATTGGTTACATTTATTAAATAACAATATGTCGATTCACATTTTGACAAGCCTAAAATTGCTGTGAGGCAATGATGAGATTATATAAATTAGCCAGCTTTTAGATCTCCAGCTTCTGGTAAACTATAACTCTTATGTTCCTCCGCTATCCTTAATTTTGCCTTCCTCTGTTTATTCTCCATTAGTCCCCATTAGCCCCAGACAAGAAAAACACATGTGTTGTATAAAAAAGCAGTGATTTTTTGGTTTAACCCCTTTGTGATAACGGCTTTAACATTTATATATATATTTTCTTTCGGGACAAAAAGGCTTTCCTAGATACCATTATTTTGATTGTATCATATAATCTACAAAAAAAAGAAAAGAGAAAAAAAATTACCTTTTTTTACTTTTACTTGAAAAATCTTTTACTGATGTACAAAAGTGTATTGGAATTTAATTATATGACTCCTGGGCCAGGTCACAATAGAGTTAACTAGTAAGGTGTAGTTCTATAACTATGTGTCAACAGTTCAGTTTGCTTTAACGATAAGATAAGGCACCGCTCAAGAGTAAACAACCAAAAAGAACCTGGCCAGTACGACAAAATGGAGGATCAACCTACATCACGCAACATAAGCCTGCTCCATATAACACTCGCCCATTGAAGGTTACGTGGATACGTATAAAGGACTAAGGCCAACACATTAAAATTTGAAGCCTTTCCTGTGATGTCGGAACGTGTGCACGGTCAGCCCAGGGTCGGATCCAGGGATCCTTGCTTTGGAGAACAAGAGGCTCTTTGAAAAGACTGTTTTGGTGGTTCCCCGTCCATGCTGAGTTGATCAGCTAGGAGAATGAGAAATGCTTGGCTTGATGATGTATTGCTGTGCTATTGATTAATTTGATTGCTTAACTCACTAAGCAATCAAATGAATAGTGAGAATTCTATATTAAAATTTTGCTTGATCAAACAATTGTGTGTGGTGCTGCCTTTTTTATCCTCATTGATTGCGCAAAACAAAAAGCTAATGAAAATACCTGCTAAATAGTTTCTACTATTTGTCCTGAGTTTAGAAGTTTTTCAGGTATGTTTTTCCTGGAATATGTCTCTATCAAACAACACCCCGATATGTGTGCATGGAAGGTGTGCATTTTTTGAATTTCAACATCTGATTGGTCAGTGACCATGTCCTATTTTTGGGACATCTTTGAACCCAACTACTTTGATTTACCCCATCAAATCAATGCTTAAAAGTAGGCACACCTATCGAGTCATTTCAGCGACACCCTTAAAGCTTATGAGGCGATCGTTGATGGCCTCTGTGATGTCTGCACACACCAGAGGCACTTACCGCGGAAGTTCGTTTTGCCCAGAATACGACCACAAATGGAAAAGCCCGTGGTAGAAATAAACCAGGACTTAGAGGATCCCAACAGCAAGCAGTTAAGTATTGGTACTGAGTAGATATAGCAAGGCTCCTGGCTCCAACAAAGGACAGATTTCACTAATAGTTTCTCAGAAAACCAAGGGTTAAGACGAACTGGATAGTCAGGATAGCTGGGCCGGTACATGTAGTGGGCAGTCATACAAGCCAAGGGTCCTTACACAAGTTGGGTAGTCAGACAAGCCAAACTGGTACATGTAGAGATCAGACTGAATCACAAAATCACTAGGCAAAAGGATGATCAGGCAAGCAAAGTATCAAAAATACGAAGATCAGAAACTCAGGATATAGCACACAGTTGTGGAATAGGGACAGTTATGGTGCACATGGTGTCTGTATTCTTATCCTTCATTAAATATTAAAGAGACACTCTAGTGTCCCAGACAGAATCCTCAACAAAGAACGTATATTAAAGAATGTTGTTAGTACTTTCATCTGCGTCCTTTATGCCATAAAATCGATTATGAAAATTGTTGACAGCGATTTTCTTATCGATTATTATCGATTAGTTGTTGCAGCCCTACATTAATTGGCTGCCTCAAGCATTCAATAAGTGATGCAAAACATCACACCACAATTTTTTTCATTCAGCTTTTATTACGTCAGTAAAATAAGAAATGCCATTGTGATAGAGATAAGTGTTGTGTTCGCAGAGTACAATGACACGTTAATGTAAATTTTAAGTTTTTTATTCTGTTTGTTTGTAACACCTAGTTTGTTTCTTAAATGATTTTAAATAAACAAAAAATTTGCATATTGTTTTTTTTCTGATTAATCGAAAAAATAATCGGCCAACTAATCGGTTATGAGATGAGTGTAATGTATACAGGTAGGGAAGTGCAGGGTTAAACGATGTGAAAAAAAATCGTATACAGGACAATCTAAAATGCAGTCCTTTCCAATGATCTGTATAAAAGAAATAATACTATGGCACAGTAAAGTAAGTAAAAAGTGTGGCCCCTATTTATTGGAGCAACTTACAAGAGGTGATGGCTCACAAAATGAGCTACAACAGCATAAAAGCAAAGGCAGTCCACGAGGAATTTTCTGGTAAGTGGTGATATGAATGGATGAAGATAAAATCAGCCTCTCTACGTGTTTCACCAGGTGCTGTCCTGGCTTCCTCAGGAGACAAATTTGCTGACCAAAAACAAATCAATAATAGTGGTGAGATGAGCCAGCTGCACCATCTCCTAGGCACTCACTTAGCCGCTAGGGAGTGATGCCACCTGCATCCCTATGAGGACAGAGGTCAGCGGCATTCTGCCCTGATGCCAGTGCTTCAGATGGGGCGGCAGGGCCAGATGGTGTGCGGCCATTGCAGTCAGACTCTGGGGCCACAGACAGAAGTGGGCAGAGGCCAGCGGCTGCTGGGGCCGTAGTATGCTCTGGTTCTGGGGCAGTCCACCAAACGCGGTCTAGCAGCTCTCGGTATGCCCTTTCCAGCTAGTACAGATCAGGTCTCAGCCCTGGGACTTCTTTGAGACAGAGCATGGCCCTGGCATGTAACAGTCTCATGGGGGACCACCTCCCATAGTGACCATTCAATCTGTTGCCACAGTTCCAGGTATTGCTCCGTAGGCAAAACAGTGGTGTAGGAAGAGAGGATGATCTGTGGCAGCCCCTGGAATACCATGTCCATGTCCCCGTCAAGGATGCTTCTGCACCGGAAATGCGTTGGCGCAGTGGCTAGCCATAGATTAGCGTATTCAGCGCATGTGCTGTCCTAAAAAAAGACAGTGAGTTATTACAGCAGCCCACCCCAAGCATTAGACAGAACCAATGTTGAGGTGAAAACAAGACGGAGGTTTATTAAAAACACACCAGTATTTAAAACGGGGGGGGGGGGTGATTTACATACAATAGTCACATAGTCAATTCTCAATCAGGCCCTCCTTTGCACTCGGCCCACATCGGCCCAGTAGAGAGTCCCTATTGTAGTCTTTGGGAAGATGGTAAACACGGGCTGTTCCCTGACTTCTGGCTGAAACGACATGGATATCAGATCTTGGTGCAAAAACTGCCCATAGATGTATCTGTCCTGTAAGTCTTCACCCGATGGAGAGTAACACCACACCATTGGGGAGAAGTAGTCCCAATAGACCCATTGTACCTACCTCCCCAATAACAGAGCCCCTTCCAAGGTCAGGGCCCATAGTCTGTAGGGCACAGAGGCTTTTATGACAGTAAACACATTACAATCGATGCTTAGAGTCAAAATACTTTCATGATGAAGAAATCACTAATGTAAATATATAGCCATTTTACAGATGGTTTGCATTAATACATCAACCAGTCTGAACTGTTACACGGGAAAATTCATTTAAACACAAATAGTAGATGCCATCAACAAAACATTAGCCACAAGGGACCCATTATTATCTATTAAACATCAACAAATGATAATGGAACTGGATAACAATACAATAGATGATTATTTCTCAGAAGCTAGGGTTACAGATCTATATACGGTATATAATTCACATACACACAGCCTTGACATTTAGAAATGTAAAACCTTCTATTGAACTGAACGTGACAGATCCTGGAACAAGAGCAATGCTCATTTTGAAGAAGACACAGAAAGAGACCTGTACCTGCAATGTACTCCATCACCGGTCAGAGACACCTTTTGGTCTCAAAGAAAAGGGGATTTTCTTGGAATGTAGGATCTGATTACAAAGTTACAAACCTCTGTCTGGTCCTCGTCTCATACCAAAAACGAAGCTCTGAAAGCAACATAACAGAGGACATGACTAATAATAATAGTGCCAAAAAAGTGATACAGCGCTTAATACTGTTTTTGTTTTTGGCGCTAGCCTGACCAGGCACAGTCATTTTAGTGGTCGGTCTTTTTATATAGTTATATATATTTATTTTTTTTGTTTTACCCTTGGTGGGGCAGGTTGACTACTATATCAGGTTGAGTTATTCATCTGTTTGTATATTTATATTCAATATTGGAGACATCTTTTATATATATCATTTTATATTGTGTATTTTGTTGTTTTTATTGATTGCATTGTGTACTTTTTGTCTGTATTTGTATTAAAATTATTGTTTTTACATTTATCCAAGCGCTGTCTTCTTTGAGTTTGTGTAATAATAATAGTGCTATATAAGTACCTAAATGTCCTGTTAATGATCAACATAATGATTACAAACTCTTCTTCTGATGGTGCCTACTTTTGTATATGAACATTGTTGCAATCCCATAAAACATGTAATGGAATTACAGAGAAATCTCTTTTGTTTGCCTGATTCTCTCTACTTATAAAAGAAAAAAAAAGGAAAGTAAGCTTGGCTCTATTTAGTATCATAATTCAAATTTAGGGTGTGAGCTCTTTGGGGCACAGACCTCCTTTTTAAAGCATTCATATCTATTGTACCCTGACCATAATGTCTATATGACTACTGAACTGATTATATGACTGCACTTCTTAGTGAGCTATTTGATCTAAATATAAAATGTACAATTTCTCTAGTTTTATAGTCAATAATAATATAGGGGCATATAAAATGTTTCTTGAAACCAGAAAGCAACTTGGTATTGTGAAAGCAAGTGAGATTTAACTCTTTTAACCCCTACCTAATCTCAGCAGGCATAGTGTAAACATCTAGCTCTTACTCAGACAATGGAGGAGATTAGATAGTCTACTGTTGAGTAAAACCTGCAAACTGTGTCCGTTATACATTGAATACCGGTAAACATTGTGAACCTTCACACCTGGGACCTTATTGAATGTCTTGTCAACTCTTGATCCTGGGATGGCATCTAGAGAAGAGTGACAGGAAATACTTGCAAAATATACATCTACAGAAAGCTTTGTAAGAGTGGGTGACCTAAATACTTTCTCCTGCCTCTTTTCCCATCCATGCCCACCTCTATCTCACTGTCACAACTGCCCTTCCCACCCACACCTCTACTTAACAATGTCTGTCCTTTGCACATCTCCCTTAACATGTCTGCCCACGATTTATGCAAATACACACTAGGAGATTCCGCAGAATGATCCATGCGTTTGCAAGGGGGGCACCACATAAATTTAAACGGACCATCCATTTTGTTTTAAAGTGCATATGATGGCTGGAGTGTCCATTTAAGAGTCATGGACAAGGTCTTTCTAAAACAGCCTAAAATGCTAGCAATATTTTGATTTTATTTTATATGTTTTTGAGACCACACACAACACGTATATACAGAATATGCACATGATTGGAGCTGTACTCTTAATAAGTTTAGATGAACTTTTCTAGTGGAGGCCAGAACCATTAGACCGTGGCTGGGCTGAACCTTCATGACAGCCACCTAATGGGATGTTCAGGATAGGGACCATCCTGTCTGTATTAGATTGTTACAAACGCATTAGATGATTTGTTCAGTTTTAAACAATTGAGGACTTTTAACTTCTATGAAAGTACAACATTGTCTTAACACAACAGCACGCATTGGAATAACTAGGGGAGCCCCCCAAAAAATCAATAGTTTCATATGACCTACTGATTCCAAATAACCCAGACACCATGCACTCCAGCTGTCACATGAACTTTAATATATACAATAAATGTGTCCTTTGTTAAATTGTAATGATCAATGTTGGAAGAATTCAATCAAATCAAATGCATGGAAGAATTCAGAAGAATCCCCCTCTCTATGCCCTGGAAGGGTTCCCACCCAAGCTCCAAGGCGGAACACAAAATCATAATCATTACTGGGAACATCTGGGCTCCGGCGTTCCCGCTTATGTCAGTGGGCGTTCCTTGCTGATGTCAGTGGGCGTTCCGTGCTGATGTTAGTGGGCAATCCTGTTGACATCATGAGAAACACCCCCATTTAAAGGGGAAATGGGCGGGGGTGGGGCCTGTCAAGACCCTGCAGCTGCGGCCTGGAGGATTCGGGTGCTGACCCCAGGTATGATAAAATGCTATGATGCTGTGTCTGTTTGCGAATGTATTTCATTTATGAAACTAACAAAAAAGTCTTGGTAAAGCCTTCTCCCTGTTGTCCCATCAGCTACCATACCATCTGCAGTGGTGTTTCACTTACAAACACTACTTGTTTTTTTATCTATCTAACTCTTATATAGTTATTATTACATGGTATACACATACAATTCACCTCTGCCTAAAACATCACAACGCCTTTCTGATTGTCCCAATTAAGTGCTTTGCTCTGGGGTTGAATTAAGGTGTAGTTAGTGGTAAATTATATCTCCTTAACATAGTCTAGGATGTGCAAAGTCCCTTTAGAAGGCCCATTTGCACATAACCTTGAGCTACGTCTTGGGCACACATCCAGACCAAGAATAGCTGCAGCATGTTGCCAAAAAAAGAAAAAAATAGATTATTGTCCTTATTTTCTAGTTTTTTTTGTACTCGTGCCAGAGCTAAACACTTAGATGACTTTACCACAGAGTGAACTGGTCCGTTACGTCCACTGGGAAACAGAAGATTTGCGTATTTGTGTGCCAACTGATCTAGCAGAATATAGCTTGATTTAGTTACTCATATTGCACATTTTATTGGCTATGTTTTTAAGGATATCATCACCTCTGAAATTGGTAGAGTCAGAGGTACAATTTTCGCTAAAAGCCGTTGCTGGGACAAGCAGCAGACATTAGCGTGACCTCTCCCACACTTCATGGTACAGCATTTTGCTATTGGAAATGAGATTTTAGGTCCTGATCTAAGAAGCAGACTTGTATTAACAGGAAGAATCAACAACGTTCCAAGTGTTGGGGCTAAAAGGACACATCTGGGAGGAACGGAGACTCCATAATCTTGAGGTAAGGAAGGTTCTAAGTTAAATAAAGATTTCATGCGGAAAATCAATCTGCACTGTTTTTACTGTGTGGTCAGCTCTATAATCAGTGCGATCTCAAAGGGCACAGGAAGCTTGACAGGGAGGGTACCAAAAGGCTTGTTTATAAATGTCTAAAACCAAATAGATCCTTAATTCAGTTTTTAATGATCCTCCTTTTTAGATGTATTTCTGAATGTAAAACCACCCCTCATATGGTTCACTTGCTTTTTTTCAGTCCTGATTTCCACCCATACTATTTCACCATAGCCACTAAAACACATGGCCAGTAAATCTCTATTAGCTGTATATCTCTGGCCAATACCGAACCTTCAGTTTTTTTCATGATTTAAACTGTCTGCAACTAAATATTATTCCTTCTCCATGCATCTACTGTACTTAACTTGCTATATATGGTAGATATTTATAGATAGGGAACTGTATTCATTTTTTTTCTTTTTAAATGTAAAGATATAAATTAGTATTTTGTGTAATTCTTTTTTTTTTTTTTATTGAAGTCCCTAGGTTGAGATGCTCCGCTGTGAAAAACATGCCAGTAGGGCCACAGTGGACACCAGGTCCCTCTTCTTTTCTTCAGGGGGCTGCACATCCCGATGGGACACGCAGCCCCTTCCTTCCCTCCCTGGCAGAAAGGTCCGTGGGAAGGCCGGATATTCTTGGCTCACCCTAAGTAACTGTTTTAGAGTTACGTAGCAATGACTGTATGCAAACCCTGGTGCTAAACATGCACACAGACACTGCTAAAAACTGCAGGCTCAATAAGCGTGTTGCTACTTATGTAGAATTCCAGTAAAATATATTCTGATGGATCGTGGGAAAATGGAAAGATTTTTTGCATAAAATACCCTGGCATGGACACTGGTAGACGTCAGAGCTAAAAAAACAAGAAACAAATCAGTTAAAAAAAGAGAACATTAATAACAGTATCATAAGTGAAAATGAAAAGAAACAATAAATAACCGCGCACTCTGTGTGGTGGCTAATCCACGTGTTTAAATAAATAAAAAATACATACACTACAAATCTTTGAAGTGCTGGAAAACACTATATGGTGTAGTAAGTAGATAAATGTGGAGGATATAAATGCAAAGACAGCCCCTTACATGATATAGGGCATAGCATAGCCCTTTAAGAAGGATCTGTGTTCTTCTTCGATATTATTTATTTACACACATGGATTAGCCACCACACAGCGTGCGCGGTTATTTATTGTTTCTTTTCATTTTCTTTGTCACTAAATTAGCGTTGAGGTCTGGTTTTATAACACGCAGCACCGGCACATTTGTGTTTATTATTGGTTTCTTTTATACTAGCGCATCACTTTATTTGATGTGATTTGCTTTTTCCAATCCTCTTTTTTTAGGTACAGTGACTGCTTTATAACCTCAAATATTACAAGCCCTTACAAGTTTAAGGTCTACAAAAATCAATATTAAGGAGGACTCGTAAAGATGTTTTGGTATTTACTCAAGAACCTTCATGTGTCCTGGAGACCTTTGAATAACAGGATGTTTCATAACATAGATCTAAAAATTAACCCATTCCCCAAACAAGGAACACTGTGTATAGCAGAGCTGAGATGGATTATTATAAGAATAAACATTAAAACAAATGAAATGATTTGAAGAAAATACCAGCGATTTATCACTCAATTGAGTAATCTTGTTATTGAAGTGTCTATGTTTCTATATAGCATCTTATGTCCTAGAGAACATGGGGTCTTCAGCTGAAATTGGCTTTTTATTGGACCAACAAAGAAAAAAACATGCTGCATGAGTGTTTGGGACTTCTAGGGTCTTTGACTAAAGGCTCAATAAACAGCAGCAGCACCGACATTCGGTGGTCAAATCCTTGGCCATTTGGTGTCAGGATAGACAACAAGAGGTTCTCCACAAGGGTTCTATCCCGCCAAAAACCAAGTATGAGAAAAGAATGCTCTAATTATTCAACAGATAACATAAATTAAAAGCGGTTTCCTTGTGTGTAGGATTTGTGTCTGGAACATTAGTAGTGAATATAGATGTAAAAGGAAAGAGTATTGCCGGATGAAATAATACCTTTATATTGGACTAGCATTTGGCTTTAAGGACAAGCTTTTAAGATTATCAACCTCCCTTTTTAAGTCAAAAGCAAAGCCTTCCTAATAGGGTAAGATCAAGGAATAGGGAGGATTAATCATGCAAATCCAAAGACCACGATGACCGTTTTATTGGTATACACATGAGACATGTTTCTAATATTTAAGTGGTTATTAGTTATACATTTATTTTAATTTGGAGTTAAAATTCATTCATTGGACTGAACTGTAAAATGTAAGATTTGGGAAAACTAACAGAACCACTTTCATTTACAGTTAGTTTGAATCAGTGTCTTAATCATACTCCCGTTATTCATGTGTATAACCTCTAATTATATACTGTAAAGGCTGCTGATTAAATGAGATAAATGTGATGGTCAGCCTACTGTAGTCATTTTACAGATCATATTTCTTTAGACAGCTGTAGTAGACTTTAAAAAAGTCTTGACTCAGAGCTTAATGTTGAAAAGTTCCATGTTCCGAACTAAGTTGCTACTGTATATGACGAGTGTATGAGTTAGTCAGTAGTTCCCTGCATGTTGGCAAATGACGAGGCAATGAGTGACATCTTCATGATTTTTTTCTGGGCATTTTTCTTTTAAATTTAATTTAATTTTTTTGAAAGCCAGAATCTACTATGTCAAAGGTCAAATACAAAACTATGCATAAAAACCCCCCAAAACTTTCTAGTGGAAGAGCGAACCCAAACTGAAGCAATTATTAGTTCCTTCATCTCACTCTACCTTAAGCTCGCACCTCTCTTTCCCTTCTCCATAACCCCCTAGGGATATGGCTTAGGGGTCAGTGGTGTATTTTGTCACACTATTGCCCTCTTGGCCGATCGGGCTCCCTGCAGCATCACAGTTTCGCTGGACGGTTAAAAGGGAGATTACTGATCTTCCCCTACTTGCCCACTAACACTATGGAGGACTGTGCCAAGTCTGAACTAGATTATATATGCACAACCCGCTAGCAACAGCATAGAAACCAGACAATTAAGGCCAGTAACTCATAATAAATTAAATTATAAATGTCGGCTTTACGTTATGGTAATTCATTTATGTAAGGACATCTGATCCAGATGTACTTGTGTGACTATATTAAAACAGGTTCTCCTGAAACCGTCTGCTTCTGTTACAGTTTTATAGTCTTAATAATTAGGATAAAAGGATTTGTTCTCTCTGCGTGCCTCAACTTGTAACCGTTCTCACAAAGATGTAACACAAAATAGGCCAATCCTTAGACATGGTAGCCTTTAGTTCTGCAGTAAGACAGATCAAGCAGCCGCTCAGCGTAGGTTAGACGGCTGACAGCCCTGCTCCACCCCTCCTCTGTCTGGCTTTCTCACTCTCCTTTGCGACAATAAAAGAATCCTTCCTTAAATCTACAAATTCCCAGCACTCGCAGCTTCAAAGTGCCTGATCTTTTATTCAACAGGTAGGTAATATGTTAATTAATAGCTAATTAAATAGCAAAATGTTTAGCGTTATACTTGGAGGAAACGGGGTCAGATGTTTGGGTGTGTAGCGTTGTTACATTGATAATCGGCTGGGATGCTATCACTATGTTTTCATAGCCAGGAGGGTTGGTCCACTGCACATCCATGCTGGCACACATCAGGGTTATGGCAATACCTGTAGGTCATATAAATAATTACTGAGCTGTTTGTAAGAACTACTAAATCAATGAATTGATGGTTGATGGAAGGAGATGTGCTGTACGCTGGGATCCAGCTTACTCTGATATTTATCAAGCATTGTTGCTATATTTTTTTATCGTAAATAGTGTAACAATTGCTCCTAGGTCAGTATGGAACACAAAAAGGGTTAAGAAACAACTGTATAGCATCCTACTTTAGGTTTATTATGTATTCGTCTTTATCATCACTTAGACAAATTTCGCAGATATTTCTCAGTTACTTAAAATTGCCTTTTTTTTTTTTTACTTGCACACAGTTAAGTCATAGGAAGATGGGCAAACATTCCTCATTTTGTATAGAGAGTGAAAGCCTTTCAAACTAGACACAGCACCCACCAAAGAGCTTCTGTAAGCATACATAATAAAAGAAGAATCGGAGCTCCCTTGTGCGCAGTAAAACGCTACTTACATGAGCATACTTTGTAAAATGTATTGCTTCCCAATAGGTCTCAAGATAGTATAGAGTTGATAGAGATAGAGTTGACAAAGTCCTATCTTTCAAGGGTTGGATAGGGAGTCAGGAGACCATTGCCCTCTACTAGGCTTGTGGCCGTACTCTTACCCTTCCACATATAGCCATTGGGATCTCTAGTGTAACAAAGATTTTATGCAAACTGGATCCTTTCTGTGTTGTTTTTAAGGGTTTTCTGTGCAGCCGAATGGATGCCCTACAGGGCTGGGATTGACTGTGTTACGAAAGATTATTAATAGGCATTTTAGTAGGGCCAACCCTCTCCTACTGTCTTCTACTAGACTACTTCAATGTTACAATGTTTTACATAGAACCTTAAACCCTGAGATAAATAATATGCCTATTTTTATGTGCTCACTATATGTTCGGCTGAGACTATGTCTTGACTGTACTTATTCAAATCCAAAAAGCCAAACTAAGGTCCAAGTTAGTTGTCCATTACACATTTGTTAAATCTTTGAAGACTCTTCTCACTGCTTTTTGCAGGGTAAAATTTACCCTTTTTTTGCAGATGGAAATTGCTAGGATTCTGTGTCTCAGCAGGGGTCGGAATAGACTTTGAAAGGTGTAGATAGCCCTCAGCAGGATAATATTGTGGTAGAGCTAAAGACCTCAAATCCCATCACACCAAGAGCTCAAAGGGCCGCTCCAGAGGCCTGGCAATACTTTAAGCCTGGGACTTTCACTGTGGGCAGCCGGACCACATTGGCTGTCCGTGTATATTTATACGTATTATTAATTATCAGGTTCTATAATTAGGGTTGACTGTCAGTAAAGTCCATGTCTAGTGGGTGTATAATGTCCTTCATGTGCAGTGTTTTTTCTACATTGTTTACTGCGTGTTTTTTAACAAAAAGAATACAAATAATTAAAAAAAACTTTGCAAAATAAATATCTCGACATGACACAGAAGTAATAAATCTGAATATTATACATATGTCCTCCACTCTGTGTAGCCAAAATAATATCATGGTTGTTTCCAGAAGGGATGGATTGTGGACCTTGTTGCTTGAAATAGGTGTTTAAAATGCCTTCATAGTAAGAATTAAAGGGACCTACGACGGTTTAGCCATACAATATGGAAGTGCAGTTATTTGTTTAATAGAGAGATGGATTTTGTTTAATAAGAGTAAGGCGTGAGGTCCGTGTGCTTGATCTCATTTATTAGCTGTGTTCCTGTTTTGGAAGAGAAATCCTAGGTTGTAATTGTATGTAAATTATAAGTGGAGTCACCGACAGTACGGAATTTGCTCAGATAGTCCTGAAAACCTGGCATAAGTCAAGGTTATCGGAGTCAAGGTTTTCAGATGCCCTGGCGAATGTGCAGGGTGGAGATGAGCTCTGCATGGGTACAGCATCCTGTGATGCTCATCTAATGCAGGCATAGCATGATATCTTGACAACACCTGCATATTGTGGTTGGGTCTGTGTGTGATATCACCATTGTAGCCATTGTGTGGACACCTTAAGCATGATTCATGTCGATGAAAACGCAACATAAATCTCGTAAAAGATTTCAGAAACAAGTCCTATTGCTATTTGTGTGGTTGTGCCTATATGGAGTTCTGTAAATAACCGGTTTCAATGGTTGTTGGTTTTAGCTATTCCATCTGATGCAGATAGGCCACTTCTACTTGTATGTATGTAGAGCAGAGAAGCCAGGCTTTGCTTTCTCTGTGTCATGTGATGGTTTAACTTAATATAAAAGGATTGATTCTGTAAATTTGGCTGGCTGCGCTATGCACCGGGGACATCCAGTGCTCTCTGACATGCCTGGACTCATACCCGCACAAATTTAATAAATACGTGTTTAATGGAGCACCTGCCTGGTTTATTGTTTTTCATATTTTATATAGTATAAAATTATACACAAATAACGCATGTTCGCAATATACTAACTGGTATATATCTTCATAACATGGGGTTCAGTGCTACGCAATACACTGGGAACGTACTAGAATGGTTCTCAGGGCTCGTGATACCCCAAGAATATGGAGGGGCTTGGACCATGAGATAAACAAAGATTGTATATACGATTTGTGAAAAAATCAAGTTGGTTATAATAACTGAACACAATACACGACACCTTTTTTCACATTTCATTAATACAATACTATGACAAAAGCTTTTGACATTTCACTCTAAAAAGCCATGGCTAACACCTAAAAAATCTGTTTATTCCCGTTGACAGGCACCTTACAGCAAGGGTGTTTGCTTCTGTTTATATGACTCATCCTTGTAATGGAAAAACCAAGACCGGTGCAAACGTGGGAGAGTGAAAATTCTATATTCTTACGTGATGTCATTATTAACTCCTTGTGATATCAAGTGAATGGCTCGCCCGTGTTTCTTGATTTCCTCTATAAAATCTTCCCTGTGGGTATAATAAATACTGCGTGAACAATTATCTTACACAAAAGTTTCGTTATTTGGATTGAGGCTTCTTTGTTAGCTACATGAACAAAAACATAGACCCCATAACAACACTCTGTCTTGTACCAACCATCTTTCCTGTGTTGGATATATGTGCGCATCTATATGCCCCTTCAATATTTCTGGTGTCCAAATCAGAACAGCTTTGTTATAGAGTGTGGGTAGAGGCTTCACACACCCACCTTACCTTCTGAGCCACCACATGGTGGACAGCTCCAATTCATCTCGAGGTGGCCACGTAGGAGCTGTGATCGAGATCTGTGCTGCAATCTCGTAGACGTCTTGATTTCACAGCTAAGGATATCCACAACTGGGCGATAATCCTTACAGCTTTCAAAAATGGGACAGTGGGGCAGCTCTGCAACACAGGGGTCTATGACTTAATTGGGATTGACTTGCAAAAAAATGGGAGGTGGGCAGGTATGCTTTTATAAGGTGATTTTTTTGTTTGCCTTATTATTTTGCTTTATATGTATTCTCTGTTAGCGAGGCTCATTTCATGAGATATACTTCAATGTATTTACAGATGCCTGCAAAAACTATTGTCAGTCTAAAGGTGCTGCATATAATAGCAATGATTCAATAATGACATAATAATTGTAATCATCAATTTATGTCAACCTGTTTTACCACTACATGAACCATGACTTTATCACTGGATAGACAAAGTAGAAAGGTTCTTAAACATTGAAAGTCATGCTAAATTTATTTTGGAGATCAATGAAAGAGGCTGAATTATTTTACTAATCTCTGTTTCAGTAACATCCTTTAACTGAAATGTTTTTTGGTTAGAAGTAGATTGTATAGTGTTCGAGCTATCTAAATAATTATATATTTCAAAGATATCCAAAATAAGAGATAGGTGATGACTAACTAGATTACTACATTACTACCACAAACCTAGACAAAGGCTAGTGGTAGTGCATGGAAACTGTTGAAATACCCTTGGTTGTCTACTTTTTTAAAAATATATGGTTTGATGTGGTGAGTTGGCCGACTTCAAAGATGTCCCATATAGGAAATGGGCGCAGTATGACAAGATCTGAAAAAAATGTTTTCAAATTGCAGTATGCTTCTTGTATTTATTGCCCTATAACTTAAGAGAAAAACATTGGGTATTTCTAAACTCATGACCAATATTAGAATATATATAGCAGTTTTTTTATTAGATTTTAAAAGATTTTAAAATAAAAGTCAGAAAAAAGTGTGTTCCCTTTTATACCATATTTTACAATTGTTTTAATAGTAAATTAAATGAAATGATCAAAATAATGAAAAACAAACATTCTTGACCTGAAAAAAACACAATATATAATTTGTGTGGGCACACAAAATGAGAGAGAAGAAAATTACAACCAAACAGCAACACTTTGTCACAAAGAGTACAAAAATAGTTTAGGCAGTTGTTGTTGATGGAAAATTCTCCAACCTGACAAAATTGGTATGTGAACTATCTGTTCTGTCCTAGACCCAATGTTATTTAATATCTTTATTAATGATCTTGCAGTAAGTACTGGAAACCACGTTGGTATTTACAGATATCGTAAAATTATGTACGGCAACACAGTCTGAACTAGACGTTACATTCCTGCAAGGAGATGTGGTGGATGATTGTATAGTGAAGTGGGAGGTGAGATTTAATGTTGACAAATGCAAAGTTATGCATTTTGTGAAATGAACTTAATGTGCAAATTATACCTTACCTTAAGTTTTATTAGAGAAAGTAAGATACTATAATGTATAAAAAAAAAAAGGTGGGCAACATTCGTTATTCGTTCTTGGAGTGCTCCTAATGCTGTCAGCCAGCACCTTACCTGTGCAGTTTACCAAAGACTTATACTGCTTATTGTTCTCTAACAACCTCTTCTCACGCAAGTCTCAGGAACTTACAAATATGTGCAAAGCTCACGTCATGCTCTAATAGACTCCTTCACCGTTCTTCTATTTTCCAACGTTCCATTTAGATATGGCTTTTTAACGATTCCTACTCTGCTCTTTTGCTATGGGCACATTCAGTCTTCATGTTCCACATGTTTCAGCAACCTTTAACTCCCTCACTATCCGTTCCTTTGCAAATACAGGTAACTTGAATCCATTGTATTGATTTTGCATGTAACTTCAGATTTCCTGGAAAATAACCATCCACAGTTAGCACGTGAAATAATGACAAAATAAGAAATACCTTGGATTTTCCTTCCTAAATACGGTAGTAGAAAATCAAATAAACAGCAGAATTCAACTGTGTTAGCAAAATAAAATGGCACATTGTCATACTTCCCAGAAAATTAAGCATCTTGGAAGTGCCAAGTTAATTTTTTTTGGCATATTTTGGATTTGTATTTTTGTGTGTGATAAATATTTATGTTATGTGGTTGGTACCATTATACACCATGAGCTGCTAATTCATCTCTTCTAATTCGTATACCCCTCACAGTCTTTGTACTCTCCAAATGCATAATGTTTTTAATTATTTTCTCACAGTCACATAATAAAGCAGGTTATTGTTTTATAAATTCAGTTAACTAATTTCTGGGTCTATTATGCTTGGACTTATGTTCTTTTCTTTTAAGAAAAATACATTACCGAGAAAATTGAACTAATTTCCTTGGTGTATTAGTTTTATTATTACTTTTATTTTTTTTACATTAATTATTACTATTATTATCATTGCTGCAGTAAGAGTAAGATCCTAAATTTGAAAGAGTCACCTTTTACCATTAGTTTTTTCCATTGTGTGTTTTCTGGCAGTGTCATTTAGGAAAGCTCTAGTATTGTCCGGCTGAAAGTGGGTTTTCAGTTGCGTTTAGCATGTTTTCAATGTGTCTCGTAGTTCAGCTGTTATATTGTTTAGAATTAAAACCATAGCTGTTAAACAGATGAGATACACCTCGGTGTATTCCCTGTTCTGTCTGTTTCAGCTATGGAAGTATTCCTACAGAGATCAGCTGAGATCTACATCTCACCAAAGACTCCATGCTGAGTTTGGTAAGTGTCTGGACTACAATGGGAATATGTTGAACTTAATTGCCAAGCTCTGCTTACCTTTAAAAAAAAAACCACAATGGGGTTAAAAGATCCTTTTGTATTTAGATGTCATGTCACCATGACATCACTGCCATCAAAAATATATGAGAGGTCCCCAAAAGGGATCACAAGCCATATTGCACCGGGGACAGTACACAAAAAAAAGGGAAAATAAAAAAATATATATTTTTCAGTAGGTAAAAAAAAAATCACTACCCCCAAACCTCTTAAGGTAGAAGTGTTAAAAATATATAATATTGGGTAAAGGATGAATATGGGCCATATTAAACATAAAAAATATGTATGTGGGGGGGTATGACTTTAATCAGGAAATGTTACTGAACATAAATTGGGTTACTGTTCAGCTCCACAGTATAGAACACATTTTAAGCAGAATCTCAAAAATTTGACTTTTTTCTGTTAGTGGGTTTTTTTTATCTATTATTATTATTATGTTTTATATATTTCTAGGATTTTAAAAGTAGCCCCTACTTTTCCTGAACAAACAATGTGTAATTTGTGTGGTTTCATCAAACATGGAGGGGAGTCATGGTTTAAAAAACATATGGTAAAAGAAAAAAACATCTGGTCCTTAGGTTATGAAAACCCCTTGGGGATTGAAGGGGTTAAGCATAGAAAGACCCTGGAATTACTCTCAGTAGTCTTAGCGGAGAGCTGTTGTATTAAAAAAAAATCGCCAACATACTGATGAGTTTTTCACATGTCCTTAGCTGTCTTTTAAACCGAAAAACAAGGGTTTAGCACATACCAGCAGGTGATTAATTTGCATTTAATCTTAAGAAATATTTTTCCCTGAAGGTAAATATAGATCCATGATATTATTAAAGGCTATTAAGATGACTGGCATTTACTGCCCGTACAGTGCTATTTATAAACCCTCAAGGTTACATGGAAATGTCACCCAAAACTGAACCACATAATGAATTACCGTATTTGCTCGATTATAAGACAAGGTTTTTTTCAGAGCAAATGCTCTGAAAAATACCCCTCGTCTTATAATCGAGGTCGTCTTATAATCAGACCTCAAAAAAAATGTCCGCTGGGGCCAGGCTGCTTACCGGTGCTTTGGTCGCGAGCAGCGTCTCTTCTAGCAGCAGGAGAACAGGAAGCTAGCAGAGTGTCACATAATTCTGCCTCCCCCATCCTTCCTCTGGGGGCGGGGCCAGAGAAGTTGCCCGCACAGCCGGGCCCCTGCAGAAGTCTTCGAGTGAGAGATCTGCAGTTCAGGTAAGGGGGTGGGGGAGGGTTTTTGTGATAAATGTGTGAAGTATGTGTGATTAATGGAATGAATGAGTATTTAAATGTTTGTGAATGAGTGTGTATGTGATAGCATGGATGTGTAAGGGGGGGGTGGTAGCATGGCATAGGGAGGCTGTACTCACACTCCTATCATCCCCAGGTTCCAGCATGTACTGGCTGCCTTGGCTTGATAGGAGTGTGATTGCTGTTAGCAGTTATATATATATATATATATATATATATATATATATATATATATATATATATACCTCCAGAAATGCCTTTTAACCCCCTATATGCCACTCTGCCCCATGATATGCCTTTTAACCCCCTATGTGCCAGAGTGGCATATAGGGGGTTAAAAGGCATATAGGAGGGTATAAGACATTTCTGGAGGCAGAGTGGCATATAGAGGGTTAAAAGGCACATCATGGGGCAGAGTGGCAAATAGGGGGTATAAGGCATTTCTGGGGGCAGAGTGGCAACCCTGGGGGCAGATGTGCATAACTGGGGGGGCAGGTTGGCAAATAAAAGGAAATAAAAAAATATATTTTTCTCAATCATAGCTTTTATTAAATATGAAAAAATTGTTTACATGAATTAATATTTACTAGTAAAACTTTTTTCCTATAGGGTCGTCATTTACAGGCTTTTTCTTTTTTTCCTAAATTAATGTTTCGATTTTGGGGGGTCGTCTTATAATTAGGGTCGTCTTATAATCGAGCAAATACGGTATGTAAAGAACACTGAACAAACTTCTATTGTAATGTGTGTGTATATATATATATGTGCTTCTTTCATTTCATAAAATAATGGGAAAAAAGAATAGAAGAAAAGATTACTGAATGGGGAAAAAAGAATAGAATAGAAGAAAAGATTACTGTTACTGATTTCCCTACAAATCAATTATATATTGGTTATATAATACAATAATAATAAATAATAATAATACAATACAATAATAATAAAAAATAATAAAAAGCAGGAAAGAGTTAAGTAAAATATATGCAGAGTGTGTAGAGCTTTAAGATACAGTAAATTGCATTTTTGAAGGCTGGTCAGCATACACAATACAAGGTTGACACATACCACCATATTTACAAAAACAAAACAAAATGGGATTGATGCCCCATATACAGCTTTCTCCTGCCCTTTTAAAGCCTGTGTGCCAATCAGTAATAATTGGGAGAAAAGCTGCAGGCAAAGTGAGTTTTAACAGAGCAGAATTGATTAAATCTCCTCTCTGTTGAATGTGGTTTGTTTTATGGGCAAATCATCTCTGAAGTATGAGTAGGAAGTGATTGATGCGCCAGCGGGTATCTAAGAGGAACAATGGAGAGCGGCTGCTGTGTGGTATCCCCCCTTCGTGTGTTCAGGTGCATGTGAAAGAGGGCAGTGTGCTTAGCAATGTATGTAATACATTCCTGTACTGGCATTGTCAATGGTGATGACTGCAATAAACATTCATTGTATTATTTTACAAAAAAACCCCAAATGATGCCTTAATATTTCTGTCTACCCTGGATCACAAAGCATTAATGTATCTGTGCTTTAAATATAAACCAAAATATTCTGTAACAAAAATGTAATTTGTATGTAAAACACAAATATACTATTTGCATATATTTAAATGTCAAAGCATGCAGTGTATCTGTATAACACAAACCTGTCGTGCAATGGTATTGGTTTAATTAAAATATATATATATATATATATATATATGATCCAAGTGGATAATTTATACAGCATGTATGAGTCCCAAATAAAGAGGTATGCCCAGGGACCCATTCAGAGGAGGCCACTTTCCACACTATTAACCCACTGGCACACATACTTACAGACACACTCTCACACTTACACAAACTTACACACTAATACTAATCAAAACCCACCGACGCATACACACTGATGCTCACACATACTTACGCTAACACATGCTCGCTAACATATACATACACACATGCATACATACTCCCTCCCTAGCTCCCTTACCTTCTCCCGCTCTTACCTCTTAGCCTTGTTTCTAGCTGCTGGCACATACTGACCAATCAGTGTCAGTTTTACTGTGGGGGTCACGTAACATCTAAAAACGTGACCTGCTGCATTTCTTTCCCTGCTGCACTTAGACCAGCCCTTTTTTTAAAAAAAGTAAAAATATTAATTTAATAATTTTCAAACACGCAGGTTTAAAGGGATCCCTTGAGTGTTACCAAGACATCATTAAGAGTGTTCTGTAGTTTCATGAATGATCCCTGGGGTCCACAAAGACCCCAAGAGGCTCTCTAATCAGGTTGCACTGGTTTTTTTATGATAAAGAGCAGTTCAAATAAAAGGCTGAAAATAAGTAAGAAATGAATGTTAAGGAAAGGCTTCAAACACGTTGTACCCCTCCCAGCAGAAATATAAAATTAATAAATCAGTTTTCTGGTGTTTGTTTTAACATGTTTATAAAAGCGTATGATTTAGTTGTATACCATACATGCTGTACTATTGTGGTGCATGTAGGGATATAACATTTCCAGAAATTTGGAGAGAAAAAAAAGGAAAAAAAAAGTTTAAAAAAAAAAAAATGCAGAGTGGAGTAGTTTTACAAATGTAAAATTATTTTGTTACACTGGGAACATGAGATGTAGTGTATATAAAAGTATCATGCTTGAAATAAAAGTATAGCCTATTCAGTAAATAATAAACTAAATTTGCTTTGTTAAGAACATTTCAACTATACATGAGAACAGGTAACCTCCTATCCCTCAAACGCAACAATATAAAGAAACCATCAACACAAAAAAACACAAAAATCTCCTCTAATCCTCCTACATGAATTGGACAGGGAGAGCGATCACAATCGCCCAATCAGACGTGCACCTTAGCACCAATTGCAAATGAAAAAGTGAAGAAACTCGCATTATTTGCGCCAGTCGCTTGTGGACACATTGCATCTTTCATAAAGGTCTTCATGTAATATAGTTTGAATGCCATGTCATAAATATATTATTTATCATTGGAAAAGAAGATATTCCACGCTTTCGTTCAATTTTCCTCCAAAATAAAACCCCAACAAAAAATGGCTTTGGAAAAAAACAGAGAAAAAATCCCAATTTTTCTGTTTTTCCCCCAGACCTTCCCATCTCTAGATACATGTCCAGGGATATTAGGGGTGAGCTGTTTGTTTTGCTTTTAAGTGTCCTCTTCAGATGACATGAGCTCATCTCTTCCTGGCACTAAAGCATAGTGTCTAGAGATTGTGCCTATAAATAACTTACCCAGTTGTCCAAATAAAGGTGCAATCGTTTGTCTCATATACACAACACAAAAATACAATTTCCATCAGATTTTATTTTAGTATTTGGAGTTTTTTTAAAGCACAAAGGAATAAGAAATCAGTAGTCAGAATGCGTGAATGCATAATTCTAATATTTTTATACCAGACCTTCTACTTCTTCGCAAACAAGACAAGTAGAAAAAACAGAAAAGTAACATTCCTTAATCATTAGAAACTACTGAGTCTGTTTGAACTGGTGTGAAGAATACATCCGAGATTAAATATCTCATATCTATGCTGGACTGCTTTTACAATGCTAACTTAGCCCTTCTCGAGGAAAACATCGTCAAGGTTTGCAATTTTATTAAAGCCTTATTTTAAACTTTTTGCCAGTTGTCCAAAAAAGAGACTTAGGACAGTTTTAAGAGGCGGTGGTGGAGAACTCCTTTAAGACCCTATATGAATTTATTTATAATACACAAAGACATTTCTTTGCCTTTCTACACTGCAGAGGAGAGCAGTGTTGAGATGTTTCAGTTCAGGTAGCATAGGTATTGTTGGAAAGCCCACTTTAAAGGGTAAAGTTGTCTCTTCCCAATATACCTATATATATATAAATATTCAACTCTTGGCACATGAGTTCCAATGTCACAACTACTTTAAATGGCTCTTCTCTTTTTGCTGTGTTTATTTTGCCTTATTTTTCATTTAATCACACACTAACCCTCTTCTTATATGTCTTCTCTGTGCTACACCACTCTTCATTTGGCATCTAGAAGCTGCGTGATTTTTCCTGTCTGCACATAAAATCTATTAGTATAAATTATTCATGGGTTATACACTTCAATTTCTTTTTCATCTGTTCTAGAGATATATATACAACCAACTGTGTACATATTCACCTTGAGTATAGTATATATATATATAATAGACTGTAGTAAGTCTTTGTATTTTAGATTGCATAGGAGCCTTTAACCAAGGACTGGCTTTCATATATAGCATTTTCTTTTCATATGCGCTATAATGTATATCATTTGCAAGTACATTGAGGGATTCTGTAGAATGGTCCCAAATGCATTTGCCATGCCCAGCTATCTTCCACGCAGGAAATGTGTTAACTTAAAACAGAAGGGCTAACATAAAACCTACTATCTCATATGTGACTAGCGCTGTAATCACTATTGAAATGGAAGCCAAGCTTCTGTGGTGAAGTTCATTCTAACCATGATACTCTAGACACGCGGGTTACTTCTCCCTGGCAGCGCTGTCATTTTACAACTGACACGACAAAGCCCTTTTGTGTATGATTTTGTTTTAATTCATGCCAATATTATACATTTTGTTCAAAAATATGACATATAGTAAGTTGGTTTTTCAAGATTAATAATTATTGCTCTGTTCGTCCCATGAAAGAATAGTCTACTCAAAATAAAATTATTGTATTATTCGGTAATAAACAAGGAATTGAAAGTTGTGTAATGCTCTAAAGTCAAAAGAAATAACAAACAGTTGATCATATTTAGAAAGAGTAATCTTGGCGCTAATTGTGGAGCATTCATCAGGAAATTTCATGTTGTCTTAGACTTGCTGTTCATGCATTG
This sequence comes from Sceloporus occidentalis, assembly GCA_023333645.1. Classification (NCBI taxonomy): domain Eukaryota; kingdom Metazoa; phylum Chordata; class Lepidosauria; order Squamata; family Phrynosomatidae; genus Sceloporus; species Sceloporus occidentalis. The sequence goes on along the minus strand of JALMGF010000036.1, from coordinate 6,075,746 downwards.
TCCGCATAAAGGGTAGAATACCATTGCCATCTGTTAGCTACAACTGGCCTACGTGTATCATGCCATTTACTTAGTTGTAAGCTCTAATATTTTCCACTATATTCGGCGAAAACCCTGCAAAGCCTGAACAATCAGCGCTGAATCACCAATATTTTCTTACATGTTTTATGCTGGGTTCAAAAAGGCGATTTTGATTTTATGTTATATCACTCTTTTATACTTGATGGAATCTAAAAACCTGAACCTGTTGACCCAAATTCCTGAGACACTTTGCTGTCACCCATTTTCCATGGGACTTCACTGAAAATGACATTTAAATTTATAGAACTACATCATTACTTGTTTAAAGGAACTAGGAAATTCACAGAATATTCCTACTTACGAGTTGTGGGATGGGGACATTTATAGCGTAGTCAGTCAGGGATAGGTTGTCCTTTGAAGTCCCTTTGCCTGCTTTGACCCAGATGCAGCTTGGTTAATATTTAAAGCCTACAATACTGACCCAGCTATCTAAAGCTACAAAGAATGCAGCATGAAGCGGTTCGGTAAATTTAGTGAAAAAAGTATGTAAGTGTTAATTGGGTAACACATCTGATAAAATGACAGCTGTCCAGTCTCATAGTTTAGGTAAAAAACAAACCTCTGCAACGCGTTATCTGGGTATATTTGTATTTTCTTGGATCTATGCATTGCAAAATATTTTTTAGAAGACATATGTATGCACCACAACTTCTTATTGTGCCCAATGTGGCACGGATATCCTATCCTTTCTAAGCTTTTGTATGCCACTCCTACCTTCCAGTACCCATATTCACTTGTGTCCACTTCCCACCAATGTTTTCCTGAAGCAAAATTTTGGATGCTAAAAACCTGACAAAACCAAAACCTGTTGGGCGTTTCAGGTCGATGGTGGTTTGTTTTTTTACTTGTTGCCGTTTTCAAGTCGTTTGATATAGCCACGTTATTAGCTGCTGTGTCTGTGTCCAGTAATATTTCTGGGTACTTTTGCCCACTGACTGACTGTTTTTCTTCTAGAGCAGTTAAAATATCAACCAACGCTCTCCTCAGGGTCATTGATATCAGCAGCTCATTCATTCCTTCTGTGCCAGAGTACTCTGCATTTGGAGGGATGTCCACCATGTCTTCCTCAGCATTACTGACAACGCTGACCCATGAGAATTTTTGTAAAACTGAGAAAGGATCAGTTGCGTTTAGGGCTGCAACTAACGATTATTTTCATAATCGATTAGTTGGCAGATTATTTTTTCGATTAATCGATTAATCAGATAAAAAAAATTAATGTAAATTTTTCATTTATTTAAAATAATGTAATAAACAAATTATATTAAATACAAACAGCATAATAAAAAAACTTTGATAAAATGCATTTCTTACCTTTATTTCGCAACCAGCCCCCCAATTTATGCACGTTTGAGCCCAGACATGCCACGCTGCCTCCCAGACATGCCACGCTGCCCCCACATATGCCACTCCACTCTGCCTCCCACATATGCCACTTCACGCTGCCTCCCACATATGCCACTCCACGCTGCCTCCCACATATGCCACTCCACTCTGCCTCCCACATATGCCACTCCACGCTGCCTCCCACATATGCCACTCCACGCTGCCTCCCACATATGCCACTCCACTCTGCCTCCCACATATGCCACTCCACGCTGCCTCCCACATATGCCACTTCACGCTGCCTCCCACATATGCCACTCCACTCTGCCTCCCACATATGCCACTCCACGCTGCCTCCCACATATGCCACTCCACGCTGCCTCCCACATATGCCACTCCACTCTGCCTCCCAAATATACCACTCCACGCTGCCTCCCACATATGCCACTCCACGCTGCCTCCCACATATGCCACTCCACTCTGCCTCCCACATATGCCACTCCACGCTGCCTCCCACATATGTCACTCCACGCTGCCTCCCACATATGCCACTCCACTCTGCCTCCCAAATATACCACTCCACTCTGCCTCCCACATATGCCACTCCACGCTGCCTCCCACATATGCCACTCCACGCTGCCTCCCACATATGTCACTCCACGCTGCCTCCCACATATGCCACTCCACTCTACCCCCACATATGCCACTATGCCTGATACACCTTATACCCCGATACACCACTCCATCCTCCCCAGACATGCCACACTGCCCTCCCCACATTTGCCACTCCACTCTACCCCCAGATAAGCCACTCCACTCTACCCCCAGATATGCCACTGTGGCCCCAGATCTGCCTTATACACCCTGATACACCACTCTGTCCTCCCCAGACATGCCACACTGCCCTCCCCACATATGCCTTATATACCCTATATGCCTTATACCCCCAGATATGTCACTCCGTCCTCCCCAGATATGCCTTATACCCCCCAGATATCTCATAGTCCCCTCATAGAGTCACAGACCATACTTTTATAAATAAGTACTGGGTTAATCTTCACTGCCCCCAGGATTTAGATTCCCCTTAGTTTGCCCCCCTTTATCTCTAATTGCACCTTAAGTTAACTTTAATAAATTAATAAAATTAACCCTCAGTCCTCATCATTAAATTAACCCTAAACACCCCATTAACCATAACTGCCCCTAAATTAACCCTAAAGACCCCATCAACCACAGCATCCCCTAAATTAACCCTAAAGACCCCATGAACCACAACAGCCCCTAAATTAACCCTAAACATACCATTAACCAAAACTGCCTCAAATTAACCCCAAACACCCCATTAACCACAGCTGCTCCTAAATTAACCCTAAACACACCATTAACCATAGCTGCCCCTAAATTAACCCTAAACACCCTATTAACCATAACTGCCCCTAAATTAACCCTAAACACCCCATTAACCATAGCTGCCCCTAAATTAACCCTAAACACCCCATTAACCATAACTGCCCCTAAATTAACTCCCACCTCCCCTAACTTTCAGTAGCCCAAATATTAATTTTATACTTACAGTTAGATGAGTGTCACAGCCATGTGGTTCTGGCCTTCTGGGAGAAGGAAGGGGGCGGGGCCAGTTGTCACAGTGATTACAGGGAGGGGCTGGTAAGTAGGAGCTGCTGCTGTGAGTCAGACTAAACGGATTATATAATGAGGGGTATTTTTCAGAGCGTTTGCTCTGAAAAAACCCTCATTTAGTAATCGATAAAAATCGATTCAACTAATCGATAATGAAATTCGTTGGCAACGATTTTCATTATCGATTATTATCGATTTTATCGATTAGTTGTTGCAGCCCTAGTTGCGTTAGATAGCTCTTCAATGTGTCGGATCAGTCTAGACAGTTGTTCTTCTTGTGAATCTAGCTTCTGCATTTCCTCATCCAGTTGCAGTAAAATCTGGCCGTGTTGCTTAATAATTTCATCCAGGACATTCTTCTCTATAACTTCCAAATCTTTTCTGATATCGCCAAACATGGTGGATGTTTTATCTGTTGCATTACGTGTTTCTTCCTCCATTTTTCTTTTGTGTGCCTGCAGACTTTGGGCTGCTTCAACTGTAATTTGTCTCTTTGTGTAAAGGTTGTTTAGAATGGTCTTCATTGTATGTTTCCTTTGGTCTGATGCCTCATCTAGGTGCACCACTTTATGTCCCATATGCTTCCCAGCCAAGCAGCAAGACACACAAATATTATGTGTACAACAAACATTTTTGAAAGTGTCATTGAGAATAGAACACTTCTTATTTTCCTGTGAGGTTGATGATTCAATAAGTACATGCTTCACTGGAATCCTGTCTTTCTTTGTATCACATAAAGAGGCATTGCAGTGTACACATGTCCCATATGTTGATATGGAAGGATCAAAATCGAGAGTCCTGAATGTTCCAGATTCTGGTTCTTCTGGGACACAAAGTAAATGCTTGTCCATATTACACAATGCCATGTTCCTGCAGAGAACTCCTCTGGTTCCCATTGATATTGAGGATGGGTTTTACCTCCAGCTGTGCCGTTTGCCAGCATACACACAATGCTATCCTCAGATGTGTAATACTTAGTCCTACAGTATAAGAGAAATGGGGCAGACTTGTTCCTGTTTGTAAGGAAATTACAAGAACTGAAACTGAGATACGGTTTTCACTCCCTGCTACTCGCCATCCTCAATTTCTTTCTCTGTCATTAAACCTACTATGACGATGTTTTTTTATTGTTTAATTGTAGCAGTTTATGGAAGTGCTTTATTGTAAGGCTATTTAAAATTCATGCTATACTTTAAACTGATTAGCTGATTAGAGTTAGTATTATGCCAAGTTGAAACCCTAAGTCTCCCTTATCTCCTTTTTAACATGTGAGCACAGGGACACAAATACTGAAAACTTCTAATATATTAAAAAGAGAATATTATTAAATTATATTAAATTTAATTATAAATTTATAATAAATAAAAAATAAAACAACATCATGAAAGCAAATACTACAGGTGGGGCAAAATCAGTTCTAGGCAGCTTGGCTCTTCCTTTATATCATTCTTCCACCTAAATCTGAAACTGGACATGCTTCTCCTTGCTCGGTTGATAACTGATCAGGATAGGGCTGTCATCTTCTGACCTGGGGGTCGCAAGTACAGCTGAAGCCCTCTTGCTCCCCCTTTAACTAACATAGACACTAGCACACACAATTACACACACACTGTAACTGACTCACACTTACACTAAGACATACTCCATCATATCCCAATCTATCAATCAGACCTTGTAAGACCTTCCATAGAGCTATTCCTTCTAGCTTTTTGCACACTGTGTGAGCAGCCTCTCTATTACAGCGGGGTCACGTAATTTTGAATTATGCAACCTCACTGCGCTCTCTCCTTTGACAGCGCTCTAAGTCAAACTGCCCCAGTTTGAATAATTTGGACCGTCCCAAGTTGCCCCCCTGGCCAGCCCACCCCTGATGTTGAGGTACATCCAATACTGCCATTCTTTGTGTATATTCTTAGAGACAGATGCACAGCACAACAGATTTACATTTTAACATTAGTAGTGCAACAACATTGCCAAAAAGAAGGCTCAGTATTATGGCAACCCAAAACAAACAATGCGCACCATCCCAACAAGATCAGCATACAATGACTGGCACTGTCCACCACACTTTAAATTTCATGATGAACATGTAGACCTATATACTTTTTTTTATATGACTTAAAGCCATAGGTGGTATGACAAAAAAAAACAATAAAATGGTAACAAATGCTTAAAATCAAAGCAGCCACTGAAGAATTGTTCTCACAGTGCTGCAGGGGACCTGGATCCTCCTCTCCGACAGCAGGGGAACGTCTGTGAGATGCACGTAGACAACCTCTGCTGCTGCCGCCCAACACTTCCGCAGGGGCTTCTGTGTCGGAGCGCTGGCATGACATGACCTTATGGCACTCCATCATAGAAGCCCCAGAGGAAGTGGCGGGCAGCAGCAGAGGTTGTCTCTGTGCATTGTGCAGATGTCCATAGGCTTCCCCCACTAGACACCAGGAGTCTGGAGCACGGGGGACACGTCTAGGGATGCATTGGTAAGTCTGGGGGGCAGAGTGGCATATCAGGGAGCAGAGTGGCATATTTTTAGGTAAGGTGCAATATGAATTAAGGGGGCGGGGCTTAAAATGGCTATTGGTTTTCCAAATTTCTGTTTGTACATAACATATCCTGTCAAAAGCAGGACTGACTGCATAAAAATGTTAAAATACACGTATTACTGTTTTATCATTCCACTGATGTGCATTTTTTTCTTTAAAAATATTTTTTTTTCTTTAAAATAGCACCAAACTATAAGGGTGCTGCCTGTAATCGGGTCGATATGGTATATCAAGTTGTTATCAAAATGTGTACAGGCACAGGTAGTCAAAAACTAGCTGTATATGTCTCAATGGCAGATCTGGGGGGTCGGGAACCGAGCAATTGCCAGACACCCCACATCGAGAAAGACAGCAGCATGCTTCAAGTGTGAGTGTCTGTGTTTGCGTTATTGTGAGTGCCCCTGCTCAGCATCCGCCCCTGACATGTCTACATTACTACCTGCAGTTGAATCTTAAAACACCCAACACTGAATGCTTTAACCCCCCCCCCCATTATCCCCATATGCTTCAATAAATACTCATCAGGCTGTGAGGCTGCAAAGGTCTGGCTGAGAAGGTCCCGATTGGCCCTTGAAACCATTTAGTGAAAACTGTAAATTGAAAGTGGTTATTTGGGACTATGTTTGGGCCAGTTTTGCCTATAGTCCTTACTGTTCTTTTTAAGTTAATGAGAATCAGTCCCTATGCAGTTAAAAAGTTGCCTCAAATAGAATGTAGCACTTTTTTATGATAAAAATGATTTACATCTGCACTTTAAAAAAAATAATTAAAAAAATACTTTCCTTACACAAACAGCACTTTCAAAAGTTTGATAATCGTGTCCTCTGGTGGAAAAACAGAATATTGCACCCTGTTCTCAGCTTTCCCTGATTAGGATCAGTGGCGCACGTGATCCTGTGCCTTGTTGTATATCTTGCATGGACCGAAATGTTGATGGTTCTGGGACTAAACTACTAATCTTCAACTATTTATGAAGACCTATGAGTGCGTGATTTCTTTGGACATATATTTATTGACTACACTGCTCCCAGGCAGTGTATCTACATTGTGCAGAGATTTTAGATACATAAATCTTAGTTTCTATAACCTTTAGTCTTAGAAATATGCTGGGGTTTTTTTTTTTATTAGGAAGTGGAAAAATGAGCCGGTGAAACAAAAAGTGCCCATAGGAACCACACTTGATTAGGGAATTCGGGGGCTGCTGTCTCCAAAGGTAAATGAGATAACTTTCTTCCCACCCTGGACAGAAGGGCTGCAGGAGAGCCAGAGCTTGTTGGTTCCAGTCCAAATAAGGGTAACTAATGGAACCATCAAGGGAGATAGGAGCCCAAGAATACAAATGTGCCTCCACCATCAAAAAAAGCAGATCTTCTAGGGATTCAGTTCCACTATGGTCACTTTCTGTGTCAAGAAACCATATTTGAATAAAATATTTTCATTAAAAAAACGATACATTTTTTTGGTACAATTGCACTAAATCTTGAGGGCAAGAAAAAAAAACAACAAAATACCCATATTTGTGTTGAGAAATACAAAATCAGGGTTACACTGATTTGTGCTTTGCTATAACACTGAATGTGACATGGCCCATCTATCCTGTTGCTAATACACGTGGTGTCACCACAAGCTCCCCAATGCTGAAGAAGTGCATGACTGCAGCTGTATCCAGTGCATGGCACTACATTAAAGTGTGCATCCTCTGTGTTTATCGTGTACCTCTGACATGAAAACCAATTTTGCCATCACCATGCATTTGACTGTCCCAATAGGAACTGCCTGAATGTTACGTTGGCTGACATGCATTTTCTTAGAGATGCAGCATAGCTGGCATGGGATGCTCAGGGGTTATGAGCTGAATTGTACCCACTTCACCTTTTCTGGTCATGTCCCACTATACAAGAAAACAAATGCAAAGATAGTCCAGGGGACATTGCCCCCTCCTCCATCCTTTTGCTATATAGCCAAACTTGCCAGGGTCTCCCTTAAGCCCACGGCAAATCAGGCCCTGTGTGTTGCGTCTGCTGTTTTATTATTTCTCTGGTGGAATTCTACCACATGTTGCTGCTATTAATTAAGTTTACGTAAATATCAACATGAAAAGGCTGTGTGGTACTTGAACAACATAATATCTCAAGATAAAAAAATGAAACATTGTTAGACTGCAGAAACTGAACTGATTTCACAGAATGTCTTGACATGCAAGGGGTTAATCTAGGATTAAAATAGTTCCTCGGTAAAACCTTCCCTGACTGTTTACTCAGCCCCCGGGGAAAATGAGATGGAAGGACTCCAGCGACAGGAAGCAGAATATAATATTGTTCTGTCCAACTGTTGATACGGAGCCTCAAATGCAACAAGTGCCAGAGCAGGATAATGGCGGCTTCAATGACATATTATTCTTTTCTGTACTTCCTTTTTGTTTTTTTTTCTTGTAACTCCGTTTTGTTCTTGATCGAAAGGAAAAACCACAGAGCAGATTCCAAAAAGAAAGGAATCCGCTGCTTTAACTGAATCTGAACTTTATGTAAAGAAAAGAAGCAATGTTAGACTTAACAAAAGCATTCTTTCTAGAGGTTTCACGAGCTAAAAATTTGAGAAGACCTGTATTGTACCACAATTTCTGTTTTTCTCTATTGTGAGGCTGGCAAAGAGTTAACTTGCCTTGGCAATAAGAAAAAGACTTGTTCTTGTGCAAATGACAGCTTATAAAAATTAGTATAAAGGTAACATTTGGTGTCTCTTTAACTCAGAATTCAAGTGATTAAAGAAATACTTTTTAAATTTTGTTTCAGAATTCTGAATTACATAACAATTTAGTTGATTAAGGAATTAGTCACTTTTAAGATTTAAACACAACCTAAAATAGAATGAAAGTATTAAATGTAATATAATATATGTATTACTTCTTGCATTAACATATTAATAGACCACCTGCATACCTCAATAGTCCTGGAATTTGAGGGATGTCCTCATTTTCTGGTACTGTCCCAGATACCTCCCCAACGGTCTCGTTTTTGCTAGCAATGCGATCATAGGTCAGTTGGGGAGAGCCTCTGATCCCCCTGACTGGCCCAGAGAGCTGTAAAGTCGGAGGTCTGCTATGTTGCAGCGCAGACCTCCTTTGCAGCTCCCACGTGGCCGCCTCACAATGATCTGAAGAAGGTGGGTGGCCCTTCATCTGCCGATTTGGACACCTGAAATGTTGGGGGTATGCACCTGTGCTACCCAAAAGAATAGTAATAATGATATTCCACTGCTGTTCTTAAACTCTCAGTGTTAGAATTTGGATGGAAACATACTGATTTACTTAAATCCAGGTAAAATACTTTTATCACAAATTTTCTTACTAATTTTTTTACCACATTATCAAATGCTTCTAAATCACCTCACATCACCATGGAACAAAAAAATGGCTCACATGTCTCACTGTGATATTTCAAGATCCATCATGGTTGGCAACTCTTACAGGGCCTGACCAGTGGCATATTTACCTTCAACCCAATGTGCACCGCCGTCCTTTCTACTGGGTGTCAGGATATGACATCATTTACCGGCGCTCCACTTTCAAAGAAAGCGCGGCATGGAAGGAAACTATGCACCATTGTCTGCTTCCATGTACACATGAAGGACCTTCTCCAGGATGAGAAGTACATTGGTGGACTCCAACAATAATGCCTTTATATTCCCATAGGCTCCTAGCAAATCATGGCCATATTTGACACTTTATTAGGCTTTGTTGATATTTATCACTTTGTTATTTCTTTTGTCGAATATTCTCATTGACAGACTGTGACTCTTCTTCTCCTTTCTATTTTCTGTTTCCCTCAGCCAGCTTCTTAGCCCCCCCTAACATATTAAATTATTATGTTAGATGTTGCATTGCTCATATATGGCCTATCATGCACCATTTTATACTCCTACCTCCTTTGGGATGATCCCCCAATTTAGCTTGTTACTTTTTAATTTGTTGGGTAACATCCTTTATTTTTCTATTTTCAACCCCTGAGAAAAGAAAGACAGACTACACCTTTTCTAAAATCTTAGCAATTTAAGGAATATGCTCTTTAATATGAAGAGGTCGGCTATGAAGTGTAATCATCTAAAACTGTGCTTTAAGGACTGTTACCTGGATTAAGGAAATTCTTTGAGTTTGCCATTTTTTGTTATGTTTTTGGTTTATGTTTGTAGTTCTCAATACATCTTCTTTTATCTTGATATAATTGAAATAATAGCAGTGAGTACCAGATGCGTCTCTTCTTATAATATGATCATTTCAGTACCAGAGGCTTGTACTCTTGGAATGTCCTAGGAATGCTACAGTACATATTTTATAGGCACCACATTAATAGCTTCCTTGATTAAACTTTAGAGCATTACCAATTTCTTTATTACCAACTATTTTGACTTCATACACAACTATGTTTAGAGCTACTGCAGTAATCATTACATGCAATTAAAGTGCAATGCCCTTCTACAAGGCTCCTAGTCTTTTAAAATAAGTGTTATACCTCACTGGATAACTTACACCTTTCCTTATGATGTGTGCCTTCTATATCCTCGATGGTATTTGTTTAGTTTTTAAACCTCTCTTTTAAAGCATGTCCCAGTTTGACAGGACAATCCCAGAATAAAGAAGTAAATCCTGAGTGCTCTTTCCTTTTCATGCCCCAAAACTGTTAGTCTCAGTGTGTCTGGGTTGTATGTGAGTGTCTAGGTTGTATGTGAGTGTCAATGTCTGGGTGTGTGTTAGTGTTTGAGTGTCTTTCTTTTTCAGTGTCTGTTCTATGTATTAGTATGAGTGTCTGTGTGTGTAAGATGCTGGCTGTCTTTGTGTTAGTGTGATTACCTGGGTGCATTTGTTTGTGGAAGTGCCTGGGTGTGTGTGAGATTGTGTGTGTCTCTATTCCATCTTCCTCTCCACATTCCTTATTTCTTTTCCTTTTTTCTCCCTCTTTTCCTCTTCCTCTTTTTATTATTTTATTCTTGTTTCTCTTCCATCTCATATACCTCTTTTCTCTTATTTACTTTCTTTTGTCTCTCTCACTCCACTCATTTGTCTTTCATTTCTGTTCAGTTTTGTTTTAAACCATAACACCACGCCCCTGGCCAATCCTCCCCCCCCAACCACAGCTTGCCCACACCACCCATGGAGTATTTTTATATATTTTGTATTAGTATAACAGATCCGCCCATTTTTTGAAACGAGTTTACAATATAATAAGACTATTCCATCTTTCCATATTTCCTATCATAGCAAACAGCCAAAAGGGATCAACTTTATTTTAGGAGATCTGGCTAGGGAGGACTGCATCACAAAGACTTTTATGGGACTTTGTCACCTATTGTTAGCTATTTGTTCCGATTGAATAAGGCATTTAGAAGAATAATGTGTTTTATTTTCATAACTTAATTTATAATTAAAGAGGGACCATCCCTCCTAAATGGGGACACTTGGGATGTATGTTATTTGTGATAACTACTGATTTGGTTCTTAGTTCTTATATAAATCACATGCTGCCCCCAAACCCAGCACAGAAAACTAAATATTTGTGGGTTTTTCCTTTTTTCTTTTAATTAAAGAATAACTTGACTTATGTGTACAACAGATGGCAGTAAATTGTTTTAGCATTTTGCCATTATGGGATTTCATGTGAATTCCCCTAACCTAATGATATTTTCAGGTGCTATGCAGAAAGGAAAAACAGTTATGGAGTTTCTGTACCAACTGCACGTCTGGAGGAGAAGATGGAAAATGTATTCAAAAAGCAAAATACAGCATCATTTGCACCAAAACACTATTGATATATGGCCTGCTCAAAAGTTTAGCTGTTCTTTATACAAAGAGCATGTGCAACACAAAGTGTAGTATTTTGCATAATTTTCCTGTTCTGTAATAACTTCCTATAGCTTCCTGAATCAGCTTTGGGGAAAGACAGCTATTGCAAGTCCTGTGTCAGATACCTAAGATACCTGGTCTCACTCATGCCAATCCATGTAAACACACTTACCATCATCAGGGTACATGCATGTGCAGATATCCAACTCAATTCTCTGTTTGTTAAAAGCTATTAAAATACACACATGTGAAAGTAATCATACATATGGATCACACTGGTCCATATACGTTGTGACAAACCCTATAGCAGGAGGGCCATACATGTCACTTTTAGGGGTCCTAAGCACAGTCCTCTAGGGCAATCAGTCTCGGAAACACCAGCTTGTAACAAAACAGATCTTTATTTTTAATTGCTGAAACCCCAAAAAAACAAATCATAAAAAGAAAACCTAGCTCCCAATTGGAGCCCTCTCTAACTGAACTATGCTGGTCCAGACTGACCAGCCTAATCACCCACTAACTCAACCTCCCAGCCAGACCCAGCTATGCCAGGCTCTGGAAAACCTCCCCCAGACAGCACACAAAATGTCCAGGCAGGTATTGCCTCACTTGGCTCAGGGATTGTCTTCTTCAGGGCCTCTCCTTGCCCTGGGAGCACAGGGAACTTCCTCTTCCCCCAACAGTCTCTCTGAGTATCAGGCTCCAGGGGTTTTTAATGTCCAGCACCTGTGCCTGATGCCGGCCCCATAGGAATCCCGGACCGGATCCTGCAGATTTCTTGCCTCCTGGAAAACCCGGCATGGAATTTCCACAGCATGGGGAAACGGAGCATTGACCCACCCTGCTCTCCAATTGCTCCACCCCAGGGACCCATATTTATGATATGGATAGCACCTATACCCAAATGCCACACTAAGCATCTCCCTGGGGTTTACACTGTCACAACGTATACAGGCATCTGACAAATTACAGACATGGTGCATTCAGAGATATACAAAGATATACAAAGGAATACGTTCCATAAGATACAGAGTTATGTCACATGTGTTTTAGGAGATGAGAAAAAATTGTGAGTGAGAGCAATAGCCCTATCCCAATCGTCCGATTCCAAGGTTTTGCCCAAGTCCCCTTCCCAAAGACTCAGATAATAAGGTTTAGGTGAGGTTTGGCTGTCAATATTAATTGTATAAATCCTGTAGAGTAAGTGGGAAGATGCACCGGAGTCAGCACATAGAGATTCAAAAGGTGTTAACCTCTTAATGACAAAGCCTGTACATATACGGGCTCAAAATGAATCGTTTTCAATGGGTTTAGGGACCGCCCATTGTCCTTAAGGGGTTAAAGGTCTATCTAGCTCAGTTATGGAGGAGATATAATGTTTAATCTGATGGAGGAGGAACTGATGTTGAAAGGTGGGAGTAGCACCTCAAAGTAAAGTAGTAAAAGGGAGAAAATCTCCACCTCTCTCAATGGGAAAGTCTGGATTATGTGATATTGGCAAGAGGGGGCTAGGAAAGCTGGTAAATTTATATTTAATGTGTGATTTCTTAATAATCTTAAGGGTCGGGCCTATAGTGGGGTGCACTCTTACAATGGGACTACGATACCTTTCAGCCAACCAAGATATCACAGATATAGCAGGGATAAAGAAGGAACTCTCAATTTGTACCCAATGTTTAGGTGCGCCATGTGTCCACTCCACCACCCTCCTCAGGTGCGATGCAACCAAGTATCCTTCGACATCCGGGAAGCCCATACCCCCCGCGGCCTTGAAGCGAACTAAATAGGTAAAGGCCAACCTGGGAGAGCTATTAGACCAAATATATCTGGCGAAGATCCTGCGACAGGCCTTGAAGAATGCTCTTGGTATGAAACTATAGAGTGTTTGAATTAAATATAGTATACGAGGCAATACATTCATTTTAACAACTCCCATCCTCCCAAACCATGAGATGTGTGTATAAGGCCATCTCCTAAGATCAGCGGCAAACGTGGTCAATAGAATCTCAGGAGCTAAAGAAAATTTATGTTGGAGTTCGAGTTCTGCTATTTGGCGATTAAGCGAGACAATGGATAATTGGTTGGCCCTTTTAATTTAGCCCCTAATTGAATGAAATGGCCTCATATTACAGCCTTATGGGCCTCCCAGAGTGTCTGGATGGGGCTATTCTCTAGGTCATTTTCTGTAAAATAATGCTTCAAGTGAGTGGAGAAATCATCTATGTACGTGGTATTGTCAATCCGGTTCTCATTAAGGCGCCAACACCATTGTTTTTTTAGGAGAAAAAGGCATATGAAGGGTCAAGTGGACAGGTACTAAAGGTCTGAGAACCTAGAAGTGGAATACAAATAAGAGAGGTTATGATGCAATACAAAAAGGGCATCTATTTGCGTGTATCTGTTATGCAATGAGGAGTAAAAGGTATAGTCCAACGTGGTCGGGTACTGGGACCTCCAGGAGTCTGCCAGCTGGTTGAGCAGCAACATACGTTTAACCAGCTTAATCTTAATATAAGGTGTTGACCCGTGGAACAGTCCAGCTTGGGGTCTAGAACCATATTTAGGTCCCCGCCAAAGATTGTCAGACCCTCCTGATAGCCAGCCAACTTAGAGAGGAGTTTTACTAAAAATTGGGTTTGGTCCTTATTTGGAGCTAAAGTTACACTATGCAGTCCTATGTACCGTTTTAAAAAGAGGCCTCTGCCGTCTGGTTCTCTCCAAATGTCTGTACATTGAAATGGAATAGATTTGTGGATTAATATTGCAACCCCTTGTTACACTATAAGCAGTTATATATATTAGGGCTGCAACTAACGATTATTTTCATAATCGATTAGTTGGCCGATTATTTTTTCGATTAATCGATTAATCGGGTAAAAAAAAAAATATGCAAATTTTTCGTTTATTTTAAATAAAAACGTATAATTTACAATGGCATTTCACGATTCGCCTTCTTATTTTACTGACATAATAATTAAAGCTATATTTTAACAAGAACTCAAAAAATACCAAAAAAAGCTTTACTAGTAAATATTCATGTAAACTATTTTTGCCCAGTTATGCACATCTCACCCCCAGCTTGCCTCTCTGTCCCAGAAATGCATATCAGGAGGGGTATAAGGCATATCAGGGGACAGAGTGGCATATAGGAGGTATAAGGGGATACCTCCTATATGCCACTCTGTCCCCTGATATGCATTATACCCCTCCTGATATGCCTTATAGCCCCCTATATGCCACTGATATGCCACTTTGTCCCCTAATATGCCACTGTGCCCCCTGATATGCCTTATAGCCCCATATATGCCACAGTGCCCCGATATGCCACTGTGCCCTCCTGATATGCCTTATAGCCCCCTATATACCTTTACCCTTGATATGCCACCATGCCCCGATATGCCTTTTACCCCTATATGCCACTGAGATGCCACTGTCCCCCCTGATACACCTTATAGCGCCTTCATGCCACTGTCCCCCCTGATACACCTTATAGCGCCTTCATGCCACTGTCCCCCCTGATACACCTTATAGCCCCTTTATGCCACTGTCCCCCCTGATATGCCTTATAGCCCCTTTATGCCACTGTCCCCCCTGATATGCCTTATAGCCCCTTTATGCCACTGTCCCCCCTGATACACCTTATAGCGCCTTCATGCCACTGTCCCCCCTGATACACCTTATAGCCCCTTTATGCCACTGTCCCCCCTGATATGCCTTATAGCCCCTTTATGCCACTGTGCCCCCTGATATGTCTTATGCCCCCCCCGATATAAGAAAAACTGACATCACTAAAATTGTTTTTTATATTTATATTTATTAAATATAGACAAAAAAAATACACAATACAATATAAATATATATAAATATATGGACAATAAATCAAATATTATAGACATAAAAAAAACCCACAAATGCACATAATTAATAGATCCCGCAAAAATCCTGCCCCACCAGGGGTTAATATATCAACAGAAGAAACACAGGGCAAATGAGCATAAAAATAAAGATAATACTTACCCAGTGCTGCTTACTTGTCCTGTTTTTCTTCTGTTGATATATTAACCCCTGGTGGGGCAGGTGGAAGTGGCAGCAAGATGAAGTACCGGAGGTTGCGCACATCGCCCACTTAAATCCAAATCCCCTGCAGGCGCTGCAGCGGGACCTGGATCCTCTCCGGCAGCCGGTAGGGGTCTGTGCGTGTGCGCAGACAGCCGCTTCTCCCCTCCGCTTCCGTTGGGGCTTCCATGATGGAAGCCGCACCGGAAGGTCACATGACGCCGGGTTCAGTAATAGAAGCCCCGGCGGAAGTGGAGGGGAGAAGCGGAAGGGGAGAAGCGGAGGATGTCTGTGTGTTTTGCACAGACCCTCACCGGGTGGCAGAGAGGATCCAGGTCTCCTGCAGCTTTGCGGGGGGTCTGGATTCTACAGTTATAATCCGATCTCTGTTTGAGATCGGATTATAGAAGGACGGGAGTTTTTCAGAGCGTTTGCTCTGAAAAACATAATTTTATAAATCGATAAAAATCGATTCAACTAATCGATTATGAAAATCGTTGACAACGATTTTCATAATCGATTATTATCGATTTTATCGATTCGTTGTTGCAGCCCTAATATATATATATATATATATATATATATATATATATATATGTACATGTGTATGCGGGTGTATGAATGTATATGTGTGTAGATGTGCATATGTAGGTATGTATGTGTATGTGTGTATATCTATCTATCTATCTATCTATCTATCTATCTATCTATATATATATATATATATCATGGTTTCTGTTAATAGACCCTTTTGTCTTAGTTAGATCAACAGGTGGCTGGGAGTGAGAAATATTTGGGAAACCTTTTGTCTTAGTTTAGATAAGATTGATATGCGTGATGAGGGGTGTGTGGAAGGAAGACAGATGGGTTTTCGAATGGAATAGATTGTAAAAATACCTGGTGTGTCGATAATCAGGTCAGGAGCAACGTTCCCTCTAATTTTTCTTAGGTGGTGTGCGCAGAAAATTTCTCTTGTGCAAACATTTTCCCAGACCCAAAATTTGGTGCGCACAATATGCTTCTACAAATGTTACATTTAAATTGTTATTCTATATTTTTGGTATAGCTCGCTCATTGTTAATAATACTACATTATAGTGTGATAATGTAGTATTAGTTACACAACAGTATTACTTACTGTAATGTTTTTTTAAAGATGAAATTCTCACTGCATAAGTAAATTATGAGCGAATCACGAGCGGAGGCTCCAGGCCGCATAAAGGATAAAAAAATATTGGGAAAAACTGTTGTGCGCAGGCGCGTACCTAGAGTATTTGGCACCTGGGGCGGATGCTGTACGTAGGACCCCCCACACACACACACTTTAAAACAGCATAGCTTCTATCGTTAGGCAAACATTGACAGGGGTACAGCATAACTGTTATCATTATTTACTAAGGCAGACATTGACGGTGGTACAACATAACACCTATCACTATATACTAAAGCAGACATTGACCGTGTTACAGCATAACTGCTATCATTATATACTGAGGCAAACATTGATGGTGGTACAGCATAACTGCTATCATTATATACTAAGGCAAACATTGACGGTGGTACAGCATAACTGCTATCACTATATACTGAGGAAAACATTGAGGGTGGTACAGCATAACTGCTATCATTATATACTGAGGCACTGTCAGTGGTACAGTGGAACATCTATCACTATATACTGAGGCACGCACTGACGGTGGTACAGCATAACACCTATCACTATATACAGAGGCACACATTGACCGTGGTACAACACAACACCTATCACTATACATTGAGCCAGACATTGACAATAATGCAGCATAACCCCAATCACTATATACTAAGCCAAACATTGATGTTGTGTAGGCCTACCACTTTAGTGTCTGGCCTAGTATATATATATATATATATATATATATATATATGCTACGAAATGAAAATTCTGGACCTGAAAATTTAGCATTCACGTGACTGAAACCGAAAATGACCCCCCACACACACCTTTAAAAACAAAAACAAAAAAAAACACTTTTATTAAAAGTAACACACCAAAATTAGACAAAAAAATCAACAACTATATATATATATATATATATATATATATAAATATATATAAATATATATATATATGATAAACAGCAATCACACTCCTATCATGTCCAGGTTCTAGCATGTACTGGTTGCTTGGGCATGATAGAAGTGGGATTGTTGTTAGCAATCAAATATATATTAATATTGTTATCAAATTTTTCTGTCCAATTTTGGTGTGTTACTTACTTTTAATAAAGGTGTGGTTAACACACCAAAATTGAACAAAAAAAAAATAATTGCTAACAGCAATCTCACTCCTATATCTAGTATATCAAGGGACAGGTAGTGGAGAGAAAAAGACAGAAAATTTCATGAAGTAGGAACACCACAAACCTGGAGCTCTCAGGGAAGATAATCATGAATATGCACGTTTCAATATTGTAAATAGGAACGTATTATATTGTTATTGTACTATTATTTGTATTGTTTTATATTTAGAACGTTTCAGTAAAAGTTTGTCTTGTTATATCATAGCCGCATTGTGGATTCTTTGATATCCTGTTGTTGTTTCCAAAATATTCTGTTGCATTCTGGAAGAAACGGAAGTTTTCAGTTCAAACCCTAATATTAGAAGAGATAGAACAGGCATTGTTTTACTTAATAAGCCAGTGGATGGGTTTATCGGTGCATATTTAATAAGTGTATCCATATACCCATTCACCTGGATAAGTGTAGTTATTGTAGCTGGAAAACACATTAGCCTTCAGGAGATATATGCGGATACATATTGTGATTTCATTGATATGTGTTTGGATGTATCTGTTGTTGGATCAATTGTAATCTTAAGCATATAGCACATTTGTAAGCCCTTGTTTTTTTGATGGTATGCAGTAGATAAAGCATTAATCCGTCTGATTTATCTTTTAATAACGTAATCCCCTAGTTCCCTCAAAAGAAAACGTACCCCTTTAGTCTTGGATGAGGAGGAGCTAGCAAACTATGCAGTCTTGATAAAATGTATTAGTCAGTTGGAATTGTTTGGAACTAATGAAATGAGTCTCTTGGATAAACGAGATGTGAGTTTATAGAGACTGTAACGTACATAGTAGTTTAGATCTTTGTTGATCTTAAGAGACTCAAAGGCCACATAAAGCAATGGGCAAAAATTTCCGGCAAAAAATTACTGCGAGGCATGTCCTCCACCGGACGAGAATCATAGAGCGTGGAAGATAAACAATATAAAAGAAAAAAGATAAGGTAAACCAAACCAGGGCAAAATATCAGCCCAATGCCGAAGCATCTAGTAGGGAGCCAGAGGACCAAATAAGTGGCCGTTAACCCATATCCTAGCCCATAAGGGATAGGTGGTGGGCTCTGTTGGGGGTGAGTGTGCAGTTACAGAATGAAAGTAAGTTATTAGTAAGAGATATGAACTGAACAGAGGCCGATGCAAGTCTCGCAGCCTTTCTACTAGGCACAATATTGTGCCTTCATAAAATATAAAACATTAGACATCACAGTGCGGAAAGAGTAAT
This sequence comes from Sceloporus occidentalis, assembly GCA_023333645.1. Lineage (NCBI taxonomy): Eukaryota > Metazoa > Chordata > Lepidosauria > Squamata > Phrynosomatidae > Sceloporus > Sceloporus occidentalis. Next base: position 6,056,716 of record JALMGF010000036.1, on the reverse strand, counting down.
TGGGTATCTGTGGCATGTGCAGATATCCAAAGCTCTTGATTTATAGACAGGTTTAGATCTGTTAACTCTTTGGCACAGCAGGACGTATATATATATATATATATATATATATACGGTATATTTCCTATAAAGTGTTAAGGAGTCAGCTGCTGGGGACGTAACTGAGCATTGTTTTACTGAAACTGAAATACACTTTACTGGTCACGTCAAGTATTTGTTAATTAGATTACTAGTGTGTGTGTGTGTATGTACATTGTATGTATGTGTGTGTAGATGTGTATACAGGTTCAGTTTTATCGCTAAACAAACAGACTTGCATTACGTTAGTAGAAGAATGTTTAACTGCAAGGAGGAAAACACATGAAGAATGGCGTCTTCTGACAATATTTTTAATGTGTTTCCCAGCAATCTGCAACCTTCGTTATCTTCTGAGTTCCTAGAAATTGGACAACATGACTTAAATCCAGTCTGGTTGGCTTCCTATTCTGATAAAGGATGTGGTTTTTTACTCCCACCTCCCCTGTTTATGGTGTCCTTTGCCAGAACCATTTGCATTGTTGTACAAATGATCACTGGTAGAGCATAGGGGTTTGAAGCTTGATTTAAAAAATACTTTTCATAATGTGAACTTGTAGTTTATCAGAAACAATAGTAAGGAGTAGGCAAGGGTTGTTATTATTTAATATCCTGCCAATATTTTGAACGAAAATACAGAGAATATAATGTTTTTAGCCTTCAACAACATTTTATTTGAATTTTGTTCTCAAGCTGGACCATACAGATTCTATCTAACTATATTTTCCTTGTTTGGTTCTTATGTATAAAGTTTTGTAGAAATATTTTCACGTTAAACACTTTTCCTTTTTACATTACATTATATTTATTTATATAGTGCCAGCATTTGCAAAACAGACAACATTAATTTCATTAGAGTGCATATAATGGCAGGAGTATTCCTTTAAGTCTTTCTCTCCCCCAGAGGTTACCACTCATCAAGGAGGTGCCAGATAGAGGTCCCAACTCTCCTGTAAATTCCCTGCCTCTCACTTTCTCCCTACCTAAGGTAAGGGGAGCATTAGATTTTTCATGACTTCCCGATGACATTACTTCCTAAATTAATAGCATCTGCTATTTTCTACTAGGACATCCATATATGTACCCTATTGTCAAAAGTACACACAGTGTTTCTTCATTTTGCTTGCACACCAGGCAGTTACTAATGTTTAGTTCCGCTTCTGTTCCTGGACATATAATATCGCTTATTGTAGTTGTACTCAGGCCAGGTCAGTGCTACTTCAATTCCTGTTTACATTATTAATACCTTACATAACATGGACAATAATTAGAAAACCTGTGAACTAAAAATGTAGAAATTGTCTTTGGTAGTTTGTGATTGCAGTGATCTAGTCCTCTGATACTGGACTCTGTCCATGACCCAGTCTGATGCATATCTGGTAATATGATAACAGAAAAAAAAATGAATCAATATGGTGACACTTGCACTAATGCTGTGTCCTACATGAATTGCCGCAGTACATGTTAAGCTGTGTATGTGTGTATTTGATTGTAAGCGGGGATGCTTTACTTCAAATTGCCACAAGATGTCACTTTCGAGGCAAAGTATGAGTAACTAATCCTCCGACTGAAAGAAAGTTAGTGCTTTACAGAATAAAAATCGTACTTTTATCAGAACTGTGAAGTGTTGGTATTCACTGTGTTTATACTGCATTACTAACCATGCACCATATCTTAACAGTATCATTCGATGTACTGATGCTCACCCAGTAGTTCTGTTTCAAAAGCTTTATATGAAGAATAACTACTGTAAGTCCTGTCCATTGCTGACTGTTTTACGGAGGCCTCCCTGTATAGCAAATGTCCTGGCAGTATCTTCCTCGGTGCACACATGGTTCTCTTTGTAAAGCGAAGGACTTGGATTTGCCCTTTCTGCGGCTTCTTGGTCAATGCTTGTTATCTTTGTCTACTAAAAGCTGATAATGGCCACTTATTGTCACAGGGCACATAATAGAAAATGTAATCCATATTTCACCAAGCATATCTAGACCAAGCATATCTATTTAGGAGTGATAGACCCCCTTTGTGACCTGAACCTCCATGTCCATTTTTCCTACATTCATATTCCTAGATAATAACTCTGAGTGTAACAAATAGCCAACCCCTCTGAAAATACACTCACATATAGATGAGCCTACAAATACCGACTCAAGTATGTAAAGTATTCCTTAAGACTTCCGTTAATCTTATTAACCTTTTTTTCCACGAAGATATAGGAATTGAAGGAACAACCCCACTGAACACAGAGAGAGCCCAAACGAAAAAAGACATAAACATACACAAGTCACATAAGATGCCTGTTTATAATACTTCTAAAGTTAGCCTCACTGTATATGGTGGCCAATAACTTAATATTTATATTGTTTCTGCTATGTTCCGGTTTCCATTTTCCTTTTTTTTCATTAGCCACATAGTAGCCACAATTCCAATCTCTTCCTGGAGAAAACCTATAAGATCAATGCAAGTCATAAGGAATACTTTACATACTTGAGCCTCTATTTGTAGGCTTATCTATATGATTGTATTTTCAGAGGTGCTTGATTACACTCAGAGTTACTTTCTACAGAGTCACACGTGTGATAATCTTATTTTTTTTCCTTTTTATATATACGGTGATGAGTCCTTATATACTACCTGTAATAATTGATTATTCACAAATGTATTATTTTTTACCCTAAATATATGAATCGGCGTTAAGAAATTTGCCTCTAATCCCACTCCCTACCGTAAGAAACCAGACCACACTAAAGCATAGGGCTAACAGTACACTTTAATAATATGAACTAATAATAGAGCAGCTCATACTTTATACAAATGCATGATATGTGGTCAGACTCATATTAATATGATGTAGCCCGATGCATTTATTATAGTGTCAGAGAACCGTAAGAACTATAGATGAAACTCACATCACACGGTATTAAATTAAAAAACCTGAAATAACAAACTCCCTCTTAATTCACATCCATAATAGAATGGTGCACTTCTTTGGTAATTTGAAATTTTGGGAGATGTAATCCATACACGAGGCACTTGAGGTTCTGCTTTGTCTTGTATTTTTAATTAGTTGTGGGTGATTTGCCTGGACAGACAGCCATATTTGCCATGTAGGGTAGTTTCCTGATTAAGACCCTACGCATATCTTGATAGTTTCTATAAAACTAATATTAAAGTATAAAATATGTATAGTATTTGTGTGTGTATACACATGTGCATGGAAGAAAGTTTCTAACTATTTGTATATTTTTTAACTATGGGGGGAATTAATAATACATTTATAACCATGGACATAGCTTGAGAAATAAAGAAAACGGTAAGAACCCACTCATATCTCTAATTGCACCTCTGGGGAATAAAATCTTCTCTTTTCTTATTTTTAAATGTTTGTTGGTTTAAGTTGCTCTCGGTACTGACTAATACATCAAAATATAGAGCTGTAATCCATAATTAAAGGCATTATATGTTATTTTTGGGCTGGCTGCTCTCTTTCCTCTGCAAACCATTACTTCCTTGCCAGATGCATAATACCACCCTATACATGGCCCCCATGTGTAAAATTTCAACAATTTGCTTTTAAGAGGTTGTGGAAAACAAGGTTTGGTCTGAGAAATAAAAAAAATGGAAAAGATCATTTCTTGTGGTAATGCAAGGGAGTGGAAGTGAAGCGTGTGATATATGTATGAAATAATGGGGTGGGATACAGTCGTTATTTCACAACCTGTGTTCTGTTTAAAATAATTAAACATGGTAATACACACAGGTTTAGTATTAGAATCTGCAGACGTAAGCCATTTACTGCTAAAGTGCAATCATGTGCAAGCATATCGTGTAGATTAGGACAGTTGGTATAAGATGGAGAAGCATGGTGTCTCAGCTCCTGTTGCATAAAATCATTTTAATGTTTACCATGAGGGCATAGGTAAATCAATGAGCACACAACACGTTTCACACCTGAAGGGTCTTTATTCATATGGGAGCATGCAGTGTTTAGAACTTGAGAATGCAGTTTGTAGGATTTTCAACCAGTAGTGTAACTACCAGGTCGCAACTACGATGAGGCCCACCTCTCAAGGGCTGGACCAGGCCTGTCCACGACGGACAGACTCTTTGTGAACAATCGCGGACCATCATGGCGAGGCAGGAACGCAGGAAGGGAATGAATGTATGTTAGAATGAAAATGTATGTATGTGTCAGACACTTGCTGGCGTCTGTATTAGCAGGGTAGAAGGAGCCCAGAATGCAGGACTACCGGAGGTAAGTAAAACAGTCCAGAGTAGTGGAGATAGGGCACGATAAAAATAAATCAGGTAGAGGCAGCACACAAAGTGTAGTCAGGTCACAGGCAGAGATCAAGTTCAGGCAGCAATCAATAGCGTAGTCAGGTCACAGGCAGAGATCAGGTTCAGGCAGCAATCAAATATAGCGTAGTCAGGTCACAGGCAGAGATCAGGTTCAGGCAGCAATCAAATATAGCGTAGTCGGGTCACAGGCAATGGTCAGGCAACAGATAGGGTCAAAGAAAAAATGTCGGTGCGCTAAGCTAGTCTCAGGCTCAAATAATACAAATGTATAATATGAGGCCTACCAAACAGTGTGAGCATGCTGCAAATACAGTGTGTTGGCTGTACAATGTATACAAAAAACTGAAGCGCAGACAGTATTTTGTTTTTTGTAAACAGATAGGGTCAAACAGGAGGCAAACAGGTTAAGGAGCACAGAACTGGGGACGCTGTGTAGGGTACAGAGCGTCTCAGAATATCTGAGCGCCGACATAAGGGAGCTTGGGAGTTTTATAGAGATCCCAGACGTGGCGTCTGACGTCTCCACCCTCCGTACCGCCCCCAACCCCCTCTTTCCTATGGGACGGCACCAGAGATGCCGCCCCTCCAGGGGAAGCCTCTGTCCCCACTGCTCCCCCTCCCTCCTGCATACAGTTAGCAGGAGGAGGAGAACTTCCTTCATGGGGACCCGGACCGCGTCGCCGACATGTTCCCCGGCTCCCCGCGTGGACGCGGGGAGTGAAGAACACGCTGCCCGCGCTGTTGACCGGGACCAGGAGCCTGCCGCAAGCAGATGCGGTCTGCCCCGGGAGGTACGTCCCGGACCTCGGACGGCGCGTATCGTACGCTGGACGGTACGTGCCTTACAGTATGTGTATAATTGATTGTTAGCATGGATGTGTGAGTGTTTGGGGGGTGGCAGATATGGGCTGTTTGGGCACAAAGATGGCACAGGGAGGCTGTTTGGGGACACTGATAAGTTGTTTTGTGGCAGACATGCTATTTGGGGAAAAGATGGCACTCACAACTGTTTGGGGCAAAGGTGACACTGTGGGACCTGCTGCTTGTGAAGTCAGTGGGCCCATGTTTTCAAATATGAGCTTAAATAATATCATCTACAATAAAAAATGCATTAATCAAAATTGGATTCCAAGGCAGCCAGTTATTCAGAGGGGAAATGGCAGGTACTACCATTCTCTCCCCCAACCTTTATGCTGGGGAGGGGCTATTCTGGTAACTAACAAAATTTACCTCAAAAGAGGTAAATGCTCCATGTAAAAAGTTTTTATGCACTGTTCTTTAATATATAGCTTATGGTTATTCTTTGTGAGCCTATTTATACATCATAATGGTTCGCAATGTTCACAATCATGTCCCACATTCCCCCGGGTGAACACTACAATATTTATCCAAAATGTAGTAGGGTAAGAGATGAAACACTACTCTGGAAAAAATATAATTATTTTAAAGCAAAGTGAATGCAATGGCTCCTCTTCATACAAAGTTCCAGATAGTATACATGAAAATCACAAAACATAAAGCAGTATCAGCATTTGCTTTATTTATTTTTTTATTGTAAATTTTGGTTCTTGATGGGGATGCTGGGGTTTCCTTACCAGATAATCACAGAAATGTTTATAGTTTATTTTAAACAGAATTTCTGCTGAGCACATTTTGTTTGTTAAAGGTTGAAAATGGAAACCCTGAATTCAGATTTACAGTAAAATAAAAAAGAACAATCTGTGAAATAAGTATTATTTAACATGGCTCTTATGTGGGAAAACCTGGCAGAAAAACCAATAATTTTTAGGCCACGGCTTCCCACATAAGAGCTGAATTTTAAATAAACTATGGTTGTGTCTCCATGTACACAATTTAAGAACTACTGTGGTTTATATGAAAAATAAAAATCTATTTAGTTGTGAGTTTAGACTGAGGTTTTTATTATGAGTCACTGAAAATTTGTTTAGGTTTGTCAAAAGTGACAGTGGCCAATATATAGTTGTAAAAATGGACATTTACGTGAGTAATGTCAGTTCCACAGATACACCCACAGATTAGCAACCTGTGGTGTACCATCTCCTGTATGCCTGGATTCCCATGATGCTTTACAGTAACAGAGGTGGGACATGCATTCTGGAAACAGAAAGAAAAAATTTGAAGGCAGATAACCACTTGGCCCATCTTGTTGCGCCATTTTTCCGATGTAATACTCAGGTCTTAATCAGTCCTTGATCTCATCTTTCCGGATAGCTTATGCATATCCTGTGCATGATTAAATTCCCTTACTGTATTAGCCTCTAACCTTCTGATGGGAGGCCATACTTCCTTGCATTACATCTAAACATGTAGACCCTCTAGATTTAGACTATGACCTATTGTGTCCTTTGCCCAGGTTAGAGGAGCAGTTCCTCCTACAGGAGACAACAGCCACTATGTTTGAAGCTGGCCTTTCACAGGTACAAAGTGAGAGAAGAAAAAACAAAGTATTATTTTATTCTATCAATGCTTTGCTGACAGCCAAGGTTTATGTGGTCAAGCTGGCAACTGGCAAAGCTTGAGCTCGGACTTTGAAGAGCTTCATCCCAAGCTTGGTTTGGGAATATCCCCATGAATGTTTGAATGCACACTCTCAAGGACCAACACACTAGAGAAGAAGGGGAGTTTGATCCAACCCACCTGTGGTTCTCTCTCCTCAACTTTTGTTGAGAAGGACTAGAACTCAACAGCTGTCTTTTCCTGCTGAATGCCTATACTGTGACTTGCTCAAGGAACAAAAATAGAGCCTTTAATCTGTTTAGACTCAACAATATGTGCGAAACTGTTTATATTCAGTTACAGTGTGGGACCTGTAGGTTTGCCCTCACCAATTAGAAATAAAGTGGACCACCATGAGAGTTCCAGTACACGGTACATATGGTTCCAGAGATTCCTTGTCCAATAAATGTTTGATGCCTCTTATAATGTGTTTTTACCAACTGCATCACAACACAGCACAATTAAACTACTTTTGAAACACACAACAAATAAGACATATGGCCGCCATATTGTTTATTTGTTGACTCGTGGAATTGAAGATTGAATTTGTTTTCAACTGTAAAGGATAATAATCATAAAAAGTAATATCTTAAGAAGTAAATGTTTAGCTATAATGCTACTGTTGTTTGGCGTTGTGTGATATTCATACAGAATGCCCAGCTTCCTCGTAACTGCGTGTTTTAGGATTTTACCAATGCTGTGAAACGTACGATACTAGTAAAATTCACCTTAATGTTACATCACACTAGCACAGCTCCAAAAAATGAATCTTTAATTTGCCCAAATGAATTACGTAATATATAACCCAAATAATAAGAATGAACACGGAAAAAACACTGCATATATGACTAAGGCTCACTGCATGGTAAAGCAACTTTATCTCAGCCTCCTGGTTCCAGTGAAATATTTCACTACACTATGCTGCTTCTTTGAACCGGATCTCTACAGCAGATAAACCTCAGATAAGCAAAAATCGAAAACGTCCTCAATAACCAATTTCCCACTTACTGACAGTTTTGAACTCAATCCTTTACAAAATCCGGGGTTCTGCAGTGTGTCAGTGTACGCTGTGGATAAGAAATGGATGTGGCTTCTAGGAATAGTCGCATATACTGTATATATAAAGTTAAACATTGACTTGGGTAGAAAGAGAAAACAAACAAAGCCTTGTGTGAAGTACATAAAGTGCTGGTAATCTGGGGCATCTGGGTAATACTATTTTGATGATATTATATCTATATATATATATATTTACAAGGTATAGAGGATTGTATTTTCCATAGCCTGGTATTGGGATCCTCTAGGAGTCTGCATGTTTAATCGTTAATGTGATCTTGATGACCCTTGTCTTTCCTTGCTAGGTTGTAGAACAACTCCTGTTTAAAGAACTTACCGATATACACTAACTTGTAACATGCAGACTGCACACACAGCTAGTTTATATCTTCAGTAAAGTGAACCAATCAATTGAGAATAAACATTACCTAACAAGGATAGGGTTAAAGAAGACCATGATGAGCTTCAGTCTTCAGTCGGTTGACCTTTGGCCCTAATTACAAACAGAACTGATGACTTTAATGTGGGGCAAGACCTGGCAACAGGAAGAAGGCTAGTAAAACACTATCAGGTGGACTGAAGCATCTATAGATGGTAATACCTAATGCCAGAATCACTGAAATAAACTGGGTAATAAAGTGGGTAACCCGCAGTGTTTCAGCAGAGGTGCTTTTGTTTAGCATAGATTGAATTTATTCCCACTAAAAGTCATTCAACCAAATGCCGAGTTACAGGTGTCACGGACGGCGGTAAGCACCTTTTTACTGAACAAATTGTTATAAGGATTATTGTCTTGCAGTGTTGAAAACTCAGCTCTGCTGAGGAAATTAGAAAATGTCGGAGGGCGATATCACAACCTTTGCTGCCTTGACTGAGAAGTTTGACATTCCCATTGGCAATTACAAGAAACCTAAGTTATTGTACTGCAGCAATGGAGGATACTTCTTGCGCATCCTTCCAGATGGTGTGGTGGATGGAACAAGAGACAGAGAAGACCTGCACAGTAAGCCGCTTGATTTTGATTTCTGTCACTGTGCATTTTAATTGCAAACTCAGCACTAATTATTACCTATTACGTGTTTCCTAGATATGCGGTTGCATGTATTATTAATTTTCCTTTGAAATGGGAAAACAAAATGTACAAGCTTTAAGTTTAGTTGCACAATATAACACATGGTAATGCTGGTTGACAACAATTTAGAAGAATCTGTAATTATGTATACGCAATTGCTCTGTGTATACTTTTTTGCTAAAGTAACTAAAGTTTATTCTTCTCCTTATGCAGTTAGGTTAAAGTTACATGCAGAAAACCCCGGTGAGGTATGCATTAAGAGCACTGAAACGGAGATTTATTTGGCCATGGACTCCAGTGGACTTCTGTATGGATCTGTGAGTAAAGAAAAGTAACTTGTCTAATCGAAAATGTCACAGAATCAATAAATGTGGGAAGCGATTGAAGACTTACAGGCAGAATTTCTCAATATGAAACCAGAACTTTAATCATTGCCCGAGACAAGTGTACTTTACTGGAATTGTGTCTATTAATAATGCTCATCTAATTGTGAGGTTTTATGGAGTTTAATGTATAAGCACCCCTATAACAGGCACGTCATCTTGAGTATTGTGATTTAAACTGGGCAGTGCTTAAAGCAAAGGTCCAATCATACCAGACTTGCTGCGCTACCATTGGCTGTTGTGTTGCTAAGCATTTCAGGTCTCATGGTGAGATGTGTTTTTGCTTGCAGGGAAGTCATTGATGGAGCTGAGAGACCTGTTGGAGAGGGCTGGGGAACTCACTAAAGATAGCAGGGAGGTCTAGTAGATAGAACCAGGAGACCCATCTGGAAGGTGGGGACGAGATGGGGGATGGGCAAGAGACAAATTACCGTCAATTATAAGACGACCCTGATTATAAGACGACCCCCCAAAATCTGAATATTAACTTAGGAAAAAAAGAAAAAGCCTGAATATAAGACGATCCTAAAGGAAAAAAGTTTTACCAGTAAATGTTAATTCATGTAAACTATTTTTTTAAAGAAAAGCTATGATTGAGAAAAATATTTTTTTTGTTTTTATTTCCTTGTATTTTCCAACCTGTCCCCCAGTTACGCACATCTGCCCCCTGGCTTGCCACACCAATATGGCACTGTGGCCCGAGATATGCCTTTTAACCCTCTATATGCCACTGTGTCCCATGGTATGCCTTTTGACCCCCTATGTGCCACTCTGCCTCAAGAAATGCCTTATACCCCTATATCCCATTCTGGCATTTAGGGGGTTAAAATGCATATTATGGGGCAGAGTGGCATATAGGGAGGTATAAGGCATTCCAGGAGGCAGAGTGGCATTAAGGGAGTTAAAAGGCATTGTATAGAGCACTCTGCCTCCAGAAATGCCTTATACCCCTATATGCCACTCTGGCATTTAGGGGGTTAAAAGGCATATTATGGGGCAGAGTGGCATATAGGGGGGTATAAGGCATTTCAGGAGGCAGAGTGCTCTATTAAATGCCCCCTTAACGCCACTCTGCCTCCTGAAATGCCTTATACCTCCCTAAATGCCACTCTGCCCCATAATATGCCTTTTAACCCCCTAAGTGCCATATAGAGGTATAAGGCATTCCATAAATGCCCTATGCCCCCATTTAACACGCACACACGCACACACACACACACACTTACCGGTGCTTCCAATTTCCTGCTGTATTGCCGGGGCAGCGGGTTGACGTCTCGTTCCGCTGCAGCCGGAAGGAGGTGGAGTTGGCAGCGGGGGTTTGTCTGCGTCCGTCGCGGATACCTTTCCCGGCTGTCAGAGATCAGAGTTCCCCGCACCGGTGCGGGGAACTCTGATCTCTGACAGTCGGGGAAGGTATCCGCGACGGACGCAGACAACCCCCGTTGCTAGGCACACCTCCTTCCGGCTGCAGCGGACGTTGTCTACGCGGATCGCGTAGACGTCAACCCGTTGCCCCGGCAATACAGCAGGAAAGTGTGTGGGGGGAGACAGGAGGATCCAGGTCCCCTGCAGCGGTTCGGGGGATCTGGATCTTAGTCTCATAATCAGACCTCTATTTGAGGTCTGATTAGAAGACGACCCCGATTAGAAGACCAGGGGTATTTTTCAGAGCATTTGCTCTGAAAAAAACCTCGTCTTATAATCGAGCAAATACGGTAGTTTTGTCATCACTATATAGAGGGTCCCATGGTATATGAGACAGAGCTGATATATTAAGCACTATATGACCAACAATTTGTGGACACCTCACCATCACACCTGAATAAGCTTGTTGAACATCCCATTACAAATTCAAGGACATTAATATGAAGTGTGCCCCCCCCCCCCATCTTGCTGCTGTAACAGCCTCTGCTCTTCTGGGAAGGCTTTTCCAAACTCATCAGACTATGTCTTTATGGACCCTGCTTTGTACACAGGGGCACTGTCATACTAGAACAGGAAAAGGCCTTCCCCATACTGATGCTACACAGCTGGAAGTATACATTTGTCTAAAATGTCATTGTTTGCTATAGCATTAGCATTACCCTTCATTGGAAGTAAGGGCCCTAGCCCAAACCCTGAAAACAGCCCCAAGGCCATTATCCCTCCCTCAGCAAACTTCACAGTAGGCCCTATGCATTCCAATAGAATTCTCCTGGCATCCACCAAACCCAGATTTCTCAAGCAGACTTCCAGATGGCGAATCATGATTCATTACTGATCCAGAGTCCAGTGCCAGTGTGCTTTACACCATTTCAGCTGATGCTTGGCATTGTGCATAGTGATCTTTAGCTTGTTTGCAGCTGCTTGTACATGGAAACCCATTTCATGAGCACAGTGCTCAAGCTGATGTTGCTTTCAGGGGCAGTTTGGAATGCTGTAGTGAGTGATGCTACAGAAGAAAAGTGACTTTTTATGTGCTATGTGCCTCAGAACTAAGTGGCCCAGTGGCTGAGCTGGTGGCATAGATGCTTCCACTTCACAATAATAGCATTTACAGGGAACCGGGGCAGAACTAGCACATTTTACAAACTATTTTGTGGCAAAGGTAACATCCTATGACAGTGCCATGTTTAAAGTCACTGAGCTCTTCATATTGGTTGGTCATAAAGTATACATGATATATATATATATATAGTCTCCCAGTCCCTGCTGACATCAATACACTAGTCATGCCAATCTATGTTTACTTGTAGAGATTTTCAGGACATACAAAATATACGCAAGGCCAATATGATTCTTAGAAGAAATCTGCTGTTTGCTGGAGTGGCTCTATTAACAGCAATGCACCTCCCTAATGTGAAAGAAAATGCAAAAAAAGCACATTTTATATAAATACCAGACAGACCCACAGCAGGAAGCCCAGAGTAACATTGGTTTTAAGTGCTGACCAACACCAACTATTTTCCTAGCCAGAGTCTAACTGTAGTTCAGCACTCTGCTCCAACTTTGCTAAATATAACACCAGAGATTTGTTTTCCCACAAGCAGTAAACTATGAGTCGCCTTAATGCTTTTTTTCTTTCTACTTCTCCAAAAAGCTGTCTCTGAATGAGGAATGCCTGTTCTTGGAGACTTTAGAGGAGAATCACTATAACACGTATAAGTCGAAGAAGTATGCAGAGCTTAACTGGTTTGTTGGCATTAAGAAGAACGGGACAAGCAAACGTGGCTCACGGACTCACTATGGCCAAAAAGCCATACTCTTCCTACCTTTACCAGTGTCAAGCGACTAAGAGATTTCAACCAAATTACCACGCAGTTTATGATTTTGTGTAATACTGTTGCATGTGCCATTGCTGTAAATAATTATATTACATTTAAAGACCAATGCTCTGATCAGTGAATGGCAAAAAATTGCAGTCTGGCAGAACGGCATTTCTGACCACTTGGGAGTATTCCTGTTCACAATGAATATAAAGCTGTTTAGTCATATGTGCTTATCTACTCGGTGAACTAGAAACAGAAAGGACTACATACATATTTTAAAATATGTTTTAACTCTGTCTTAATTTATGATTTTCAGCAATAACTGTTTTAAGGGGTTTCAAAGGCGATAAAAACCTGAAAGCTGATCAACTAGTTGGCGATGCCTTCCTCTCTATCAGAGATCAAAGGTTGGCATTTCAAGAGTCTTTACTTAGGTTCATAGAACCTGCATTTGATCACTAGAAGATATGGGTTTATTATGTCATTCATTCACATAAACATGCACATCATATGACCTTACATTTCGATTTTACAACTCTTAACCTAAGCCATGTTTAATTACAAATAATTTTAACAGGGGTTATGCATAAGAAGTGATTCTGGTCCAAAGTTTGAAAAGTACTCTTATCATTAAATGTAATAGTCCATTCAGCAGGAGAACTTCATTTTTCCAAACTTTGCACCAAGCACACCTTTTATACGTCACCCCAAATAACTTTTCCAATTTTCAAGAAATGAGTGGACCAATGATTAAGCTCCTGGTCGCTCGCTTACTAACTGCATGACATGTCTACTCCATCTCACTATGTTACCAGCTCTTGGAGTGGGATTGGATGTCAACAGTCATAATGCCGTGAAACATTCCCACCCACCATGTTTTTATGTATGCCGCTGGATCAACAGTATAACTATGAAGGTAATTTTAACACATCTGTATTTAAAATGTATCTAATAAAGTATTTTGCACTCAAGACAGACGTAGGATGTGGCATTGATGAATGACATCATATATCAGCACTTCACTTAGTGATCCAAACATCATCAGAGAGAAAAGTAAGCAGTAGACATGTGTTGAGCCGGGGTCCACCTACCCATGTGTAAGGGTGGTCTTAACTGCTGGAATGAGAAGGTGCACTCTATTAAGTCATAAATCTAAATCTAATATATACCTATGCATGCATTCCAATGGATATATGCATCATCGTAAATCCAGATAAGTGGGAGATGTACCGCTGTTGCTTTTATGAAACTATACACTAAAGCTTATTAAAAGAAGAATGAGAATTAATTAGAATACACCTTAAGGGAGACATACTTGATTGCTCCGTGCTTATTAATGACCTCATAATGATACAATCTAAAAACAACCCTTTTGTCCATGTATAAGTAGTAAACTTAACCAAAGACATTCCATGTTGGTCTAAATGCAGCTGTCTGGCACTGTAGATATTTCAATAATGTGCTTGGAATATGTTTTCTGTACTTTCATTGAAACTTGTTGTATGTCCATTTTGACTGTGATGTGTGAGTTCTCAAACTACTGTAGAATAATCAATGCAAACCCTAAAAAAAATTATAGTTTGTATAACATATATTATTAGAATATGTAATTAATGAGGACAATATAGTAATGTTATTCATATAGAACTACCATCTATTTAAAAAAAAATGTTTTTAGTTAAATTCCTTGAAACCTGACTATGACTTAAAAATAAAATACGTTCTGCAAAATGGACTTCAATATGGTGCATGGAAAAGGGGATTATGAGAAAGATGTTTGTGCTGTTTAAAAAAATATATTCCAGCGATAAATATTTAGATAAATGGGACATAATCTTGTTGTTGCTGCTTAAACTTATACCAGACCATCTGTATTATTTCTCTATGTTTTTATTGTTTGTTTCTATTTATTTAATGGGACTGCATTAAAATGTTTATTTATTAAAAACAAATTGCTAAATAGAGAACCATATAATTAAAATGACTATACAATTCAGACAATTGTGTTTTTTATTTTTTTATTATAAATTAGTTATTCCAGTATGGTATGGTTTGTGACCGCAGGTAAAGACCGGCTCTACAAAAGTGCTAGTTAGACATCTCAAACACAAGCGTGCTTCGGATGTCTTTTGCTACAGGATCAATGCTGGTGGACTTCAAAATGATACTGTATATTTAGACATTATATGAGTTACGGGGTAGGCAGATACATTCTTGCAAAGTAAATGCCCCCTTAACAACAATGACTTCCACAAGCCTTGTCACAGATGCCGGTGTATGGGTACAAACACTTTGCCTATGCCTAGTTCCATCTTGGTGTACATTAGGATGTAAATCAATGTCTCACAATTTAATTTAAGGTATCATTTGGTTCAGAGCTGGTCCCAACTTATAATACCTTCTTCATAGTATTGATAATAATAATAATAATGTCCCAATAAAAAAGCTGAAGGAAACACACAAAGGAAACTGTAGGACTGGGTCACTATTATGATTAGATTCTAGAATTACAGCCAGGCCAACAATAACCTGCCCTTAGCACTGAGAGAGTTACTAGTATCTGCAATTCATTCACTGGTATTAAATAACATTTACTATTTTCATTGGGTTTTTTTCTGCAACCTGTAAAAAAAAAACTCACTCTGGAAAAACTAATAACTGGACTTTGGCTCTTTATTGTGGAAATGGGATTTCTCATTTTTATCACCATCAACCTAAAGTAGAGAGGAGGTGGTTGCAAGTCTGGAACAGATTTTGTGCTGCCAGATATTTTGTTACATGTCGGGTGGTTGGAAATTGGAGTGTAGCTGCCAACTAAAGCAATGGGGGTGAGCTTTTTAAATCAATTTAAGTGGGAGCTGGACATATTTTTGGACAGAAGGAGAGAAGTAAGGGGCACAGTGACTATTTTAAAGAGTAGTTAAAGAGTAAGGATATTGGTCATATCCTGAAATATAGCGTGTTCTATATTTGTAGCCGTACCAAGTAAAACTATTATAATCTACACCAGAAAGTGACACTTACAAGACATTAAAGTGATAATGTGCTAAACATGCCAGAAAAATTAGTCATTTACTGAATTAGGCTTTTTTTTTACAATGATCTGCTGTCAGGAAATGTCCTTGTCGTGCTTTACTTTCTTCCAGATAATATGAACCCTAGAATATACGCTGGGTAGTGAGCACTTTCCATGATTGCCATGGCATACTCATTCAGATGCCATAATTCAGCTAGCAACTTCCATAAAGATATTCCATACCATTTCACTTTTCCTATTCTTTGTGTGGTAATGCTGATGTCAGGTTCAAAGAATGGGGCTATGTGACACACTTCCAGAAGAACGCGAAGACCTGTCTTTGTAGAAGGAATGGCTTACAGGCGAGATTTGGCTCATATTGTGCTGAACTTTGGCTTGCACACGTCTTCTGATTTTTAGCAGGGCTACTCCTGGTTGGTAGCACAGTTCCCAGGATAAGCGGGAATGTGTTGCAGGCAAATATCATTTTTGTCTATCTGTACCACCCATGTTTGGAAGGATGGTTATGTAATTATAATTGAGATTAGGAGGCCATGTGGGCATTGCTTAAATGGGACAATATCAGTCATTAACCTGACAGCTTATATGATGGGACACTTTTTGCATGCAGAATAGATTGGCAAGGTACATGTCCATGAG
Source organism: Sceloporus occidentalis (assembly GCA_023333645.1). Lineage (NCBI taxonomy): Eukaryota > Metazoa > Chordata > Lepidosauria > Squamata > Phrynosomatidae > Sceloporus > Sceloporus occidentalis. The sequence goes on along the minus strand of JALMGF010000036.1, from coordinate 6,040,387 downwards.
CAGTATGCATTTTAAACCACCTGTGCAGGGTAAGACAGCTGCCTTGGGGTACATGAAACAGGGGGCACATGTGTAGAAGTCAGTCTGAAACCTGTTAGGAGCACGATGCAAGCCTCCACAATGCATGGGGGACATGCCCAAGAAATCTATGCCTACATGAATGCATAAAACATGAATGGCGTATGCCCTCTGTAGTGCTAGGGCACTATTTAGTCGAGAACCAGCATCGCACCTGTGCAATGCAAGTACTTCCAATGTTTCGAAATTATGAAGAACCAGATGACAATGTTCAGGTCCCAAATCGGGACAAGTCCCACCAAATGTGCTTCTTGAGACATTCCTACATGTAAACCAACCCATACAAACACATACATACATACATTTTTACATACTGGGACTGTCAATGACAATAAGGGACTCATAGTATAGCTGATTCATAGTCTACTAATTTAATGATGTATGAGCAGGCCCAACAGCACTCCATATTCACCCGATCCACCGCTCCAGTAGCAGATCAGGTGCTGCAGTGTTTTGCCACCCGCTGTATACAACCGGCCACACACCAGAATATAAAAAGTTAACTCAGTGGCCACAGTTACCTTATTTGAGGGGCGTTGGCCTTAAAGTACCAAGGCTTGCCTAGTCATCCTCAGGGTGGCCATTTATCTGAGCATCCCAACGGATGTTTTCTCACTTATATATCACAGCTAAAATCACTACTTCAATATAGGAGACGTCAAACATTCTTTGCCTCAGAAGATTTTACCTATGGGCTAGCATTATATACATTTGGTTTCTGACAAATCCCTGCAATAGAATAGAAACGTAGGAGTCTCGGTGTCAATTAGTTTAGAAAGTCTGGAAATGTTCTAATCTAGTTGACACTGAGACGCTTTTATGACTCCGAGTCATAAATGAATCAGTGCCATTTAAAATGGAAAGTAGATGGAAACAATACAGGGTCACAGTCTATTCAGTGTCACCCTTTTGATGCATCTTTAAGCATGTTTTAGTAAGCAAGTATCTTTTAATAAGTGATAAATACTGTAAAGATTTTTTGGTGTTTTATGAAATTTTTATAATGAGATATTGAAGAGAAAGTATGGCTTGTGAGTGTCACCCAGCCTTTTGTTCTATTTTACCCCATAAATGATTTTAGGTAAAATGTTCCAAATAGGTGCTAAACAAAGCATTAATGCAATTACATACATATGTACTGGGTGTACCCCATGAACAGTCCCTTGATTCCTTTGCCCATAAATCTGTTTTGGATTGCAGAAAATGGATTCAGTTACACTGAAACAGAAAATAATCAGGCCTGGTATTGCTATTGGTGCATATTTGGCATTAAGTGTCTGCCACAAAGCCTGATGCTGTCGGTCCCTGTTCTCACCTGGAGCAGAGACCACTGCCAGCACCTTCGGTGACATAGGGGGGAGAGCGCTACCCTTTTCTTTGCGCATTTAAAGTCTCTGTTAGATGGATGATGGATACATTTTCAGTATAGTACTCCTCTGTTATACATGGCTTGTGTGTCATTTCTGAGTTTGTGCTGGGGATGTGAAGGCCTAAACGAACGGAATCCATATGATCCAACAGATTAAGAGACTTAATAACTCTGAACAGCATTTTGGGACAGATTTAGTCTTGGCTTATAACCGGTATAAAATCATTGAGTGGGTACATAATACTACTTAGCACCTAGTAAAACCTAAGAACAAAATTTATAGCCACTTCAAAATAGACGCCAATGACAGTTTGTGAAAAGTCGGCAAAAGCTCTGAAGGCAGAATGGAAGTGTGTTTGCTCTTAAAGTTCTTGCTGGGACAAGGATGCTTAAATAAATATGTTGGTCGTGAACAAAATGCACAGGCGATTTAGGATATGTCTCTTTCTAAATACAACCAATAACATCTATATCCTGTGCATTGATATGTACAGTGACCTGGTAATTGGCTGTGATGTGACATCATTGTAAAGTGGCCTATTCAGTGACAGCCATGAGCCAATCAGAATAAAGCACTATATTTTGAGTTGTCGACACAGCTTTGAAGAGATCAGGGGCAGGATGAATGACATCATTTTTCCTCCTAGAAAAAAGTAATGTTTTGTTTGGGAATACAAAACAGACCTGGAAATGTGGAATTTAATAAAACATAAAATAAAGGTGGCTTTTTATTATACTATTAGTTTCCTTAAAATTAAGTATATAATATACCGGTATAATATGATATTTAATATAACATTTTAGGTATTCATTTACGTCACAGTCATTTTTTTAGATCAAGTTGTTTCCCAGCAATGTAAAACGATAAATTATTGCTAACATTTGATGGCACTGAATGTAGGTCTGCTTCAAGTTGCCTGAAAAACAACATGGCTGCCCCTGAATTTGTTTTAATGGATATGGTCTGAAGATGGCAAATACTAAGTTTTACTAAGTTAATGATCCTCTCATAGGCCTAACAGAAACATACAAGTGTACATTTCAGACTGGGTGTACATCTCGCCCAATCCATAAAAGAACAGTTGAAGGTTTTTGTATGGTTCGTGTAATTTGCTAGCCTATTCTTCCTCAGCAGCTGTGAGTTCTGAATATACCAGGTGCCCCATATTATATTGAGTAGAAAATATGTCAACAGCAAGACAAAGTCTGTTGTGTTTTCTAATGAGATAGTGAAGTGTTTCCCCTCCACAATCTACTTCAGTTTTAAAATAGCCAAAAGGGATAAGTCTTCCTTCCAGAAATTAGGCGTTTCCTTTCACCGATGGAGTTCCTGTCATTACTTTCATGCTTTTAAAGGCGCACTTTGTTCCTGGATGAACATGAATATGGTACATTCTGTAACCCGGGGACCATCTGTTCCAAAACTAGCAGTGCGGGTTTCGGAATCCTCCAAGGCTGATTTACTGGTAAATTGAAACAATGTAGAAATCTGGAATATGCCTTCAGCATCCAACAAAAAAGCTGGTGGAGAACATTTCAGAATCCAGTATTATAATGGCCCATGGGAGGTACTTATAACTGAAATCTGATGGTGAGAATAAAAAGTTGCTTAACAAGGTTTGAGATTTGCAGCTAATTTTTTTAAATGAAAAAATTAACAACTCCCTGTATTGGGTATCACAGAAACGAAAAAATCTCAAAAGAAGGTCACGTTAGGCTACAGTTGCCAGATAAATCCCACAACGTGTTAGTCTAACAGTTATTATTAGACAGCAGTTATAAACACAGCAAGCTTCTTCAGAAATTTACGGAAAACTTAATATTTCTGTAAAATAGCATGGTGTTGAAAATAACAGATATGGCATTGTCATATGATTTAAAGCACCATGATACAACATCATACCCTGGATGCGCAACAAAGCACTGAGAGAGGTCTGCTCCACCGGTACCCCATCACATAGTAGTAGTTAATTGATCCATTCTGGATTCCCATGTGACCGCATGCCGTACACTGTTGCCTGAGTGACTCTGCATGTGGACATCCCCCGAGGTTCTCAAACTGCCACCCACTATCTCATTCTCCAGTTCTGCTTTCAGTCCCCTCTCCTTATGCTCATCTAATCTCCTCCTCTACATCCATCTACCCTTTAACAAATACAAGGTGATGTTCTCCTTGGAGAGCTAAAACAAAACAGTAGCTGGTAAACACATAGACAACACATAACACATAACACATATTAAACATCCGTTTCTGTGTTATCAAGGAACACAAACAAAACCTTAAAAAATATATATTTAAAATACATGAATTCATAAGCAATTTGCAAATTAAAGTGGAAACACATTCTGAAGAATTAAAAGCACTTCTATAGGGAAATGGGCCCGCCAAGAATGTTTTCTGAAGCGACTGATCCCTTCTTGGCCACAGTGAGCCAAGATTTACTGAATGTAAGTTTATATCTGGTTATTCCTTCTGCGGAAGTTTAAAGGGCTGAGCGGCAGAAAGCTAATTCCAAATAAACGAATGGGATGCTTGCTGTATACATTTAACGTGATGTGTTATATTTCTGGAGGGTCCGATGCATTCCAGGCCTTCCATCTGTTGCAGCCTCTGTACTATGTCATATTTTAGCTCCAACAGGAAGGAAGGAATAATCCAGAGCAGCATATTGTATGTCACTGACTGTTTTCAGTTACCATTTGGCAGAATGGATCCACAACTGCTGAGTACTGAAAAAAACTGCCAACAATCTGCTTCCTAGCTTTTGTTTGTTTGCTTTACCGGGAAGTTCTGCATTAAATGGGGTTTCTTCTTCACCACTATCAGTCTGATGCAATAAGCAACTAGCTGATTTTTTAATTAACTCTTTGCATGCCCACTTGCTATGATTGCCTAAATGGTTATGAATAGGATTCCAAAATGTTACCGTGTACATCCCATGTTGTTTATATGTGTTACAATTTGTCTAAGAGTCTACATATCCGACTCGCCCAAAACAAGGCATCCCTGTGGTGTATAGTGTGTGTAAGTGCGCCTACTTTACTTCCTACTTTACATTGAAATTTCGGCCCATAATAGTATTGACCATGAAATTTAACCAGCACTGCTAAGTGGTGCTAAAAGGTGCATTCACCAATACGAGCCCTTAAACACTTCATCAGGTTTTGTTCAATGGATAGCAGTGACGGTATTGATTTTTCCATAGTAAATGAATGGTAGACATTTCTAAAAAGCCTCTTTGAATGGTAACTTTCACAGCTCACCTCGCGTTTCTCACACATAGCTAATCCCACTTCCCCTGAAGCAAGGTTACTTGTCGGAAATATCAAGTATGGTCTTTTAAACAAAACGTTCCTTTTTGCACAGGCTAATAGTGTAAGAATTGCAGTGCTGTTTACGAGCGAATGAATTCTACAAATGAAGACACCATTCTTGCCTTCAGATTTTATTTATTCATTTTAATTAGAGAACAATGACTGGGACAATTTTACACTCAATTTTAAGCACAAAAGAACAGCAAGCTCCTCTAAAGTTTATTACCGGGGTTTGTAAAATGCTTTGTCTGAAGAACTAGGGGATTTCAGTAAATGTATTTAACCGTGTATTAGAAAATGACACACACACATTTTAAACATGTACTGTGCATTTGGTAAGTAATATCATGAATGTTTTTGGAGATTTACAATTATGTTTAAACAGTTTTAGGGTGTATAATAAATTCTGGTGTGGGTAGGTTTCAGTTTACATACAACTGTGTATTATATTCTATATTATATTGTTTATTTGCCAGTAAATATACTGTTTTATTTATATAGAATCATATCTCAGATAGGGAAAGTCAAGCAGTTCTGGGTTATAACTTAAATACCACCCTGCCAAAAGAACGTTTTCAGTCCTTCCATGTAGATAATTTTAACTATCCATTTTAACATGACTACTCACCTACTCATGATGCTCCGAAAATCTTCTCTCTTCTCCAGCAGTCTGTAGTCATCGAGACTACTGAGGGCACAAATGGCACCCAACATTCCATACAGAAACCATAAGTAGTGTCTAACATCTACAAAGGCTGTCACTGCTCATTTTGTCCTGAGTTTGGCTTAGAGCTGTGACACTAGAGTGCTTTTAAGAAGAAATGTCAGCCTATGCGCACAGAGGGAATCAGGAAGTAGGGACACCTATAGAAAACTTTGGGTGTTCCCCTTCAACTGTCCCTAGGAAAGGTAAGGCTGGCACCTTCACATACCATGCCATAAGTGGTTTACACTAAATGAACCAAAGTAGGTGGACACCTGACCATCACACCTATATGATAAACATCCCTTTCCAAAGCCATGGGCATTAATATGGAATTGTGTCCAACCTTTGCAGCTATTAAGACTCTCCAGTCTCAACTCTTCTGGAAAGGCTTTTCACAAGAGTTTGAACCTTTGGGAATTTGTGCCCATTCAGCCAAAAGAGCATTTGTGAGGTCTGGCACTGATGTTGGACAAAGTTTTCCAATTCATCCCAAATGTGTTCAGTAAAGTCAAGGTTTGGGCTCTGTGCAGACCGCTCGAGTTTGTCCACAATAAACCGATCAAATCATGTGTTTATGGACTTTGCTTTGTGCGCTGTGTCACAGACATGCTAAAACAGGTGCCACAAAGTTGGAAGCATACAATTGTCTAAAATGTCTTTGTATGCTGTAGCATTAGCATTACCCTTCATTGGAACTAAGGGGCTGCGTTACCAAAACCTTACAAATAGCCCCAGACCATTATCCCTCCTTCACCAAACTTTACAGTATGCACAATTAATTCTGATTTGTGGGGTGCCAAAACTAGACTCGCCCCATCAGACTTCCAGAAAGCGAAGTGTGATTCATCACTCCAGAGAACACCTTTCTACTGCTCCAGTGATTATATGCTTTACACCACTCCAGCCAATGCTTGGCATTGTGCATAGCTTGGCTTTTGTGCAACTACTCGGACATGAAGCTCCCGATGTCCGACAGTGCAACACATTTTCACAAATTCACTTTGTACTTGAGCTGTTGTTACTTCTAGAGACTCCCACTTTGCAATAATAGCACATAAAGTGGACCAGGGCAGATCTAGCAGGGCATACATTTCACAATGGTGGCCTCTGTTGCCACGTTCAAAGTTACTGAACTCTTCAGTATGACCCAGTCTACTCCCAATATTTGTCTATGGAGATGGCTGCCTATGTGTTTGATTTTATACACCTGTTGGCAATGGATGTGGCTGAAACACCTAAACTCAATAATTAGGAGGGTTGCCCACATACTTTTGGTCATATGGTGTATGTAAACATGATCTTAAGAACTTTTTTGAGGCAGTAACTATTATCTCATTTTTAATAGTATTGGTACTAGTATTGTTCTTGAGTTATATGAGAGGATTGGTACCCACTGGTCTCTAAATTCCCTTCGTAAAATCCAAATACAGAAAAGAAGGTTCTTTGACATAATCAGTAAGCACCAGTAAGGTCACAAAGCCTATTTCTTGTGTAAAAGCTAGTGCAAAGTTCAAAAGTGCTTCTAGCCATCCATAGGAGCATTGCTATCCCCAGTGTGAGCGGTCAGAAACTGGGTGAAGGGTGCTCCCTTGCTTGGAGATTGAGGACAACCACCTGTAGCATCTGAAAAGCAGGGTTTCACCCAGAGACTAGGGGTGAAACCAGGTAATTTTCCAACTCTGCAACACACTCACAGGATTCGTTAAGGTTGTCACAAGGCACTCTCTACCAATGTCTATTTGCCTCCCTTTCATTGCAATAGTGAGACCTTCTGTGTTGTTCCTATGATAAACTGGCAACATTTTAAAATGAAATCCAGAAACATTTTTAACAGTTTATTTATACAATTTAAAAAACATTATAAGAAATGCCAAATATACACTGTATTTGGTGGAACTAAAAAGAAATACATAATAAAAAAATAAATAAATAAAAACAATTTGTTTGAGATTTATAATGTTTTATTATATTCCATATCATTTTAATGAAATAATTTGACAAATATATTTAGTTTACGTTTTAAGCAAAAAAACATACTTTTGAGATATAGGATTTCCCTTTAGGCTAGTAAAATAATTGGCAGAAGTAAGCTAAAGTACGCTAAGGGGGCTAAAATGATTTAATCTAATTAGGAAATATACTAAAAGCACAGACCCTTTTTAGTTTGACACTTCCTATGTACAGGAACATATAAAATTAATATAGCTCAAGTATTAAGCCCAGGGTTTGGGTTCAATTATTGTACAATACAATACCGAAATCGAAAAATATGCTTTAAAAACAATTTATTTGCATAATAAATCTAACATTTATGATAAGGTTAGGTGAAAGGGATAAAAAGAAATGCAATTGGTTTTCATGGCACAAAAATATAGCACCAGTTGGAGTAGTAACGTTATAGAGGAGCAAAAGCAACCCAACATGGGTTTTGGCCTGTTACACTATTAAAACACTATAATCTGTTGTTAATGATCCGGTAAGTTATAAAAGGTTTAGGACTTTGGGAATTGTTGTTCACAATGGACAGGGATTTTAAATAAACTATGCGACACTAATAGTAGGTATAGCTGGTAGGGATGTGATGTGTGAAGGATGTGGTTTGGAAGTCAAGCTATTAGAAGACTGGTGATATAAAATATGAGGGAAAGTGAGAGAGGGAGAGAGATAGGGAGAAAAGAGCAAAATCAGGCACATAGTTTAGTAATTTCAATAATACTAATAAGCATAAAATGAAGTGCTTGTAGTGAAACAAGACCATCCTTGCCATACAACGGTCATAAGGGCCATATGCGTTCAGATTTCTTTTCTGTGTACCAGGAAGTCTGGATTTGTTTGGAAGGTCAAAGGGTTACATTTCACGCCACAATTGAAATTCGATCATTTTTTTTGCAAGAAAAGTCAGAACGTTTTACAGATGATCTTCATAATGAAAAAGAAATATTAATCGACTCAAATATTTATTAGACTTATATGTGTTTTAGCAATCATCGTATCCACGTATTATTCCGCTGAGGGAAACTGAAGCTAAATTACAAGTGGATTGTTTACAGTGGGAATTAACACAGGTGCGGGAACGCTACAGCTTTTGGTGTCGGTTTGGACGTTAGGAAAAGTCTGTTCTCCGTCTGTGCTATTACGTTTGACCCTTACATCGGCACAGCTGCAGCACAGGTGCAAGCTATTTGGTAACAACACGCTCATTCCTGGCAGTGTACAGATGTTGTACGTGTTATGGTTTACTGACAAAAGACACTTCTCTTGTTGAATATTTGTGAAAGACATTTTGTTTTTGCTTTTTTATTTAGTGTTACAAGAAGGAACCTCGCACATTAGTAACACCCGGGGATATGCCTATTTGTTTTCAAAACAAGCTCGTTCAAGAACCATTGATATATAAGAAGCAATAGAAAGACTCAGTAGACAACAGGGTGGCCACAACAGCATGGACACCCTGGGCCCCTCTACACTTTATATATATATAAACTCGCAGGAGAGGATTGATAATTCCATTACAAATCATGCATGGTGTAGGACAGTACTTTATATGTGCTTGTCAGCAACATGTGAAATCTATAGGTGTTCTTGAAACAACAGCCAATATGGTGAGCCTAGTAGAGAAATGGTTAACCTAGCCATCCAGGTATATCAACAACCCAGGATTAAGGGATCGCCACATTGTGCTCCAGTAAAGAAATTCATAACACCAGGCTAAATGAACTAAATGTTGCATTTTTTTAAAAAATTTAAGAAAAAGAATATACCTCTTCCTCTGTGGTCTAACGATTCTTGCCACTGATTGACTGCTTGAAGCAATGAATCAGTGGCAGGAAAGCGCCCCCATTGAAATATATGCGATTGCTTGACGCACATGTGAACAACGATTGCTGAGCCAGTGCATGTTCAACACATCTCCGGCACAGAAAGTACCCCTCCGTGCATTTGCAAGAGGGACACCACATACATTTATAGGGACCTCTCAGATGTTGCATGCATTAAAGTGCATACAATAGCTGGACTGTGCCTTTAAATTCCTCTTCTCAGAACCTCCATAGTTATTTCTCACCAATAAGTTATCTGCCACCTTTAATTAAGTTAATGTTTGTTGTTGATTGCAGCCTCTGTAATAATGGGCGTAGCATTAAAAAAATCTGGGGGATAGCAGTTTTACTGGTAGGGTATACCTGACCATTTCACCAACAGGGATTTTTATGACATTGCATTATAAATACATAGACATTAATATGTAGTTGGCCCCCCTTTTCCACTCTTCTGGGAACGATTTCCACAAGATTTTGAAGAGTTTCTGTGGGGTATTTTTGCAACCATTCCTTTATGGACCTTGTTTTGTACACTGGGGCACAGTCATGATGGAATAGAAAAGGACCGTCCCCAAAACTGTTCCCGCAAAGTTAGAAGCATAGTGTTGTCCAAAATGTCTTGGTATATCCCCTTCAGCTCATAAAACGTTCTACTGGATGAATGGGAGAAAATTTCCACAGAAACAGAAAAATCTTACAACCACAGATGGACCCCGCTGGACACGACCACAGAGACTACTATGATGTATTGAACACTTGAATAACATACACACACACACACACACAATAATACACCCCAAAACATTCCCACCCTAATATACCTAGACACATGACCACCATAACACACCTTGAAACATACTAACATACCCATAAAAACAGATGTGCACAATAACATACCCACAAACATATGCTATCATACCCAGACACACATTCAAACACATCCTTCACTTACACTGCCTACCCCTAGATTTAACACGTGGCGCTTTGTATTAGTGATGTCCTAGACCAAGTAGCAATATTCTCTTGTGTCCAAATGCTACATACAGTGACACACACACTAATTTTAACCAGAAATAGGCCTGGATTTAACCCTAGGTGCCCCTGAGTGCCTGCTCATACACACATATGCACTGCTCTTACGCATGCCTGCCCACAAAAACACATATCTACGCTGCAATTGCCTGCACATACACACTTGCCAGTACTCACACATATGCACTACCCTTATACACGCCTGCCCAAACATACATAAACTGCTCACACACACATGCCTCCCCATAAATATACACTGCCCTTGCACATACTTACACAGACGTATACACTATAAGACAAATACACTCCTTATATACACACATATACACTGCCCATACAGACATACACATATACACTGCCCATACACATGTATGCACATACACTGCCCTTATATGCGCGTGCCCATATACACACATATACACACCTGCCCTATACATACACACATATATGCCTGCCCAAGTGCCCATACACATTCATAAACATTGCCCATGTACATGCCTCACCATATATATATGCACACACACACATATCTAACATCAGACCCCCCCTTCGTTTTCCACATCAGACCCCCCCTTCGTTCTCCACATCAGACCCCCCCTTCGTTTTGCACATCAGATCCCCCCTTCGTTTTGCACATCAGACCCCCCTCGTTTTGCACATCAGACCCCCCCTCGTTTTGCACATCACACCCCCCTCATTTTGCACATCACCCCCCCCCTCATTTTGCACATCAGACCCCCCCCTTCGTTTTGCACATCAGACCCCCCCCTTCGTTTTGCACATCAGACCCCCCCCCCTTCGTTTTGCACATCAGACACCCTCCCTTCGTTCTTCACATCTCTTACCTTTCTCTTCTTCCTTTCTGCTTTCTCTTCCTCGTTTCCTTCTGGTTTGCCGCTCTAGTGCAGTGCAGCTGCGCACAGCTGTTTATGCTGAGCGCCGGGGCTGGGATATAAACGTCATATACAGTAGCGTTCCTAGCGGGGGGCACCGCACCGGATGCCGCTCATCAGGGGGGTGCCAACTTGCCGGCACCTGGCACCCCTCCAGAGACAGACAATAATGTCTGCCGCTGGAGGAGTAGGCTCGCAAGGGAGCGGTACCCTTGAACCCGGCTTAAAATCACTCAAGGGAGCCAGAGGTCTGTTAAAGACCTCCGATACCGCTACCTTGAGATCTGCACGGCAACAGCTGCCGTGTGCCGGGGTTTGTTGTCAGATCCCGGCGCACAACACTGAAGCCGCGCCCACCGCTGTCCGTGTCCTCTGAACCGGAAGAAGACAGAAGAACTGAAGAAAAGGAGCGAAGAGGAGGAAAAGAAGGTGTAAGGGGAAAAGAGGAAAGGTAGGAAAGCATTCAGTGAGAGTAACAGTGACAGCGGAGGTATTTGTGGATTGGTATATGTGTGGATTGGTATGTGTGGATTGGTATGTGTGGATTTTTATGTGTGGATTGGTAAGTGTGGATGGGTAACTGTGGATTGGTATGTGTGGATTAGTATATGCGGATTGGTATGTGTGGATTGGTATGTGTGGATTGGTATATGTGTGGATTAGTATATGTGTGGATTGGCATATGTGTGGATTGGTATGTGTGGATTGGTATATGTTTGGATTGGTATGTGTGGATTGGTAAATGCGGATTGGTAAATGCGGATCGGTATGTGTGGATCGGTAAATGTGGATTGGTATGTGTGGATTGGTATGTGTGTGAGAGTGATGGGTGTTATGCTGTACCATTTCCAATGTATTTTTCATTATATAATTATGCTCTAAAGTACATCATAACTCCCATCACTCTATACTGTTCCATACAGTGGCAGAGCTGGGAGACAGAGGCCTTGCACCCCCACCGCAGGACTCCTGAAAGGTAAGTGAACTTCAAAGAGGGAGAGGATAGATAGTTAGGAGGGGGTAGATAGGGAGAAGGGAGTGAGACGGGGATAGGGGGTAGATAGGGAGAAGGGAGTGAGAAGGGGTAGATAGGGCAGAAGGGAGTGAGAAAGGATAGATAGGGCAATCATACTCCTATCATGACAAGTCTGCGAGTACATCCTGGAATCTGGGAATGCCTGGGCATGATAGGAATGTGATTGCTGTTAACAATCATATATATATATATATATATATATATATATTAATATTGTTATTTAATTGTTTTGTCCTATTTTGGTGTGTTACTTACTTTAAATAAAAGTGTTAGATTTTTTTTTTATGGTGTGGGGGGGGTCATATTCGGTTTCGGCCAGGTAAATGCTGCGTTTTCGGTTTCAGTCCAGAATTCGGACTGAATTTTCGGTGCATCCCTCCTACTAATGAAGTGGTAGGCCTACACCACATCAATGTTTGGCTTAGTATATAGTGATAGGAGCTATGCTGCACTATTGTCAATGTCTGGCTCAGTGTATAGTGATAGGGATTACACTGTACCACCGTCAATGTGTGCCTCAGTATATAGTGATAGGTGTTATGCTGTACCACCGTCAATGTCTGCCTCAGTATATAGTGATAGGTGTTATGCTGTACCACCGTCAATGTCTGCCTCAGTATATAATGATAACAGTAATGCTGTACCACCTTCAGTGTCTGAGCCGGTATATAACGGTAGAAGCTATGCAGTTTTAAAGTGTGTGTGTGTGTGTGGGGGGGGTGCCACATACATTATCCGCCCCAGGTGCCAAATACTCTAGGTACGCCCCTGGTCATATCCCATCGCCCGGCGCTCAGTGACAGAGAGCACACTGGTAAGTGTTACCTTAATGTTGGACTGGTTAGGGAAATCCATGATCTCCCCAACCGGTCCTTCACGCTGCAGCTGCTGATCGGGCAGCTGTGCACCGAGGGCACTCGCCTCACTTACAGCCCTGGGGGGGAGTTCTCTATTATCGGTCCCCCCCGCATGATTTCCTGGGGGGGATCCATTCCCCCCGTCCCCCCCCGGTTCCTACGCCCGTGTCTGTAATGGTGGGTTGAGGAGAGAGGAGATTATAGTAAAAATATAATGTAGAAGTGATATGCAGTGCTATTTTGATTTCATTTCCAAAGGGGTTTTATTGCTAGACGAACAATAACCTATAATGTAACCAGATGATCTGTATATAAGTGTCTGAACTAAATTATATATTTATGTATATACACCAATCAGCCATAACATTATGACCACCTGCCTAATATTGTGTAGGCCCTCCTTTTGCCAACAAATACTTGTTAACTGGGATATGCACTGATTCAGCATGGAACCTTTTAACTCCAGAGGAGATTCCATGTACTAGTGCAAATTCAGCAAATACCGAAGTACAGAATGCAAAGCCTATAAAGGGAAATATTGTTTAAAATGTTGCTGATGGTCTCGTCTTTTTCAAATGTTTCTGTAGCCACTTTTCTGATATGATAGCTACCGTGTGTAGAATGAGATATGAAATATTACATTCCAAAAACTACAAAAAAATTTATCAAAGTATCTGAAAAACATACCTGGGAACATTCTAAATGGGTTAAGTCAGGAGACAAAAATGAATTAAAAACACAGAATGGCCTGAATAGCCTTTTTCCTTTGAAGAACTAGCTTTAAATATCAGTACTAAAAATTACAGTCAATTGGATCATCTGATTTTAAAAGTAGATTTTAAAGAATTAAAACTACAAAATTGTAAAGTTGAAGATTTCTAAAAAGGGCAACACATATATGACTCTGCTCTGTTCCATGACATCAGACCTCTCTGAGACCAGGCCTAACTCCAAGAGTAGTCGATGAACCCTCTCTCATAAATGTTCATTAACGGCAACAAGTTTTGCTGCAAACACTTTCAATATAACTAAGGTTTAATGAAAAAACACATTGTCCATTTCAAAGTTTATTTTGGTGTTATACTGTTTTTGTCCAGTAGTCATCAGCTTGAAATTAAGTTAGTGAAGAGACCCAAAAATATACAATCTAAACAAAATAGCATTTTAGTTGATGCTTTGAATTTTTTGGTATACTATGTGTCTGTACAGTCTGTGGCCACAAGAGGGCGCTGTGGACACAGCATTGTAACATTTCTAGAAGACAACTCAACAAATGGTAGTTCCAAGGTCACAAGTGGCAGACAGAAGGGACAGTCTGTCATCAGCACATTTTCCACACAGGAATCTGGGTGATTGAGGTCTAGTTGAGGAAAGTGGGATAATGACCATGCTAAAATTGGCCATGTGTATTTTTTTTTCTTTCACTATCCTCCCATGCTAACCACTAATACATACATAGGATGCAGCAAGTGGGGGTGTTTAAAAAAATAATAGTAACTGATAATAGGGTTGTAAAACAGAACGCATTCACATACTAAATACATACAGGTCCTGTGATTTATGAGATCACAGACAGCACGTTAAATATAGAGAAGGCACCCTCTATCCCAGGGATTTAACCTGCATTAGTTTCTATAAATATCAACTATAAATATTTAACAATCAAACACTACAATAAAACAATAAATACAAAAACCCTCATTCACAGGCATTATCACTCGCTGAGCTCCCTTACATACATATGGCATTTATAATTGCGTGGAAAACTTTTTTATGGATTTTTTTGTGGACTTCTGCTAAAAATAATAATATAATTTATATAGTAATAAATAATGGTGTTAGCAAAAGTAAAATTTCTTCTGTGTATATTGTAACTATATAAAATACAACTATATATATATGTTGATCAATGCACTCTTAGTTCCCAGGTGCTGGTGTTTAACGGAACGATTGCGATGACACCCCCTTCACGCACATGCCTTCCCAGCTGGGAAAGGTTTTCCAGCTGAGATCTCCAGCCCAGGAAGCTCTTCCTGACAGGAAATAATGTTAAGTAGATGGGCTAATTGGAACGATTCCCATATCTCTTAAGTGTAAATGCAGACACACTGCAAGCATTTATTCAGCAAATGAAATTAGTCACAGGCCAGTGGCTTGACAGAGGAGATACACAGTTGGATGTAAAAGAAAAATAGGGTCCGGACATGTTTGATTAGATGTCACTATGTACTAAACAGGCAGCATGGAAAAGCACCAGACACTCTCCCCCTAAGAGATGGACAGAACCCTGATATGGGTGTTCCGAGGTATCATGTATATTATTCTGGTTATTATTCATATAATTATTATCTTTTATTTTTATAGCGCCAACACTTAACACAGCGCTTCTTACTATACATATATTTAAGGGGTATGACAAGACTAGAATGGACAGACTAAGACAAACCGATGCATTTGGTGGCGAGAGGTCTACTCGCAAGTTTACAATTTAGATCAATAACATCAAGCCTAAATGAAATCCTGGATAAAGTGACTCAGCCCAATACATATCTGTCAGACAGCATGCTCAATGTGTACTATCCAGTCAAAACATATATACAGAAAGAAAATAAATAGTAATTTATAAAAATGAGAACAGGATGGATCCAGTTAGCATGTAAATGCTGCTTTAAACTCTTGTTATGCCCCCAGTGGCTATGTGTAGAATTGCAAGGAGAACAAAAAAAAGATGCAGGTAGCAACCCCAAATGCAGTAATGGATTATGTAGAAATTATTACATCAAGGTACTACAGGTAATCCAATTCAAATCTTATTTGGTTAAAACTGATATTGTTTTACAAATTGGTATCTGTCACACAATTGTTTTTTGTTTAATTGGTAATTTTTTTGTTAAATGTCATATTTTGTAGATTACAAAATAGTTTCCTATGCCAAAATGTATTGTACAAACACAATCAGATTTTCCATATATAGGCACTTTAATATGTTTTGTAAAGCACCCAATAAATATATGTTGTGCCAGAAGATGTTTTTAAACCTTCATATTTTTTTTCTAATTCTAAATGTATTATGTGAACTACAGAAAGTGATCGCTAATTTACTGCTTAAAGTGATATAATTTATTATTGTTCTATCGCAATATAAAATCAGTATAATTCTAAATTATTCTGTATTGTTACATTGATCTAGAACAGGGCCCTATGATTACTTTTTTTACATTTTCAACTAAGATCTGACAATCTTCCAGTTAAACTTCCAGGCTGAGTAATTTAGGTCAAGTGCAAGCAACACATTTTTAGCAAAAAAACGGTGTGTCAAGGCAAACTTTTTTTACACTTGATATATTGACCACAACGCATGTAGAAAAAGAAAAGAACCACAGTTTCATTATGAAATTATACAATCTGGCACAAAAAGTTATATTTTTTGGCAATAGGTGCCCTCATGATTTCCTGCATAGGCAAAGAAGAAGCTTCTGTGGTGTTAAAAAGCTTCTAAAACATGTATGTGATCTACAGTTTTTTTATGTTTTAGCTGATCTGCAGTAACATTAACGATGAACATAATGAAGATCAAAGCCTTTCAGTAAGGTAACATCATGTTGGTGTGCCAGTTCTTTTTATGACTACAATCATATATGTTATGCTAGGGTAGTACCTGGTAATTGGACCTCAAACTGTAGTCCAAAAGGGTATAGTGAACTTTAACACACATAATTCTGTACATGCTACAACGTAAGAAATAGGAATGTAAAATACAATCGCAAACATCAGTATATATATATATATATATATATATATATATATATATATATATATATATCATATATCTCCATGACTCATCCTGCAATGCAGTATGCAACTGAGATGACTTATAGCAATATAGCTAGAACAATGTATATATAATTCATTAAATTAGTACAAGTAATTTCAATAGATATGGAAAGTTGGAAACTAGGAGATGCTATTTTTAACATTTGCTACATGTTACCCTAGGAATAGCAAATGAAGTGGAAATTAATTGCAACCCTGAAATGCCCTATATTACATGTATCTAGTGTATATAGCGACAATAGATTCTGTAGCATTGTAACAATAGGGTAAAGTAAAATTATTTAGCAATAATATTAAAATTAACAATATCTATGGAATTGATACCTATATTTGATTTGTAGAAAGTTGTAAAAGTTTAGAAAAGTAATATTTATTTTCAATCATTCAGTTACTTTTAAGGACACTAAACAAAGATAAACTAGGATTTTATTGATGCATTCTAAAAATATTGATAAGGACAGCAGGACATGCATTGTCCAGGAAATTATCTCACCATTCTCTCAGTGGTATATTAACCTTTGGAGCCGCTATGGGCCCAAACAAGGGCAGCACCCCAACTCACATCCGCCTCTGTGGTTGGATCTTCCGTTCCTTAAAAAGTGATATGTGCCCTTAAGAAATGGAGCGCCAAGAAATGAAGTTGTGTACTGACTTGCCATATCTTATCTCTTAGCGTAGGTAGGTCAGTTCGGGAGATCAAGGATCTCCCTTGTAACTGGTTCATTGTTCGGCAGGACAATGGGGGCAATCTGCCAACCCCTGTTTTATACCAGGAGGACTGCCACCCCAAGCCTGTCACTGCATTCTCTGATGTTCTCTGCTGAATATTTGTTTGTGGCACCATGTGAGGGAACCAATCTTGCATTATAGAAAGGGGTGGGCATGTGCAATTTTCAATCACATAATTTGGGATTATAGGATAAATTATACCCAAAGCTGGCAGTAAGCATGTCCTGCACTCTTGTAGATGGTTCTCATCACACATTTGTGGGTACATGTTGGATCTTCTGACTGCACAGTAGGTTTGTGCATTCGGATTCGAGGTATTGCAAATTTACAGAATTTTAGTAAATTTGTTGATTTGTACAAAGCCATAAAAATGAGGCCAGAACCCCCACCATGGATGAGATGAAAACACAGCATGATTTTTGTCCAAATTACGTGGGTCCACATTCACTTACACACTCTCTCACACGCTTATTCTCTTTCTCTTTTGCTCTCTAAATGTTTTCCACTTCCGCATCTTTTTCATCTTCTATCTCCTCTCTTCTTCCTTCGCTCTGCTATCTTTAATCTTCTATCTTCGCCTGCACCTCCACAAACATAACCCAGTGAGAACTTCCGCCAAAATACTCCAATAAGGTTGGAGTATTCACCTTAGGGCAATATGGCGGCGCTTCTGGTGACGTCCTCTCCCCGATCCTCCAAAACTACACGCATATAACATGGGCAGACTCTGAAGCCACAGCAACAGCCAAGTATTGGGTAGAGGCTTGTGTAACATATCATATCCACAAATGTCCCTGAATGGGTCACTGGAATGCTGGTATGCATGGATTACAACTCTCAGCATTCCAGAACACCAGAGGTTCACAGGCACTGCATTATTATTTATATTTTATTTTAAAATTCGTTTATCAACAAAAAAAATCAGACCTGCACTGCTGGCATTGAAATACATCTTACTGCGAACCGAAATAAACTGAAGTAAACTTTGTGTGTGTGTTTGTGTATACTGGCACGTAATATCTGTTATGACAATGTGAAACAATTTAAAGGTTTGGGGTTTTGTATCCTTTTACACTAAATGCTGTCCTTGGCCAGACATATATTAAATCCCTTTAGTAAACCAGACATGCTGGGATCCACGTGGCTGAAAGTTTGCAAAAAAAAAAAAAAAAGTTTGTCGAAATCTTGAATTCCTATCAAGTGTAATTTTGTGTGCAGTGCCGGAGAGGAAAAATTCCTATTAGCTTTTGGCTCTAACATCAAGCAGTTTACTATTACACATTAAATGTTCTGTAATAAGATATATAGAGATACTTCCTGTGGTACCTCTGTGAAACTCAACCCAAGCTAATGCTCTACTCATTGTTTACTTTGGGTTTTGAACAAAATACAATTCCAAATGGAAGCTTAGGATAGATAAACAATTATGGAAACATTAAATAGGTACTAAGTAGTAATGATGCAGAGATCGTTGGTGAAAATTCATGATACTGTTTTAAGTATCATGAAATGTAACAACGGTTACAACCGCGCAGGGTAAAAAGTGTGCAGATAATTCACACGTTTCTTTATACTGCATAAAAAGAGGATGTACAGAATGTTCCTTAAATATGCTCACATCAGATGCTTCGTAAATTGGCAGCAAAGTGGGACATTTTAAGGAGGAAGTTTGGTCTGAATATATTTTGGGATGGTTACTAAATTGGTAAAAAGGCTGACCACCTGGTACTCCTGCGTCGTGGCTCTTATAAGGGGTGAGGTAAATCCTTAATAGACCTGAAATCAGTAAAAAGTGTGAAGACCTAGCTCTGTAGATTCTGACTGAAATCCATATAGTTCTTAGGTGTGTTCTAATGGACCATCACCGCAACATTTCTCAACATTCCTTATATGAGACAGGAAGTGTCATGGCTCTTATAAGGGGCATGGCTAGCCTTTCCTAAGCGTGAGGTAGATCCTAAATAGACCTGAAATCGGTAAAAAGTGTGAATATCTAGCTCTGTAGATTCTGGCTGAAATCCATATAGTTCTAAGGTGTGTTCTAATGGACCATCGCCGCAACATTTCTCAAGCATGGCCAAAAGCCAGGTCACATGCAGCCACCAACCAGAGGAGACCAATTCTGGTATGCACAGGTGTGCATCATTTGAGAACTACTGTGCTTTGGGTGTTATGTACAAAACCTTACTGGACCAGAATGTGCCCTGAATGATCCAGATATTGGTATGTCTTCAGAAGAGTTCTTTGCAAACTCATGACCCAGTTCCTCTTATTCCAGATACTGTTCTGCCTCTAGTTTATAACTAGATCCATGCCTTAAATCCTACAATAGAATATCTAAGCAGAGAATATTTTTTAGCTAAATTGGAATACTTAAATTGTTAATTTTCTGTTAACTTATTACTAAATTGGAATTCTGTCCTCAGCAGTGTATACAGTGTGCACATTTTACCGATGATCTACATGTAAAATAAATAATGATATAGTTTATAGTAGTGAGTTGTTGTATAAAATACAATGGAAAAAAATTGTGTAAGAAATTTGGTAACGTGGTAAATGACACATTGTAGTTATAAAAAAGCTACATTCAGGACGTTGTGCACAGGTATGATTTTTTGCCATTTTCCCAGAAGAAACTCCAGATTAAATCAAAATTTCAGATTAAAATACATATTTTTAGCTATACTTTTGTGACTAGATTGTCTTTCTAGGGCCTAGGTGACCTTGAGACTGTCCTCATCATTCCGTGCCGGTAGTATGTGTGTCAGGCAGAGAGCATTAGCGTGGAGACCTCAGTGTGCAGCTCCATTTGGGTATTGATTATTCAGTGTTTTATTAGGACAGCATCCTGCCATCTGCATCAGCTCTGAAAGCCTCATTTCCTGGTGGCGTGACCATGTTGTCAATCAACCTATCAAGGCTTACGTGTTCCTAAAGCACATTTGAAGATAAGATTTGGGCTAAACATGTTAAAATCTACGCTTGTTTAACTTGTTCAAAAGTGTTGTTTTAAAATGTATCTATGGTCTTATTTAAAGTGGTAAAAATTTAGATTTCACACTTTGTCCCTTTCATATCCCATTTCTACCAATTAAGAATTAACAAAATAAAATGAAAAGAAAAGAAAATGCAAATGTTAGAATAGGATTATCTGTTTACTTTTGCCTCTTTTAATACGTAGGGATGATATGTTATATTACCACTTGGTATTTGGGGGCTATGATAAGGGGGAGTTTCTGGGATAAAATGTAGGTATCATACACGCATAAAAAAATTGATTACTCTTAGAGACCGGAAGTTATATAAAGCTTCTCAACACATGCTCAACATTTCAGTTGTCCAAGTTGGGACCCCTGAACTGAGGTGTGTCAAGAGGCTGGGAGATACAAAGCTGGCACTAGAAGTTGGATCTCCTCAACTGGACCATGATCCCCACAGCATGCAAAAGAGGGGCAGCGGAGCAACTACCCAGGATAGCAGGACACTGCCTGAAAATCAGGACTGTCTCATGAAAACCAGGACTCTAGGGAGGTAAATCTTAAGAAGAATCTCCAAATGTACTTGCATAACCAATGCATTTTCTCTGCTAGACAAATAGGTTTCTCTTAGTACTCCCAAGTCCTCATCTTCAGCTCGAGGAAATGGGCATCCATTCTAAAATAAAAATAATGGTTAAAAAAAGACATAACTGTACCACATAAAAAAGACAAATTTTCATTCTGTGCCCCGTGGCAAAGGATTCTGAAATGGCTGCAGGCATGCTAAGGAGCCTGCACATATTCACACCACTAGCCCCAAGCGGTGCAAAGCAAGCAGTTATTTACAGTTTTCTCTTTTCAAGAAGATCAGTGCATTCCTCTATATCTACAATTTCCTTCTTCCAGTCAAGTCATGCCACCCTATTTTTTATGGTACATACCCACTTTGCAGCATGCACTTGGTCCAGGGGAGGGTTGGCCCAGGTAAAAGCAATGCTTACATGTATTTACTAATACACCATTACAACCTCCTGCTAACACAAGCACTTACACAATTATGCTAACACATACTCCCTCTCACACACACATACACATCTATCCTCACACACTGACACATACACGTTCAAGCCAACACACACTTACAAATACACATTCATGCTCGCACACACACTTACACATCCGTGTTCGCACACACTTACACACATATATTCATGCTAACACACACATACACATTCATGCTCACACACACCCTTACACATTTATGCTAACACACACTTAAACATTCACTCTCACTTGGACATACACATATTCATAAATACATACTTCCCTTACCATCTCACTCATTCCCTCCCTTAACCTATTTTACCCCTGAGCCAGCCCCCCCCCCCAATTGGCTGTATCAGTTATGTCACTGACATTAAATTGAAAGGTGCTCTCAATAATATCTTAAATGGTTTCAAATATTAACCGAACAAACATTTAAGGGGTTATTCTTATGTTGTTAGGAACCTAGTCCTCTTTACATAGTTAGACTTTTGCAAGAGGTTAGCTTACACTTGCATCACACACACCTCATAGGGTTAAGTGGGTTACACTAATAAAATCCACGCACACCTGCCTTCTAATAAAACCACTTGGATTGCTAAACCACAGATTCCTAGGCACCAAACTGTGAAGTATTCCAACCTCATATGGAACTCCTATTTCCTCCCTGTGTTTATTGAAGCTCAGGAAGAGGGGCATAAAATGGAACACAAACAGTTGCCCTGTAGGGGCCCAAACGAACAAATTGCACTTAACGCAGGATAAACAAACATTTCAAGGCTTTTGTTTGAGCAAAGAATGTAAACCCAGCCTTAATGAGGCTCACATGTCACAGCCATCAGAACTTAAAGTTCAGCGCAGTCCACAGCTCTCTTTGAGAAGCAATGTAGTTGGTGCTGTGGCAAAAAATTACAATCTATATACCCAACAGATAGCAACCTTTTGTGCTCTCCTATGATGGGACGGATCACTGAACTATGATAATAAAAACAAGAGATTTACCGTATGTTACTACCCGCTTTGTAAATACTTGTACTCTGACGTGATTTAGTAAAATCGATGAAATGCTTGTTAGACTTTTTCAATATCCCAAAAGCTTCATGTTTCTTCTCACATAAATTAGGACAGGTCTGAAAGAGTGATGTGCCATCTGTGCTTATCAGAACTCCTTAGGTAAAATGTCATCTCCAGGTTGAATAACGTGAAACAAGTGAACACTCTCCTGAGTGCTCACTCATTACCAGAATTATTAAAACTGTACTTCAGCAGTAGTTAAGGACATTATCCTTCTCCAACCTAAATTCTCTGACTCTATAAGGGTTAGTTTGTATGAAAAGGTTTCTAAAAATGTGTTTTGACAGTGACCAGTGAAGCAACGTTTGGGATTGGTTTCTATAGTGACAAGACTATTTTGCCCTGGTATCGGTTTTTATACATAACACATATATATGTAGTTTTCATGTCTCATCTAAATAAGAGGATTCATAAAAATAATATTAATAATAATAATAATATTTTTCTGTCTCTACTGATAGCAGGGAGCGTACTGGGAACAGGACTCCTGTTCTAGTCAATGGTTGCATAGGTTCCATTGAAATCAATAAGAGTAGCAGCCACAAATCTCTCATATGCTATCTGAAAAATATATCCTGCTAAATTACCAGTGTCTCACTGCTGCTTCAATGATTTCTATGAGAGTTCCACCACATGCAAGACATTTATATGGGCTGACCTAAAAAACGTCATATTGCAATATGCATGCGGTAAAATGCAGTGGAGTCCATGCAAAATTAGTATTCAAAAAAATATTAATATTAAAAAAAAATAAAAAAAAATTAGTATTTAAAAAATATTAATATAGAAAAAATAATTGGGTGGATAGACTGTTATTTCAAGTAACAATTATCAGCTTCAACATATATGTTCTCCATCCCTTTAGATGCCACAAAACCATGGTCTCCATCTTCTAGAATTGTACAGTATAAATATTATTTAAAAAAATCATTTCATACCTATTGCTAGACTTTATCATCTACATGCGGGATCTAGACTTGCATGCGGGATCTAGATCCTTTTTCAAGGATATATGCAACCTTATAGCAACCTCACAGACCTTAATGTGAGTGTCCCTTCTGTGACCTCTCATGGTAGTGGTAAAATGGCAGTCAACCTTCTGGCCTGTGTAATGTAAATAGAAAAGTTCTATGGAAATAAAAGTTAGACCTCAAACGCAAACAAACAAAGAAAAAAGACAAAGAATAGCTTCTAGAGGAAGTGCTATGAGTAGGTGTGGTTGCACAGCAGGCAGAAATGACCCTATTTTCCTTTAACGACACATGGAATAGACCTAGACATTCAGAGCTGTGCTGGGGTCATGACTAGGCCTGTATAGTGCAGGATGGGTTTATAGCACTGTCCATAAAGTTAGTGAACCGGGCGGTTATGACCTTCCTTTGACTTTATAGGCCATATACACACTTGTTAAAAGTTTGTCTGTGTAGCTCTCTATATACTGCTGTCTTATAGCCATTTGGCAAATCCCTTTATAACTACAGATGAGATTTGGCCATAAGTTACTCAAGCACTGCTACTGTGGAAATGTTTAAAGGGACTATTTTTTACAGTTCACAAAAGGAAAATGTGTATTAAAGTACTCATAATATGCGTTCTTTAAAAAACCAAACAAAAAGACTTACTGGCAGAAGCTGCTGCTCTGGAGCTGCAGTTATCTGCCTTCTCTGTAATTTGACAATTCTCTTGTTGAAGCAGCCAATCAGTGGCAGAAAAGCACTCTACACATGTGCACGAGCCACTGACATTCACTGCAACAGCACTGAAGCTTTGTTTGGCCGAACACCTCTTCTGCATGGAAAATAGTCGGGGTGGACAAAGTGGCAAATGCATATGATGGCTGGAGTGAACTTAGCTAGCACAAGTTTTGCAGTAGGTCTCTTATTGCGAATATCCTATGAAATAGAACTACACCATGTCAGATATTCTGTTTGTTTCTATATTAACAATACATTTCATATTCTTATCACACATGTGTAAGGACTTTGTCAGAGTAAAGGAACAGAAAAGTAGTATCATCTTTTGGAGAAAGCAGATGTTCCACCAGTGATTATGGTGAATTGATCATGAGAAATTGTATTGCATTTATTTACTAAAGGTCAGTAGCCTTCATTTAATGACATAGAAGAACCACAAAACATTGCTGAACTTCTTGTTTGGTAAAGATTATGACACAGCCCATGTGTATAACTTGGTGATCGGAGTGGCGTTCACTTGATAGAGGAAGTCTTATCATTCAATAGTGGATGTAAACGGTACAACTCTCACATAATTGGTACAAGTGGCAGAGACACCCAGTAGAGAACGGGAGGGTTTAATAGTTTCTCAGTGATTCTTTACTCTGGCTGCACAGCGGAACTTTTTTGCTTACTTCGTGGCTAGATACCATTTAGATTTACATTTACTGAGCGAGGACGTTTGCGATTCTGCACTTATGAGATCTAAGAAGAATAAAACAGCTGTATGTAGGTGGAACGCTCATCCAGTTCCAACCCTATGTTCTGAACAATGATTTCATGAAGTGATTTTGTGTGGGGAGTATGGCCATGTGGCAGAGGGCCAGTTAAGGTTTCTATTGGTCAGGAGACCTGCATCTGATGCCTTGGATAGCTCATTAGCTTTTAGGATGTCTAAAATCCCTCAACTTCCTTGTTTTGTCTCAGTTTACCCAGCAGTACCAGGCTAATAGATATACCATCTTCCTTTCTCCCATTGGAGTCTGTTCTACAGATCATAAGATGACAGATGACAGATGGATTTTTTACCCTAGGGGTGGCTACATGTCTGTTATTAAATGGGATACATGTTACATGAGCAAAGGGAAAAGCCATCACATAAGATGATGAATTACACAGCACATCCCCATATAGGTAAGAAATAGATCATAAATCACTCGCAGTAACATTAACACTAACTTTAATATAGGAGTTGTATTCCGTGGTTGTATGAGGAGGATGCAATTAATTAGAGTCATCATATTGTAGTATTGTAGCCTCACTGACATTAAATTAGGTTTGAATCCTGATTCAACCTCTTCCTAATCTTCACTGCTTTTTCAAAAAGTTTTAAACTGCAGGCTTCTAGAGCAACTTTTTAAAAAAAAAAAAATATTGCTGAAATAAGTTGTGGAATTCAGCAGCTGATTTACTGGTAAATTATCTGTCCACTTTGTAATAAAGAGTCAGCAGCAGGGCCTTCCTAACAATGTATTCTTTAATTAGCCTCTATGATGTCTCAAGTGACTGCAGAAAAAGAACTGAGATCAGAAGACTACTCAACAAGTATCAAAGGCATAAAATAGTATGCAAAAAAAGCTAGGGTCCCCAAAGATGTATAGTACAGACATAATGCTCAAATTATGCAATAAGAATTTACAAAAAAATCGGCTATGAAATATTAGGTGGCTCTCACAGACTGCCTGTCCTTTGTCCATCTATTGTGCTCTTTGCTTTATTGGCAAGTATGGACTTTTTTAATTACCTGTGAATTTGTGGAGATATCAGATATTTCATCTTGCACCATCTAGCACCAAGAATGACTGTTCAACTGGAGGTGGTAACCGGGCACAAAAAGATAGACCTCTTGTTTTCTTCACAGCAGACATAAGGAACATGGGCATACTCAAGGGCAGGTAGTCTAAAGGTCTTCCAGGTCAGTCCAGCCCTTTTGTAAAGAATTTTGGACGGACCCAGCAAGGTGGGAAGGTAGAGAGGTCATGTAACATTGGCTGCTTTCCCAACTCCCTGGGCCAGTAAAGTTGAGGCTGCCAGAAAGAAAGCTGCGTGTGAGGTAAGGGGATGAGGAGAAGGAGTGAGTGGGGGAGTATATATGTATGTATATATATATGTAAGTGTACATGTGTATTTTTAGCATGAAGATATATGTGTAAGTGTGTATGTGTGTGAGGGAGTGTGTTAATGTGTACGTGTGTATGTTAGCATGAATGTGCATGTGTAAGTCTGTGTGTTAGCGTGAATTTGTATGCGTGTGTGAGAGAGTGTATGTGTAATCAGGATTGTGTAAGTATGTGTAAGCATGAGTGTGTAGGTCTGTGTATGCCTGTGTGTATGTTTTTGAGAGTGTGTGTAAATATGTGTTTCAATGCATATACGAGTTACGGGGGGGAGCAATGGTGGCCACTTGGCTTTACCTGCACCCCCTGGGCCAAAAGGTGCCAGCCTTCCCCTGGGCATACTTGATTCTTCTTTCTCTGTCCAGGGGAGTCACCTTTAGTTATGCCCACTACTCCCGCTCTCCAACCACTAAAGGCTGTCTGAGGGCCTCTTTTACATTTTATATAAATTTAGAATGCCAATTCAGAGATATACCATATTTGCTCGATTATAAGACGACCCCCCAAATCTGAATATTAATTTAGGGGAAAAAAAAGAAAAAGCCTGAATATAAGACGACCCTATAGGAAAAAAGTTTTACCAGTAAATGTTAATTCATCTAAACTATTTTTTTTTTAATAAAAGCTATGATTGAGAAAAATATTTTGGTTTTATTTCCTTCTATTTTCCAACCTACCCCCCAGTTATGCACATCTGCCCCAGAAATGCCTTATACCCCCTTTATGCCACTGTGCCCCATGATATGCCATTTAACCCTTTAAATACCACTGTGCCCCATGATATGCCTTTTAACCTTTTAACCCTATATGCCACTGTGCCCCATGATATGCCTTTTGACCCCCTATGTGCCACTCTGCCTCCAGAAATGCCTTATATGCCACTCTGGCATTTAGAGGGTTAAAAGGCATATTATGGGGAAGAGTGGCATATAGGGAGGTTTAAGGCTTTCAGGAGGCAGAGTGGCATATAGAGGGTTAAAAAGGCATTTCTGGAGGCAGAGTGGCATTAAGGGGGTTAAAAGACATTTCACAGAGCACTCTGCCTCCAGAAATGCCCCCCATTTAACACTCCCCCCCCAAACTTACTGGTGCTTCTGACTTCCCTGTCATGTAGCCGGGGCAGGGTGTAGATCCCACGCACTTACGCTGCAGCCGGATGGAGGTGTGGCTAGCAGCGGGGGTTGTCTGCGTCCATCGCGCAGACCTTCCCCGACTGTCAGAGATCAGTGCGGGGAACTAGACATCTACACGCTGCCCCAGCTACACACCGGGGACTCAGAAGTACCGGTAAGTGGGGCGGGGGGGGGAGACAGGAAGATCCAGGTCCCCTGCAGCTGGATCTTAGTCGTCTCATAGTCAGACCTATTTGAGGTCTGATTAGAAGACGACCCCGATTATAAGACGAGGGGTATTTTTCAGAGCATTTGCTCTGAAAAAAACCTCGTCTTATAATCGAGCAAATACGGTACCTATTATGCACATCACCCATGCATTGGGAAGGCATCTGTTCTGCCCCTGTCAAGCACCATGTTCTGGGGTGACTGCTAGTGCCCTCTGGTCCAGGTGCACCCAGGAGAACTCACCAGGGTCCCTCATTACCTCAGTCACCTTGAAATGCAGTCACTGTTTCCACAAGTTGTATACCATGTGGGACGTTTGTGGCAAATCACACTTTGGAAGTTGTGCTCCAGAGGTTAGATTATAGTGGCGCTGAGGTTGAGGCATTTTGTGAAATTTAATGCTACCCATTATGTAGCATAGATTAACTCAAGGTTTAAAAAATAAGCTCCATTATTGATGCATCTTGGGTTTTATCTGCCCCAACCGACACCTGTACACATACTAACTTTCTCCAATAATCCTAACCTATTAATTTCAGTAAAAAAGCATCTGTGGCTGTAAACTAGACAGGTCAATAAGAAGAGTTTTAGCAGGAAAGAGCAGAAAAACTGCTTATTTGACCTCATGGTTCTAACAAGCCTCTTCAAGCAAAGTAACTCCCTTTAATTTTAAGTCCGCCAATTAGTTTGAGCATGGGTTATCCAGGCAGGCCACCCTGCTAGCACTTTGCCAGTAATTCTAAATCATTGAGGAAGTGTCCCCTGCCCGAGGGTCCAGGAGGTGGGAGCCCTATTAAGGTGCTTAACAATGTGGCATAAGTCTTACTGTGCTGTAGGATAGCAAATTAAACAAAAACAAAAAAAAAATCAGAACAGGATGCTTCCATCGTAAAACAATTTGACAAGAGTGTGTCATTCCTTTGGAGAGGATGGGAATTATGTGGAATGTGTTTAGATCCCCTTGACTAATGTCTTAAGGCCATAGGGAGCAAGAGTAGGAAATGGCTGTTTTTAATTCTCCCCAGACTGCTGAACGCATGATAACATATATGGTAAAACATGGGAGCTCACCATAAATTATTCCCTTGACAGATTGCAGCTGAATGTAAGATGTGGGATGGGTCCACATATTTCTTCCTACAAGAGGAAGTCACTAAGGGTTATTTGGACAGATCATGCTACAGCATACTAACCGTTCAAGCTCAGTGTAAGGCAATTGGGAATAATAGCTATTACCTACATGGTATTTTAAACTACATTGCAAAATAATTCTAAAAGGTATTTTCCCAAGAAAAGGTTTCTGGTAGAATATGTTCTTCTTTTATAGACATATTGTATAGGTTGACATCTCCACACTGATTAGCACTGCCTTCGTAGAATAATAGTTTATGCAGTTTATGATACTCCGTTGATAAAACTACCCAGACTTTGGCTGGTTGAGTCTATAAATTATAATCCATGGTAGCTGGAATACAGAGGTTTGCTGTTCTTGTAAAGACATACCAATGCTAATTGCATCAATATAGGGAAGCTAAAACGAAGTTAAAACCTGTATTAAAAAAGTCATGATATTATATCGTTTATTATAACATACATTAAATAATGCACATTATAATGTATATTAAATAATAGTAACTTTCCTAATATCCAGGGCTTTTTAGCAACGGGACAGCTGGAAGTAGTTAACTATTAACTATTGGCCACTGTAACAATATGTGACATCTCCCATCTTTTGGGGTCGTAATTGTTTGAAATTATTTCACTATTATCATCCCATGTAATCAACATACATTTATTATAACAGTCCAATATTTTGAGGTCATCTAGTTATGCTTACGTTAGTACTGTTACAGATCCTTCTGGTAAATATCATTTGAAGGACAGCAACCATTTCCAGTGTATCCATTTTTAGCACTACTGAGTTTAGATATCCCCTACACAATTCTTGTGCTTTAGTAGTGCTCTGAAATCACCCTAGATTTGAAACTGTGGTACGCAAAAGCAAGGCAATATGTTTTCTAAGTTAAAACGTCCAAGATTTACAGTGACTAGGGCCTAAAGGGTGTTATAGTTGAACCCTTATTGGCTCACTTAGATCCACAATAGCAATTATATCATGATAGAACAGCATGGGAGCAGGATAATAAAGGCCTGTACAATGTAAGGTACAAATGCCCCAGTGGTGTAGAGCATGGCTGGATATCCAGCCCATAATAATATCGGCATTGTCCTAAACCCTCTAATGAAGAGGTTTCGTTTTTTTTATAACTAAACAATGGAGTACCTTACTGTGGCCGGGGAGCTTTGGTGCTTTGACCAAAATACAGAAATTAATTTTCATGATAATTAAATTTTTCTGTTTGTGGGTTTGGTATTGAGTGCTGGTACTTTTTCTACCTGAACAGCTCAGCAGTGTCTGTCTCCCATCTATTTATGTTTCATTCCATTCAGCATTAAGGAAATGCAAAATTCCACAATAGACAGGCTGGGCAAAGATGGCGGACAAATAGAGCCATCGCACCTCATGCTGCCTATTTCCGCTTCTCAGTTCCAGGATATGAATTCGCCATCAGTCATTTCCTTTTGTCCGACAGTTTTCTCTCATGCTTTATGGAAGAGAACAACATAATTATGGTGGAAGTTAAAAAAAGATTAGTCCTTGATGTCACACTTTCATAGCAAGTACAGCTGAATCCTGTTACGGATGGCAATGGGTCTAGTAAGGAAGGTACAGGTGCACCTCCCATGTGACGACATAGTTCTGAGTCATCCAATCACGTTCTGCCACAGAAGAAGCCACCCAAATAGTGAAGATGTACTCTTATGCACAGAAAACTCCTGGCTATGCAGATGCATCTAAAACCAAGAAGTTAAGATAACGTAGTAACTGTAACAATGCCATAAGACTTCTTCAAGGGGATTAACTTAATAGTGTCAGAAGTTTCCATGTGTGAAAGGGCAAGGGCTATGCTAAAAGTGAAGGAAGCTGAATGCAGAAGAGACAGAACAAATACAATTACTAGTAACAAAACAAAATTATTGACAACCAACAATTAATGATATTAATTAATCACCATCACAAATTAGACCACATACAGTATCGCACTTCTCACTGACGAGTCTTCTGCACAGATTGTAAAATGATAATGAAGCATCATCAATACACTAAATCGTAAATAGTCATACCATATTTACCTAGACATTTTGTGAAACTGTACAAAATTAGGAACCAAGCACTGCTCTTTGTACTGACATTTTGAGTGATGTATTTACTTGGGCACTGCCCTAGGCCTTACCTAGTTAAGAACCTCAGGTTGCCCCATTTAGGGGTCACTGTCCTTACTGCATCTTAAGGATGCGCTATAAAGGTTGTTCCAACTTGTACATTCCTCCCGCACAGGTGCGAAGGTCTTCACAAATGGAAAATCTGAAGTGGATGAGGCCAGTCCAGGTCAGTGTGTGTATGGTAGCATGAACATAAATATGTAACTGTCTGCAAGGGAGTGTGTGTTAGCATAAATCTGTATGTGTAAGTCTGTGTGTGAGCATGTATGTATGTTTGTGTGTTAGCATGAATGTGTATGTGTAAGTGTGTGCAAGCATGAATGTGTATGTGTGTGTTAGCATGATTGTGTGTGTGTGTTAGCATGAATGTGTAAATGTGTTAGCATGAATGTATAAGTGTGTGTTAGCATGCATGTGTAAGTGTGTGTGTAAGCATGAATGTGTAAATGTGTGTGTTAGCATGAATGTATAAGTGTGTGTTAGCATGCATGTGTGTGTGTAAGCATAAATGTATAAGTGTGTGTTAGCATGCATGTGTAAGTGTGTGTGTAAGCATGAATGTGTAAATGTGTGTGTTAGCATGAATGTATAAGTGTGTGTTAGCATGCATGTGTAAGTGTGTGTGTAAGCATGAATGTGCAAGTGTGTGTGTTAGCATGAATGTATAAGTGTGTGTTAGCATGCATGTCTAAGTATGTGTGTAAGCATGAATGTGTAAGTGTGTGTGTTAGCATAAATATATACGTGTGTGTTAGTGTAAACGTATTTATGTGCACATTTTTAAGAATGTGTGTAAATATGTGTGCCAGTGTGTATTTGAGTTGCCGGGGGGTATGGGTGATGGAGCAACTTGTCTTTACCTGCCAATCCCAGGCCAGAAGGTGCCAGCCCCCCTTGTTCTTTGTAACCTGACCAATGAGCAGATGTGCACATTCTTTTGTCTGAATTCTACATGAAATCAACTCTAGCACGTTCCTCCATGCATGCAGATCTGCATGAAACACATGAACAATACCCCTATCATAACATTTTAGCTGGATGTGTGTCAGTATCTGATTGATCACAGATGGCCCTGCCACACATCTTGCATTGCTTTTCATATCTAGTAGGTGACGTCCCATAAAATTTAGTTTTATTTACTTTCGCTCTAATAAATTTCCTTTACCTGCAGACCTGTCATGTGATATTCTAAATGACTTCCCCTGCTCAAAGTCTGCTTTACAACGAAATCTGTTCCTCCAGAGACTTTCATTAGTCAGAGTGTCAGGCTGGGTAATGGAAAACGAGTCATTCTTTTGTTTTACACAGGTAGTATGGTAAAGAATCAGAGTAATTGTTCACTAGATTGGGCTTAGATAACACAGCTCGCAGAATAATATATATCTGTCTGCCATTGTATTACCAAAAACCTATTAACAAAACAGCACAATATTTTTGAAAATGTATTTTCAATTTGATACTATTAATGAAAAATGGTGGAGTTTTTTACATTTTTTAAAAAGAAATTTGCTATATTTTATCATACAGAGTGCACTATTATTATTATTTTTTTTTCTTGTCATTTTTTCATGTCATTTATTCTACATAACCCATTGGGGTGAGGGTGAGTTACGTTTATATTTACTTCTGTAGCTCCGCTCACCGTTGGTGGGTTGCACCACCAATACCTGTCTTTGACCAACATTTCACTATTTAACATGTCTTCAGTAAAATCTAGTTGAGGAAACCAGGTTTGCATGTCATTAGAATCAACAGTTTTTGTTTTTTTTAAAGTTCCTTTTTTAGAAGGAAAAAGATCTACTTAATGCAAATTACTATAAAACCTTATGTGCCATGAGAATAAATTAAGGCATTGCGTTACAATTGTCAGGAACGTAAACAGTCTTTGCAGCATTCATAAGAAACAGCAACATTTATGTTTCAAACCAATTTTGATGAAAAACGTTTCTTATATATATTAAAATATATATATATTTAATTATTTAATGATGGAAATTTATATGTAACACATATTCTTCATTTTATTTACGTAAGGAATATTATTACATAATTTCAACGTCAATAAAAGCACACATTTTAAAAAAAACAATATCTTTACAGCATAACAAATTCAATATAGATATTCTAGACGATCTCCATTATTTATTCTAGACTATAGCCTGTGCTGATACAATGCATTAATTTGCGAGGGTTAAGAAAAATAAACATTGCTCAGGGATAAGAAATAATCAGCAATCCTGCATCATTTTCTTTTTCCAAGCGATTTACTTGTCAAAAGCTCAGATTCCAGTAAGAAAAAAAAAATCACTTCCTTTCTCCTGGGAGAACAAAATCAAACATGTATGAAGATACAAAAGCAAAAATCATTCAGTCTCAGATCATAAATAAAAAGCTGCCTGTTGTCTCAATTCAAAGCAAATTAGACCCTGGCCAGACCTAGGACAAGCTCTGCTAAAGCACTCTGTGGTTTCAGGAGACTGGTGCCCCTTAAGAACTTGTCTGTACTCTGGACTGCCCTTCCTTCAGGTTATTTTGTCGGAAGCAGCTCTTCCACCGCAAAGTTTTAGATTACACCCGTGCCCCCTCCCTTCGCTGGGTCTTCCAGGAGGCTCCTTACAAAAAAAAAGAAAAAATTAAAAAGCTTATGCTGAAACCACTCAAATCTCATTATGCCGCTGTTCACTTGAGATGCAAGCATTATGTGGAAGCATCTGGAGAACGTTAGAAAGAAAGGGGGAAAAAATTGTGTCTCAGGTCCACAGAGGCTCATTGCAGCTGTCTTCTCCCTCACTTCCTGTGTCTTGGATGTTTTGTGGTACAAGATTAGGGCTTTTGCAATGAAAAATAAAATTTAGCAATGCTATGTCATCCTTTGGGGTTTCAGAAAGCCAGACAGGACATATCACATGCTGAGGGCTAAGATCAACTCAACCTCTTTGCCTCTTCATGGAGTCATTGGTTTTTTATAATACCTGTAACATTGTACAGCACTACAGAATATGATGGCTCTATATCAGGGGTGCAAGTTTTTTCTGCAGTGGGCCACTTCATCAGAATTGTATACGTGCGCGGGCCGCACTCATTTTTCACTGTGACAAAAAATATGGCCTTTAATAAAATATGCAGATTAAAATAAAGTAAAATGACACAAAACCTTTACTCTTCCTCTCAATGATTTCTGGGCCTTGAAAGTTTTGCGACTACAAATTCAGGATTCCCTAGATTTATTCTAGGGATGAACTAAAATGAAAATTCTGGACCAAAACATTCAGGGTTCACTTAGCCAAAACCGAAAATGACCCCCAGCTTTAAAAATAATAATAAAAACTCACATGTTTAATAAAAGTAGGTAACACACAATTGGACAAAATTAGCAATATGACTTGGCATGATAGGAGTGTGATTGCTAACAGCAACCACACTCCTATCATACCCAGGAAACCAGTAAATGCTGGTACCTAGGCATGATGGGACTGTGCTCGCTGTGATTGCTGTTAGCAATCACACTCCTATCATGCCAAGTCAGCCAATACACGCTGGTACAGGGTGGCTCTAAGTGATGTGCAGACCCCATACTGCTGGCAGCATCAATACACAAGGGGGGCAGATAGCCAGGTTTCAGCATGTACTGGCTGACTTGGCATGATAGGAGTGTGATTGCTAACAGCAATCACAGTCCCATCATGCCTAGGTTCCAGCACTTACACATCCATCCAGTAAATGCTGGAACCTAGGCATTATGGGACTGTGATTGCTGTTAGCAATCACACTCCTATCATGCCAAGTCAGCCAGTACATGCTGGCACAGGGTGGCTGTAAGTGCAGACCCCATACTGCTGGCAGCATCACTACACAAGGGGGGCAGCTGGCCAGGTTTCAGCATGTACTGGCTGACTTGGCATGATAGGAGTGTGATTGCTAACAGCAATCACAGTCCCATCATGCCTAAGTTCCAGCACTTACACATCCATGCTATCACACACACACACACACACACACTCATTTATTCATATAATCATTCATTTACAGATTCATTCCCTCAATCACACACACTCATTAAAACACCCTCCCCACCCCCTTACCTGCACTGCAGCTCCTCGATGCCGCTCACAGACTTCAGCAGGGGGCGCGGCCTCCCTCTGCCTTCTC